>CM068590.1:5705828-6265828 GCA_035048485.1 Pteria penguin | reverse complement strand
GTACTGCACCATGATCTAGGCGGTTGGTTGTAAGATATATGTACTGTACCATGATCTAGACGGTTGGTTGTAAGATGTAGGTACTGTACCATGATCTAGGCGGTTGGTTGTAAGATATAGGTACTGTACCATGATTTAGACGGTTGGTTGTAAGATATAGGTACTGTACCATGATCTAGGCGGTTGGTTGTAAGATATAGGTACTGCACCATGATCTAGACGATTGGTTGTAAGATATAGGTACTGCACCATGATCTAGACGGTTGATTGTATGATATAGGTACTGCACCATGATCTAGGCGGTTGGTTGTAAGATATATGTACTGTACCATGATCTAGACGGTTGGTTGTAAGATATAGGTACTGTACCATGATCTAGACGGTTGGTTGTAAGATATAGGTACTGTACCATGATCTAGACGGTGGGTTGTAAGATATAGGTACTGCACCATGATCTAGACGGTTGCTTGTAAGATATAGGTACTGCACCATGATCTAGGCGGTTGGTTGTATGATATAGGTACTGTACCATGATCTAGACGGTTGGTTGTAAGATGTAGGTACTGTACCATGATCTAGACGGTTGGTTGTAAGATATAGGTACTGTACCATGATCTAGACGGTTGATTGTATGATATAGGTACTGCACCATGATCTAGGCGGTTGGTTGTAAGATATATGTACTGTACCATGATCTAGACGGTTGGTTGTAAGATATAGGTACTGTACCATGATCTAGACGGTTGGTTGTAAGATATAGGTACTGTACCATGATCTAGACGGTGGGTTGTAAGATATAGGTACTGCACCATGATCTAGACGGTTGCTTGTAAGATATAGGTACTGTATCATGATCTAGACGGTTGATTGTAAGATATAGGTACTGCACCATGATCTAGGCGGTTGGTTGTAAGATATATGTACTGTACCATGATCTAGACGGTTGGTTGTAAGATGTAGGTACTGTACCATGATCTAGACGGTTGATTGTAAGATATAGGTACTGCACCATGATCTAGGCGGTTGGTTGTATGATATAGGTACTGTACCATGATCTAGACGGTTGGATGTAAGATGTAGGTACTGTACCATGATCTAGACGGTTGGTTGTAAGATATAGGTACTGTACCATGATCTAGACGGTTGGTTGTAAGATATAGGTACTGTACCATGATCTAGACGGTTGATTGTATGATATAGGTACTGTACCATGATCTAGACGGTTGATTGTAAGATATAGGTACTGTACCATGATCTAGACGGTTGATTGTAAGATATAGGTACTGTACCATGATCTAGACGGTTGGTTGTAAGATATAGGTACTGCACCATGATCTAGACGGTTGATTGTATGATATAGGTACTGTACCATGATCTAGACGGTTGATTGTAAGATATAGGTACTGCACCATGATCTAGGCGGTTGGTTGTATGATATAGGTACTGTACCATGATCTAGACGGTTGGTTGTAAGATGTAGGTACTGTACCATGATCTAGACGGTTGCTTGTAAGATATAGGTACTGCACCATGATCTAGGCGGTTGGTTGTATGATATAGGTACTGTACCATGATCTAGACGGTTGGTTGTAAGATGTAGGTACTGTACCATGATCTAGACGGTTGGTTGTAAGATATAGGTACTGTACCATGATCTAGACGGTTGATTGTATGATATAGGTACTGCACCATGATCTAGGCGGTTGGTTGTAAGATATATGTACTGTACCATGATCTAGACGGTTGGTTGTAAGATATAGGTACTGTACCATGATCTAGACGGTTGGTTGTAAGATATAGGTACTGTACCATGATCTAGACGGTGGGTTGTAAGATATAGGTACTGCACCATGATCTAGACGGTTGCTTGTAAGATATAGGTACTGTATCATGATCTAGACGGTTGATTGTAAGATATAGGTACTGCACCGTGATCTAGGCGGTTGGTTGTAAGATATATGTACTGTACCATGATCTAGACGGTTGGTTGTAAGATGTAGGTACTGTACCATGATCTAGACGGTTGATTGTAAGATATAGGTACTGCACCATGATCTAGGCGGTTGGTTGTATGATATAGGTACTGTACCATGATCTAGACGGTTGGTTGTAAGATGTAGGTACTGTACCATGATCTAGACGGTTGGTTGTAAGATATAGGTACTGTACCATGATCTAGACGGTTGGTTGTAAGATATAGGTACTGTACCATGATCTAGACGGTTGATTGTATGATATAGGTACTGTACCATGATCTAGACGGTTGATTGTAAGATATAGGTACTGTACCATGATCTAGACGGTTGATTGTAAGATATAGGTACTGTACCATGATCTAGACGGTTGGTTGTAAGATATAGGTACTGCACCATGATCTAGACGGTTGATTGTATGATATAGGTACTGTACCATGATCTAGACGGTTGATTGTAAGATATAGGTACTGCACCATGATCTAGGCGGTTGGTTGTATGATATAGGTACTGTACCATGATCTAGACGGTTGGTTGTAAGATGTAGGTACTGTACCATGATCTAGACGGTTGATTGTAAGATATAGGTACTGCACCATGATCTAGGCGGTTGGTTGTATGATATAGGTACTGTACCATGATCTAGACGGTTGGTTGTAAGATGTAGGTACTGTACCATGATCTAGACGGTTGGTTGTAAGATATAGGTACTGTACCATGATCTAGACGGTTGATTGTATGATATAGGTACTGTACCATGATTTAGACGGCTTTTTGTAAGATATAGGTACTGTACCATGATCTAGACGGCTTTTTGTAAGATATAGGTACTGTACCTTTATCCAAGTGGTTGGTTGTAAGATATATGTACTGTACTTGATTCAGATAGATGGTTGTAAGATATAGGCACTGTACCTAGATCCAGGTGGTTGGTTGTAAGAGCCGATGTTGGTTATATTGATCTCCTTGTCTTGTTGATATAACAGGAAGTAATAATAATGAGGTTTGTTGTCCGGAGGGGCTGGACCAGCATACGTCATAGTGAAGTCACCAGAAGAGACGTTGCCATTTTGTATATTGAGGACTTGCCAATGAAGGAGAGGACGGTCTTTTGTACCTGCTGTAGCAAAGGGTACATCCGGGTCCACACATAGTAATGTGTAGAGTGTACCTACAAGGGAGAAAGTAAGCATGTACGCAAGAGAATCAGTGAATCTATTGCCTGTACTAACAAGTTTTCTGAGACATCCGTAACCATTTCTTTAGGGGTCAATATTAAGCATGTAAGACCGGATTACCCCATATCTCGCAATGTGTCTAGTGAAATCTCTATACGCTTTAAACTGAAATACCAAGCCTAAAACAAATCTTAGAACAGACATCCAGTATTGTACTCCAGATTCTAGTTGGAAGCAAGACAAGACCAAGGTATAAAACCTGCTTGATTTCTACTTGCCAAGCTATCATTTCTTCCCCTTCTTTAAGAAAATAATTGTTAATAATTAAACCCCCCCCCCCCCCCCCCCTTTCCCAAGAAAGGAGACACCCCCTCCCCTAAAATACAAAATACAAAACAAAATAAATGAATAAAGAAAGGAATAAATGAAGTTTTAAAAATTGAAATTCGCAATGTCATTGGAACCACCTGATTTCAATGCTAACCTTTGCTCTTGACTTAAATTTACACACGTTTTCGTTTTCATACCTGCAAAATTTTTATAAGAGAAGAACGCTCCCAACTTTGACAAAGCAAGAACTGGTGAAGCATTGGCTCTGACGTCACCACTTTTTACTGTGCTGTCTCCCAAGGGATCCAGTGTCACTGTCTTTGTCCTACAGGAAAGAGTTTTCTCTGTCAGAATTGATATTAAAATATCCCAAATTAAAGATCAGTTCCAGCTAGACATAAATATAAAAAGTAACGCAATACAATGTCCAGGGTCTAAAGCTGTAGTCTTTCTCTGTTCATTTAATAAGTGTCAGGTATGAAACAAACAAGCTATCAGGAAATATATTCTATTACGTTAAAAATCGATATAAATTCAAATGCAGCAATTCTGAATTTTACGTTATGAGATGGGGTTTTTTTTATTTCTTTTCTCTATTTTTTTTCAAATTTTCTTTTTTTTTTTTCTTTTTCGTTTTTTTCTTCTCCCCCCCCCCCTTTTGTTTGTTTGTTAGTTTGTGTGTGTGTGGGCGGGGGGGGGGGTTCTCTTTTTTTCACTCTTTCATATTTTGATTCTTTCATTTTTATTAATTTTTTTTCTCATTAGAGTCCACGGTCTACAATCGTAAAATGGATTGCAATGATTTTGTAGGTACTTTGTTTATAAAGATAAAAACAATAAAAAGAAATTTATGCTAGACGTGGTTTGGTCATTGGGAATTAGTTGCCTTTTACCTGTCTTTGCATAGCAAAAGGAGAAAATATTTCATACGACTATATCAAAAATAATGTTAATTAATTGATGTAACAACACTAATTGATGTAACAATGCTAATTGATCTGACTGCTAATTAATGTAACAATGCTAAATAATGTAACAATGCTAATTGATATAACAATGCTAATTGATATAACAATGCTAATTGATATAACAATGCTAATTGATGTAACAATGCACAGTTTATTTCGCATGCCAATACAGCACATAGAAAAACAGAACAACAATAATATGTACAATATATACAAGAACATATAGCATAAAGAGATTAAACACAGTTACACACTTGCACCCTCACACGCACTCCTTCACATTCATACACACACACATACAGTTACGTAGGTATGTACAATAATATAGTTGGTGGAGAGTGAGTAAGTAGTTAATTTCTAAGATTGCTTGCAAGTTTCAAAAATTTACCAAGATTCAATAGCTCTTTGCAATTATTCACACTTAATAGCTGTACAACTTTAAAAACACTTGGTCTCACATAATAGTAGGGCTTGATATATCGATGTCTAAGTATGGTATAAAATGGACATACAAGAATAAAATGGTATTCATCTTCAATGTCATTAGTGTTACACATAGTGCAAATTCTATCATTTCTATTTACATTATCATATCTTCCACGTTCTATTTGAAGATTATGAGATGACATTCTGTATTTTGCGATGTACTTTTTATATATTAAGGGAATGGGTTTAAGTAGATAAAATTGCATCGTAAAATTATCTATAAGATGTTGATATAAATAACCCTTTGACGATCTCGAAATATCTTGTAATAGTTGTTGTTGGTACATGTCCTTGAGCCTTTTATCAATTAAGAATATAGTATTTTTGTGATGACAATTGTTCTCATAAAAAATATATGAAAGGCCAATATTGTTCAATTCAGTTTGAATGCTCACAATCCATGCATCCTTACGTTCGACCATATCACAATAACAAGCCCTGAGGATACAGTTGGTCGTAGACTTGAGCTTTAACCAGAATTTAAAAATTTTAATTTTACGTGAAATGGCCAAAGGAAATCTGCCCAATTCGCAATATAACAAAAGGTTAGATGTACTCTTTTTCAGACCCAAAATATTTTTACAGAAAAAAGTATGTACTTTTTCAACATCCAAAGCTTTATGGAATCCCCAAATTTCAGCCCCATAATTAAGGATACTGCTAACATATGTATCAAAAACAGAACATTTGGTTTGAATATTAAAATCAAAAGATTTAAATTTACTTGATATTGCGAATAGGGCTTTTCTACCTTTGTCAGCTATGTACTTCTGAGTTGCCAGGAATTTTCCATTAAAATTCAATACAATACCAAGGTAATTGTAGCAATCAACAAGTTCAAGTTTATAGTTATTAAAATAAAACTCATGTGCGACATTCTGCTTTTTACAATTTCTAAAAACAAGAACTTTAGTTTTATCAGTGTTGACAGATAAATTCCACTGATTTGTATATGGGTAAAGTGAGTTCAACATCTTTTGTAACCCCTCTGCTGATTCAGCTAACAAAACTGTGCTAATTGATGAATGATAAATGATCGAGTATCTTACGGGTAAGAATATTCTTTACAACAGGAAGTAAATACAAGAGCTTGCGGTGTGAATGTCACATCGAGGTAGACCATCATCTGGGTATCAGGAGGAATAAAACTCCTATTGTGGTTATGAATTGCTGAAAAATACACAATGTTAAAATTCGAAGATGTGCAAGCAATGGTACATTTTAATGAAAAAAAAACCATAAGTAATGCAATGCTATACCACAAGACGAACTATCATCATCGATAAAACATTTTTTTTTTTTTTGCTTTTTATAAAATCTGTAACATGTTTCATTGTATGCAGACTCGTTTGTAACTCGATTCTAGTTCAAAGGTCAAATACAAAGATACCTCCTTCTTTTTCTGTCTTGTAAATCGATAGTACATGTCTACCCGATCAAGCGTTAGCAAGGTAAACACTCCATGGAATTGATAGTACATGTCTACCCGATCAAGCGTTAGCAAGGTAAACACTCCATGGAAACGATAGAACATGTCTACCCGATCAAGCGTTAGCAAGGTAAACACTCCATGGAAACGATAGTACATGTCTAACCGATCAAGCGTTAGCAAGGTAAACACTCCATGGAAACGATAGTACATGTCTACCCGATCAAGCGTTAGCAAGGTAAACACCCCATGGAAACGATAGTACATGTCTACCCGATCAAGCGTTAGCAAGGTAAACACTCCATGGAAACGATAGAACATGTCTATCCGATCAAGCGTTAGCAAGGTAAACACTCCATGGAAACGCACATCGATCTATAAGGTATATCATCTCATTAAAAAGAAAAACAAACAAAGAAATTGTATAGAAATATACACACTAAATTCAGCAATTTTATCATTGTCCCGACGGTTTAGTTATACAATACATGCTGTATGCTATTTGTAATTTTTTCTGTCTCAAGAACTACTTCATGATACTTCCTGCAATCAGTGAATCATAAACCTGGTTTCTGAAAGAGACAATCGCTATACCAGTAGTGTTCTAGTACAATGTCAGGTGAAGTATTGCGAGAAGCTGAACGCTTAAGCCGGTGTAGCCAAGTGGATAAGGTACTCGATTGGAAACTCAGAGGTCTCGGGTTTGATCCCCGCCATGAGTGTACCGGTGTCCTGTGTGTCGGATGAGGTAGTAAAATCCGAGATAAGGTAGGCGTGGCACGTAAAACACGGCACATGTCAAATGTTATATCACTGGTGAGATGTTAAGTCACTTGTCAGATATTCACATCGACATGTCAGCTGTTGCATCACTTCTCAGATGTTACATCACCCCTCGGAAAATTACATTCCTTGTCAGATATAACATTACTCGTCAGATAACTACATCGACTTGTCAGATGTCACATGACTTGTCAGATCTAACATTACTTGTCAGAGGTAACATCACTTGTCAGATATAACATTACTCGTCAGATAACTACATAGCTTGTCAGATGTAACATAACTTGTCAGATGTCACATGGCTTGTCAGATGTCACATGGCTTGTCAGATGTCACATTCCTTGTCAGATGTAACATCAGCTGTCAGATGTAACATCAGCTGTCAGATGTCACATGGCTTGTCAAATGTATATTACTTATCAGATGTCACATTACTTGTCAGATGTAACATTACCTGTCAGATGTAACATCACTTGTCAGATATAACATTACTCGTCAGATAACTACATCGACTTGTCCGATGTAACATTACTTGTCAGAGGTAACATCACTTGTCAGATATAACATCACTTGCCAGATATAACATTACTCGTCAGATAACTACATGGCTTGTCAGATGTAACATAACTTGTCAGATGTCACATGGCTTGTCAGATGTAACATGGCTTGTCAGATGTCACATTCCTTGTCAGATGTAACATGACTTGTCAGATGTAACATCAGCTGTCAGATGTCACATGGCTTGTCAAATGTAGAATTACTTATCAGATGTCACATTACTTGTCAGATGTAACATTACCTGTCAGATGTAACATCACTTGTCAGATATAACATTACTCGTCAGATAACTACATCGACTTGTCCGATGTAACATTACTTGTCAGATGTCACATGGCTTGTTAGATGTAATATCACTTGTCAGATGTCACATGGCTTGTCAGATGTAACATCACTTGTAAGATGTAACATTACTCGTCAGATATTGCACAACTTGTCAGATGTTACGTCACGTATCAGATGTAGCATAACTTGTCAGATGTCACATGATCTTTCTGATATAACGTCATTTGTCAGATGGTACATTACTTGTTGGATATTTACATCCACTTCTCAAAAGTTACGTCAACTTGTCAGAAGTTTGAATCAAATTTTCGATTACTGATGTTGAAATATCGGTCGATATTTTCGGATGTGGTCAGATGTTACGTTAATGAGTATACCGGTAAGTATGTAGGTATGGTCTTGGCACTTAGTCAAAATAATGAGATGAAATCCGAATAAAGATATTCGAGTATGCCATGTTAATTTCACGGTGGTACGTCATATTAATTCCACAGTGGTACGTCATGTTAATTTCATGGTGGTACGTCATGTTAATTGCACGGTGGTAAGTCATGTTAATTTCATTGTGGTACGTCATGTGAATTCCACAGTGGTATGTCATTTTCATGCTGGTACGTCATGTTATTTCCACGGTGGTACGTAATGTTAATTCTGCGGTTGTACGTGATGTTAATTCCACGGTGGTGCGTCATGTTAATTTCACGGTGGTACTTCATGTTAATTTTTGTAATAATATGTCATGTTAATTCTACGGTGGTGCGAAATTGTATGATAAAAAGAGTACATTATTTGACAAACAGAGAAACAGAATATTACTCTCTCAACAACAACTCCCCCGCATTAAGCCCGGCTAAATGTTGCCAGATACTTGCCAGTTTGGATGAGATATGGACACATATACAGCAACCTCATGTCGATGAAACTTTGGACGGAGTAGGCATCACCAGTGACAATATTCCAGTTTAAAGCGACCGGCCCTGAAAAATATTCATAAATATTGACCATAATCAGTAGCTATATGAAAAATACAGCGAAAAGAACATTTGTAATATATCTGTGTCAACAAACGACCATAAAAATTGAATGTTCATGATATTTGGGTACAACACTGAAAGGGTTCTCAAACATATGAAGGCTGATACCCCGAGTTTATGGCCTGACCGGACAAGATCTAGACACCCTCTTAAGGTTTTTTAATTCCTGGACTGATTCACAGTGTTTATGGTTTGACGTGGACGAGATCTAGACTCCCTCTTAAGGTTTTCAATTCCTGGACTGATACACAGTGTTTATGGTTTGACGTGGACGAAATCTAGACTCCTTATTAAGATTGACAATGCTGGGACTGATATCCAGAGTTTATGGTTGATTACCTATGAAGGTTTACCGTTTACCGTGGCTGATACCTAGAATTTATGGTTTGAGGCGGACGAGATCTAGACTCGTTATGAAAGCTGATAAAGCCGGGGCCGATATACAGAGTTTATGGTTTGAGGCGATCGAGAAAAAACTCCATATCAAGGCTGAAAATGCCTGGTCTGATAACCAGAATTTATGCTTCGATCGAGACACCCTATGAAAGCTTACAAACCGGGGCTGATACCCAGAATTTGTTTCGAGGCGGATGAGACATACACTCCTTCTGAAAGCTAACAATGCCGCGGCTGATACCCAGATTTTATACTTTAAGGCGGACGACACAAACTCCTTGTTAAGGCTGACAATGTCGCGGCTGATACCCAGAATTTATAGTTTGAGGTTGACGAGACAGACTCTTTATGAAGGGTCACAATGCCGCATCTGAAACCCAGAGTTTATAGTTTGAGGCGGACGAAACATAGAGTCCTTATGAAAGCTGACAATGCCGGGCTGATACGCAGAATTTATAGTGTGAAACAAACGAGACCTATATTCGCTATGAAGGTTTATAACGCTGGAGTTGATAGTTAGAGTCTATGGTGCGAAGTGAATGAGATCTAGACTTCTCATGAGGCACATCTCCGATAGCTCTTTATAGCAGGGTAGACTCGGACAGTTTGGATCGAGGGGCAGTTGATCGAAACTTTATCCAATGGTCAAGCTTATCAATGGTTGAATTTCTTCTGATTATAACTTTGAAATGAGAAGACTTAAAGTCATATTTAGTGTACAGTTTTGTGGCATATGAACAGGCTTTGTAAAGCAATGTAGATTTTTATACCGAAATTTTATAAATGGAATTTACATGTATTTGTTTCAAACTTTAGTCACTGCTTAATCAATGGTGAAAGTTTCGAACAACTGGCTCCCGGGTGTCCATACAGACACTGCTAGAAAGCCTGTTAGCCGTGATACTGCAAACGTTGCTCTCCTTCCTCATTCTAAAGATAAATGCAAAGAACAACAATGTAAGCTGTGTCAGGCGCAGATCCAGAAATTTTATCGAGAGGGGGTCCAACCATGTTTTGTCAGTACATTTGCTCATTTTTACGTAGAAATATAGCAAGGAAAGTATAATTTCGCCGAAACTTAGGGTAGGTCCACACCCCTGCTCCACCCCTCTGGATCTAGGCATGTGGGTGACCAATGTGTCCGTTAAGATACATACAACGTAAGTAACAATACCACGCAGTGATTTTCGGGCAGATGGTCAAACAACATCCACATATCTATAGCCAGTGTTGCTCACTGGATGAAGTGCTTGACTCGTGACTTATAGGTCCCAGGTTTGACGTCCGCCGTGAACGCATCCTTATCCTTGTCCTTATCGACCCGGTAAGTAAATCACTCCATTGAAATATAAATTGCACATTCCTTGTGCTAGTGTTAAATTAATAGATTGACTATCAGTAAACGAAAAGAAAAGCTGTTATTGTCTTTGTTAATTGTATGAAAGAACTATGTCAGAACTAGTGCCACTATCATCTCACATGTCAAACTGGATGCCGCATTCATCTCTGGGATCGTATAAAGGAGCTAACCTGTCAGACTGGGTGCCGCCATCATCTCTGGGATCGTATTTAGGAACTTACCCGTCAGATCAAGTGCCGCCATCATCTCTGGGATCGTGTAGTTTGACTGGAACATGTTTTCTTTCAGCTTGGCTTCCCATGCGGGTGTTAAGCTGATTTGGGAAGTTTGTTTGAACAAGAAGAATACGTAGATGTTGGGTGTGGAGAACATCCTTTTGGGACCGTGGTACGGTTTAAAAGCCTAAAATATAAGGAATTTATATAGTTAAAATAATAGGAATTTCTAGGGTTAAAAGTATAAGAATTCATAGAGTTAAAATAAAAAATATATATATATATCGTTAAAATATAACGAATTTAAATCTTACTATAAAAGGAATTTATAGGGTTAAAATAGTATTTATTGGCGATTTTGTGAAGCTGCCATCCATTTGCGATAGTTGCAAATAGGTCGCAAAGGTTTGTCCATATTAGCAGTCCGATTGTTTGGTCGTACGATTTCAAAGATCTGGGTGTCGAAGACAAATTCTTAATATATATGGCCAGATTCGCACCTGCTGTGTGCACTGCATGGCAGCAATACATGGGTGACATGCTTTCTATTTAGATTTTTAGTACTGAGAATATCAACTTGCCTCTCCTTGTGACAGCTGATTTCCAGGAATGTTGAAGTAGATTCCATGGTTTATGAAATTGCCTACGTCAATAACAAACAACGTGTAGTTTTCCCCCGCAGTGTTAGTGGTCCACGAGATGTCTGGCAACAACTTGGCGTCCCATGACGTCATCGTCATTGAACTTGTAGGGTCTAATGTCAATGTTTTGTTTTCTGGAATTGACCATTCTGTACCACAACTTGTGTATTTGCCTGTAAGAATTTTGTCATGAAAATAATTGGTGGCTCTTATAACAATGAACGAGGTAAGACATGTATGGATATCGGACAGCCAGAGGTGATTACGGGCCTTGGAGGAGTAAGTGTCTCCCGTCATAGGTGAAACTACGGGCCTGGGAGGAGTGTCTTCCGTCAGAGGTGGCTACGGGCCTGGGAGGAGTAAGTGTCTGCCATCAGAGATGACTACGGGCCTGGGAGAAGTGTCTCCCATCAGAAGTGAGAATACGGGCCTGGGAGAAGTAAGTGTCTCCCGTCAGTGGTGAGACTACGGACTTGGAAGGAGTAAGTGTCTCCCGTCAGAGGTGAGACTACGGCCTGGGGGGAGTAAGTGTCTCCCGTCAGAGATGAGACTACGGGCCTGGGAGAAGTAAGTGTCTCCCGTCAGAGGTGATACTACGTGCATGGGAGGAGTAAGTGTCTACCGTCAGAGTTGAGACTATGGGTCTTGGAGGAGTGTCTGCTGTCAAAGGTGAGAATACGTGCCTGATAGAAGTGTCTCCTATCAAAGGTGAGACTACGTGCCTAATAGAAGTGTCTCCTGTCATAGGTGAAATTTTATCTCTGAAAGGAGTTATACCTCTTATTAGAAGTGAGACTACGTGCCTGGGAGGAGTGTCTTTTGTCACAGGTTAGACTACGTGTCTCGGAAGAGTGTCTCCTGTCAGAGGTAAGACAACGTGCCTGGGAGGAGTGTCTTCTGTCAGAGGTCAGACTACGTGCATGGGAGGAGCAAGTGTCTCCTATCAAAGGTGAGACAACGTGCCTAATAGAAGTGTCTCCTGTCATAGGTGAAATTTTATCTCTGAAAGGAGTTTTACCTCTTATTAGAAGTGAGACTACGTGCCTGGGAGGAGTGTCTCTTGTCAGAGGTAAGACTACGTGCCTGGGAGGAGTGTCTTCTGTCAGAGGTCAGACTACGTGCCTGGGAGGAGCAAGTGTCTCCTGTCAGAGGTGAGACAACGTACCTGGGAGGAGTGTCTCCTGTCAGAGGTCAGACTACGTGCCTGGGAGGAGTGTCTTCTGTCAGAGGTCAGACTACGTGCCTGGGAGGAGTGTTTCCTGTCAGAGGTCAGACTACGTGCCTGGGAGGAGTGTCTCCTGTCAGAGGTCAGACTACGTGCCTGGGAGGAGTGTTTCCTGTCAGAGGTCAGACTACGTGCCTGGGAGGAGTGTCTTCTGTCAGAGGTCAGACTACGTGCCTGGGAGGAGTGTCTCCTGTCAGAGGTCAGACTACGTGCCTGGGAGAAGTGTCTTCTGTCAGAGGTCAGACTACGTGCCTGGGAGAAGTGTCTCCTGTCAGAGGTCAGACTACGTGCCTGGGAGGAGTGTTTCCTGTCAGAGGCCAGACTACGTGCCTGGGAGGAGTGTCTCCTGTCAGAGGTCAGACTACGTGCCTGGGAGGAGTGTCTCCTGTCAGAGGTCAGACTACGTGCCTGGGAGGAGTGTTTTCTGTCAGAGGTCAGACTACGTGCCTGGGAGGAGTGTTTCCTGTCAGAGATCAGACTACGTGCCTGGGAGGAGTGTCTCCTGTCAGAGGTCAGACTACGTGTCTGGGAGGAGTGTCTTCTGTCAGAGGTCAGACTACGTGCCTGGGAGGAGTGTCTCCTGTCAGAGGTCAGACTACGTGCCTGGGAGAAGTGTCTTCTGTCAGAGGTCAGACTACGTGCCTGGGAGGAGTGTTTCCTGTCAGAGGTGAAACTACGTGTCTTATAGGAATGTCTTCTGTCAGAGGTGAGAGAGCATGCCTTCCAGTAGTAAATATCTCGTCTCAGAGGTGAGACTACGTGCCTGTGAGGACTCTCTCCTTTCTAAGGTGAGACTTGGATTGGTGCAAAACAATAACAGAGCAAAAATCAAAACAGAATAATTAACTACATGTGCCGATGCAAGGGAGGGAATCCCGCGTCCCGAGATGCGACAAAAATGACTTTTGTGTAAATCATATTGTTGGTACAATCAAGCTCAGTGGCGGACCCTCGAAGAAGGTAGAAGAAGAAGACCCTCGGATCCTGAGTATAGACAGTTTTTGAGGAGGGGGGATCGTTGGTCACATGTGAAAGTCACGTATTGTCCAAACTATTCAGTCATTTTGGGTGACAGGTTTGAAATTTTACTATTAGATATGTGGTGAAAAACAAAGAGGAACTCTCTTAGCTGTAAGGATGGAAGACGGTAGGCCTCACACCTCCTAGATCTATTGCTGCCAATAACGAGGGTGGCCGATAGTCGGGCGCTCCCGACTAAGTGCCCGACGGCAGATCAACTTTTGAATCATGAAATACTAATGCAACACAGCACAAAAGAACATTTATATCGTGATTTAATACAAACAATAGATGTAAGAGTTGACTTTCTTGTCAATGAAATATACCTAAATACAAAAGTAATCTTAATTACTAACCAGCCTGTGAATGGAAAGTAACATCTATATAACGGTCAAGCAAATTTGCGTTGAAAGTAGACGAGCCATACAATCTAGAGGCGATGCTATCTGATTGATTAGCTCGGGGATTCGAGCATTCCAAAGACATCATCGGAACCGGGCACCGTATTTTGTAGTCTGTCCCAAACCAGAATGCGCTGCGGTCCTGTGCCAGCGCGCGTATCTTAGTAAGGCATGAATTGAGATCTGTGTTGCGGTTGGCCTGGGAACATTCGTCTGTGGAAGACGCTGCAAACAAACAGGAATTTTATAGAATGAGCACATACAAACAGTCAGTGAAACCATTGTATCAAAACTATCTGACTGAAATGTGGGTGTAAATTTATCATCTATTTAAAATTGAAGCCGATGTAGTTCAGTGGATGAAGTGCTCTGCTGATGACCCGAGAGGTCCCTGTTTCAATTCCCGCCCGCCCTGGGCACACTGATGTTCTGTCTTTCGTATAAGACAGTAAAAACTTAGGTCCCAGTTCACTGAAGGCGTAGCAAGTAAAGATTCCTCACTGCTTCGAAAATGATCCGTTACAAAGGTATAAATTTCTATGCAATGTATCGAGTGGATACCGTTACCGTAAAACAATAATCAATTACTTTATCTAAAATGCATTTTGTACATCATTCAAGTCCTTCGAAAGACAGAATGCAGATTCAATTCACCATGTGTTGTACGCACAACCCTTTCCATCTGAGGATTATACATCTTTCATGTGTACCAGGTTATGATATTCTACTATTTTCTTCAACATTTATTTGATCAAAGAACGGTAATCAGCGTGTGATTGGCTGATCCTCTGTAATGAGAGAGGGATTACTATTTCAATGTATCATCGGCGCTGATTGGACAAAATTATTTGATTAATCTATTAAAAAAGGTTGGTTCTGTTATGTATTAAGTTTTATTACCTAAAACGTGTTGTTGTTTACATTAGAAATTTGGCATTTTTTTCCGGACGGGACTGACCTCCTTCCAGCAATATTTTCTCGCAATTCAGGTAGGTTACATATAGTTAACTGTCAAAATTCTGATAGAGGAGGGGCTGACGAACTTTTTGTTAAGATGTAGAAAGTTGTGTAAATCCTGCTGGAAGTTTGATAATTTAGCATGGGAACCTATGGTAAAAGAAATTACTACGCTCTAATGGAATCGAACCCGAATCGTGCTCATGAGGCAGACTCTTAATCATCAAGTCTACATCTAGATAGAAAATTCTCAGATAAGAAGAGAGATGGGAAATCAGGACATATAAGGGATATGAGGACGGACTATGGCGAGATAAAGACAGACTATGGCGAGATAAGGACAGACCATGGGGAGATATGGACATATAGTGGATATGGGGACAGACTATGGTGAGCTAAGGACAGACTATGGCGAGATATAGACATGCTATGGCGAGATAAGGACAGACTATGGCGATATAAGGACAGACTACGGCGAGATATGGACAGACTATGGCGAGATAAGGACAGACTATGGCGAGCTAAGGAAGACTATGGCGAGATAAGGACAGACTATGGCGAGATAAGGACAGATAAGCAAGATAAGGACAGACTACGGCGAGATATGGACAGACTATGGCGAGATAAGGACAAACTATGGTGAGCTAAGGACACACTATGGCAAGATAAGGACAGACTATGGCGAGATATGGACAGGCTATGACGAGATATGGACAGACTATGGCGAGATAAGTACAGACTATGGCGAGATATGGAGAGACTATGGCGAGATAAGGACAGACTATGGCGAGATAAGGACAGATAAGCAAGATAAGGACAGACTACGGCGAGATATGGACAGACTATGGCGAGATAAGGACAGACTATGGTGAGCTAAGGACACACTATGGCAAGATAAGGACAGATTAAGGCGAGATATGGACAGGCTATGGCGAGATATGGACAGACTATGGCGAGATAAGTACAGACTATGGAGAGACTATGGCGAGAAAAGAATAGACTATGGCGAGATAAGGACAGATTAAGGCGAAATATGGACAGACTATGGCGAGATAAAGACAGATAGGCGAGATAAGGACATACAGGCGAGATAAGGACAGACTATGGTGAATCAAAGAGTTCCAGTTTATTGCGTCAGTTTTCTTGATTAAAGTGATATTAACAACATTGTCAGTTTCAGGTTGTTTATAATATTGAGGGCCAAGATTTCACTTTGAAACTCGCAATAACAGAGTGGATTATGGATTTGATATAGGAGCAGTGGAAATTTACCAAAAAGGCTCCACGTCGTCTGAATGTTGCAGATTGGTCCAAATGGCGAAGCCAGTCGAAGCACCTATGTTTTTGCAAATCTCAGTGTGGTTGGTTGATTGGTGCTATACGTCGCTTTCAACAATTTTTCAGTTATATCGCGACACGGAAGCAGGAGGTAACCAACCTCTTAAACATAGTGGCGCAATCCGTGAATCGAATCCAGATCGCCGGCGCCACAAGTCAAGCGCTTAAACACTACACCAAGCCTACCCCGAATCTCAGTGTGAAAATGGTATTCACATAAATTTCTTTATTATTTCGTAAATCTTTCAATGCACGTAACTTTGTGAATTTTATCACTGCACTTCGATCAACAGAATAGTATTATAGTATGGTATCCTGCTAAAGGCATTTTGTAAATAAAACAAGGTCTGGCCTTGAAAATGGCAACCATAATATGTTTCTTTCAGTGTCAAATCCCAGCCAATGATGACTCTTTTTCATTTTTTTTAATGTTTTCTTTATTTTATATTTTTTATATTATCATTATTATTATTATTATCATTATTATTAGGTTTCACAAGTTCACTTGTGAAACATATTGTTTTTCTGATTTTTCTTTTTTTTATTATTATTATTATTATTAGGTTTCACAAGTTCACTTGTGAAACCTATTGTTTTTCTGATTTTTCTTTTTTTTATTATTATTATTATTATTATTATTATTATTTTTATTTTTCTTCCGTTTTTGCAGTGGACAGAGGTTTTCTCCAATACGGTTTAAGATAGAACATTCAAATTTTCAGGATCGTCTCTTTACACATTTCCGCCGAGGTATTTTTTTTTTTTATTTTTTCCTACTTTCACTTTGTAAGGTCACAGCGCCACCTACAATTTTTTTTATTTAGGTACCTGTATCTTCGCTATTTATTGTCCGATTGGAATGAAATTTTCAGCATTCGATTTAAAAAAGGAGATGCAAGATTTTATGTCACTGCGTCAATTTCGTAGCTCTATCCCGAAAAAGTTGACCTTGACCCGATTGTTTCGAGTTCAAAAAAAATATTTCAATCTTAGATTTTTTAATGTAGGATGAAAGATTTCAACGGTCTGATTTGGAATGTGAAAAATTTTTGAAATCGGACCATAAATAAAGTCACAATGAGCGTGGGAAAATTCGCTATGACGTCATCAAAGCTAATTAAATATTCATACGTTAATATCTCTCTCACTAAATGAGATATCGGCATGAAATTTTATATCTAAACATGTTTCCACAGTCTTAATCTACCTCTAGACTGAAAATGGCATGCTGCCAATATTTTTGAAATTATTGAAAATTTTCGAATCAAATCTTTGGCAAGGTCTAGCGACTTTATTTGCAGTCGGATTTTGATCAGGTTTCTTCCATTCGATAGAGCGTTCAAATACCTACCAGTGAGGTGTTCTCAGATTTTCGCTAACTCTTACGGTTTTTGAGTTATTTGCGTTTGAACACGACAACCCCCTTTAAAGTGATGTTTGTGACGTCATCAACACTTATTAATTATTCATGAAATGTTTTCGCCTATAGCTCGCTTATTGAGGAAGTTGGAGGTGTGAAATTCGGGAGCATGATAGAGATTGAGAATAGCTACCGACTGACAAGAGGAATTTGGCATGGAGCCAAATTCCTGAAAATGACGTCATACTTTGTAAATGACGTCATATCTCCCTTATTTTTCATCGGATCGAGGCGGGGACGGTTGGAATCGATTCTGCGTGAAAAAGTAAAATGGTACAACAGAATTTCGATATCTCTTACCGTTTTCGAGATATGTGCGGTCAAAGTTCACGGTTTCACCATTCCTGAAAACACACTTTTCAAATTCAGAAAGCTGTGTTTCGCTTATTGAGGAGGTTAGAGGTGTGAAATTTGGTAGCATGATAGAGATTGAGAATATCTACCAACTGACAAGAGGAATTTGGCATGGAGCCTTTTTCCTGAAAATGACGTCATACTTTGTAAATGACGTCATATCTCCCTTATTGATCATCGGATCGAATCGGGGATGGTTGGAATCGATTCTGCGTGAAAATTTAACATTCAACATAGTACCAACAGAATTTCGATATCTCTTACCGTTTTCGAGATATTTGCGGTCAAAGTTCACGGTTTCACCATTCCTGAAAACACACTTTTCAACTTCAGGAAGCTGTGTTTCGCTTATTGAGGAAGTTAGGGGTGTGAAATTTGGTAGCATGATAGAGATTGAGAATATCTACCAACTGACAAGAGGAATTTGGCATGGAGTCAAATTCCTGAAAATGACGTCATACTTTGTAAATGACGTCATATCTCCCTTATTTATCATCGGATCGAATCGGGGATGGTTGGAATCGATTCTGCGTGAAAATTTAACATCAACGTTGTGCCAACAGAATTTCGATATCTCTTACCGTTTTCGAGATATTTGCCGTCAAAATTCATGGTTTCACCATTCCTGAAAATACACTTTTCAACTTCAGGAAGCTGTGTTTCGCTTCTTTATAAAGCTAGTGGTGTGAAATTTGGTAGCATGATACAGAATAAAAATATTTACCGACTGACAAGTGGGATCTGGCATGGTGCGAAATTCCTGAACATGACGTAATACTATTTAAATGACGTAATAGCTCCCTTACTTATCATCCGATCGAATCGGGAATGGTTGGAATCGATTCTGCGTGAAAATATAACTGCCTAATAGTACCAACAAAATTTCGATATCTCTTACCGTTTTCGAGATATTTGCGGTCAAAGTTCACGGTTTCACCATTTCTGAAAACACACTTTTCAATTTCAGGAAGCTGTGTTTCGCTTATTGAGGAAGTTAGAGGTGTGAAATTTGGTAGCATGATAGAGATTGAGAATATCTACCGACTGACAAGAGGAATTTGGCATGGAGCCTTTTTCCTGAAAATGACGTCATACTTTGTAAATGACGTCATATCTCCCTTGTTTATCATCGGATCGAATCGGGAATGGTTGGAATCGATTCTTCGTGAAAAATAAAATGTATATATTCACCTAAAGTTTTTTTTCCATATCCCTTACCGTTTTTAAGATATTTGCGGTCAGATTTAACGGTTTCACAGTCCTTTCCGCATACATTGGGGCCCCACAAAGGGATATGGTCCCAAAATATTTCTTCCTCTTATTCCCCGGAGAAAAATCTTTCATGCTGAATTCTTCATTTTCAATCCAAGAACAACAAAAAGCCAAGACATTTGGTCTTAACTTTTTCATCTGAGTCTTGTGAAACCTTCTTGTTGGCTCGCCAACAAGGTCAGCTCTAGTTATTATTATTATTATTATTATTATTATTATTATTATTATTATTATTATTATTATTATTATTATTATTATTATAACTATTATTATTATTATCATTATCATCATCATCATTATTATTATTATTATTATTATTATTATTATTATTATTATTATTATTATTATTATTATTATTGCTATATTATATAATATAAGATAAATTACCAATAGAACCGGAAAATTCAGAGCAAAAAAAAATAAAAAATAAAAAAGGTGGTTTAGGTTAGATTGGGGCAGTTAACGATAATTTCATTTTTTTTTTTTTTGGCACAAACGTATATCATATTGTAAGATATAGCATGCTTTGTCTGGAATGCTTACTTTTCCAGGTCGTCTCCTAAAATTTTTGAATCTATAAATGCTCACTATATGACACGAAATACCTTCAACCTCGTTTTCGTTTATATCACGTGCACCACGGATAGGAGTATGGCACGTGTAGAAATATGTCACAGTTTTAAAGGTAACCGTCTGCACGTGCATGCAATTTCACAAATAATCATCCGAAAATCTAACACAAATGGATTTCACTTGTTTACAGAGGAATTAATTTTAAAAAGTCTTTTTTTAATATTAAGTATCCATGAATATTTCCATATTCTTTACGACAACTTCTTGATTACGAAATATTGATTCTAGATCTATACAATTTCTATTTATGATTTCTAGATTTCTTTTGCGCATGTGTGTTGACTGTTACTAAGGACTTGCGCTTGACTTCAGCTCCAAGGCTATTTAGTAATAAAATTATTAAAGGCATTAGTTACGACCGGGCGTACGCTGCCTCGTGAAATGCAAATTAATTCCGACTTAAGTTTGACGTAAACCCCATAAGTTAGACGTAAATAAGTTCAAAACGTGCGCTCTTTTGCGGAACTCTATCCATGGTTCAGATGTGGACATGTAAGTATCCATATGGCCAATACACATTAACAAAGAGAATACCGCTACTCAAAATTGCTCGGACCTGAATGTGTATTGTGATCGAAAACGGTACAATTACATATATACTATATATACACTAAATATCGACTACAGGACGGGGTGGCAATTTTCTTACTGCTCATTAAAACATCATGTGATCATTTGCAACAGTAAATTATAAAAATGAGAGCAGTTCTGAAGATGTTTACACACAACGGA
The DNA here is from genome assembly GCA_035048485.1 of Pteria penguin. Classification (NCBI taxonomy): domain Eukaryota; kingdom Metazoa; phylum Mollusca; class Bivalvia; order Pterioida; family Pteriidae; genus Pteria; species Pteria penguin. The sequence goes on along the minus strand of CM068590.1, from coordinate 6,244,840 downwards.
ATTCTCTACCTGGCCGAAGTCGCCTCGCTTTGAATGCCCTATTGACATATCTGGTCGAAAAACAAGAAGATTTGCATTCCATCTCTACTAAGTCTCATTAAAATCCCTTCAGTAAATAAACAAAACTTGGCATGGACTGGCAAAGAGAGCGATGGCAATGAAATTTCTCAATTGAGATATAGAGAAAAATACTGAAGTTTTACAGTCCCCCCCCCCCTCTTTACAGTTTACTCCTTTTTCACTGGTTACTATAGCAGTATAAGAGAAACGCTGAATAGCGCGTGCGTCCCCCTTTTTTCTTCTTGAATCTGCCGGTGCTAAAACACTGAACATTTTGAAATCCGAGTTATTTTAAGATCAAATAATTGACTGTTATCTATGGAATGGCATGAAGACACATGATGTTTGATACCACATACACATTCTAAGAAAGGTTTCTGTCCTACGTTTTTACACCGCTATGACTTGCTTGACCAGCGTGGGAGTAAATTCCCACGGACTACCTGTTTATAGACTTTTAACTCCACCCGATATAGTCACGTGTTTATCTTTACGTAAACACCCACAAACACGTGTAGCTTTACCTTTCATCTAAATACATTCATTTCGGATGTAAAATGTTAAAAAGTGAAATAAACATACATGTACTTACCTAAATGCAAGAAAATGACCAGTGCGTACAAGGAGAGCGCGTGCATGTTGACCAGTGACTTGTGTATTGGCGATTTCGTCTGTGTGTATTGACAGTATATATTGTTGTACGTTCCAGTACACTGACGCTTTTATGGTATGCGATGAAATTTCGCTCTGTCGATAAGTTTTTTGCCCAGTATTACATTTATCTACATACAGTTTTAGCAATATCAGTGAAAGAATATTTTATTTTAAACATTGGAAAAGGATCGAATGTAGTATTGAAACCAATGAAGAGGAGATTTTTTTTTTATTTATTTACATTTGACGCAAAATTCTTGGCTTGTAATAACATTGTATAACATTAAATATCGAAAATACTCTAATATTATGAAATATAATTATATACCTTGCCGATATAGTTTCTTAATTTTACTAAATATACTGTAAATGTTCATAAGGTATCAAAAGATGTAGAGGGGGTATAAAATGACGATCTTAAAATTTGGGATATTTGGAGATTTAAAATGCCGTTTTCGTAACCAATACCATTACATTATTATTCCATATCCTCACGTGCCTTGTCTATTACTCAAAATTCGCATGCATCGCCATGAATTTCGCAAAAAGTATTTAGATGCACATTCCCCTTGTATCTTAGTAGGTGCAACTTTTGATCGGTACTTTACTTCAGATGAGTATTTACTTTTTAAAAAATCACGTGACAACATATACAGGTAAAGGGCAGTGTTACAGTTAATGTAGGACATGACTGTAATACCAGAACTCCAAACGAGTTTTTCCACTAGTATTGATTTTACGTGCTATAGAAATGTTCAAGTATTTAAAGAAAGGTGGGAATATAATAGGTTTTGGGGCCTTCCTACCGGAAAACAAATATTGCTATTATCAAAGAAAACTCCTATTATATTTTCAGACACATTTACTCTTTGTTTGATTGCTGTTTAAAGTAATGTCAAGGTTATTTCACTTTTTCAATGCCGGCACCTGTCTGATGCATTCCAAAAAAATGTTTATAATCTTTTATAACTTCATCAAAATTCAATGATATCTTTATTTTCTATTTATTTCATTTATTTATTTATATATATATATATTTATTTATTTTTGTTAAAGTCACTACAGGATTCTTTCACTACTTGGTAACGACACCTGCTTGATATTATGCGCAGATATTTAGACCAGTGCAACAGACCTAATACAGTTCCAGGTCTGACGTGACACGGGATTGATTGATTGATTGATTATTTGAATATTGTTTTATTTCACTCCACAGTTATTTCATGCATTTGGTGACGGCATTTGCTTGATGCATTGCATAGAAATTTATACCTTTGCAACGGACCCACTCGAAGCAGAGAGGGATGTTTTACGTGCCACGCCTACCGTGACACGGGACCTCGGTTTCTACTGTCTCATCCGAAAAACAGGACACCTGTGTGCCCACTGCGTGAATCGAACACGAGACCTCTCGATCATGAGCTGAGCACTTTATCCACACCGGTTTCGTGACACAGGACCTCGGTTTTTACTTACCATGTCTAGTAGTGTGACTCGAAACCTCGGTTTTACGAACCATCGGTGGGATTCAAACCAGGAAATCCTCGGTCTGGGGCCAAGCGCCTAACCGATTGAGCTACAGTGGCATAAGGCTTAAAGGCAATTTGAAGGATTTTATTAGAAATTTGCATTCTGTGAAATTATTCTTTTGTCCTTGCCCTACTATACGCCTTTGATATTCCGCACCGTGATATACGGAAATAGATAATTCTTATCAGAGGTAGACAAACCATCCTGTATATGTAAATCGCCTATAAATGTAAAATACGAAAGTGACTGGTGTCACATGACTATGGCACTGACAACAATGTACCACAGTGGACATTCACGGACCCCTGAAATTCAAGGGTGACCCAGGTGCCCGGGAGGTGTGATAAAGTACAAAAGAAAGCAGAAATTTTATCCCACCCATTACTTAGTCTTCCTGCCGACCTGCAATGTATGGATATACATAGTGATCGAAAGATTTTGGTAAAGTACCATTATGTTGCACAGTGACGTATACGTCAGAAAAAAAACCCCGTACAACTTGCAATTCTCAACTTAAAATCAAATTATGTAGCAGGGCTGGGGGAATTCGTATCAGCACTGTCCATCCTTCCAATTCCGCTTTCCTATGCCTCTGTTTAAACGAATCCGTTGATTCTTTCATCATAATGGTCAATAGTTGCCCACATCCAAGTAGTACAGCATGCTGTGGTATAGGGTTGACGTTTGTCCGTCCACGCAGATGCGCATTTTGACATCTTAATGTCTCTTCAGTAATGCTCATGGTCGAATGATTGGAATTCTAATAATGTATAGATATTTAAAGAGCAGAGTTTAAACCAAAGTGCAACCTGTCTTAACGGTCATGGCTGTTCAATGGTTCATCTGCCTGTCACTGCAGTTAAGAGATCAACTTGTCTGAACGGTCATTACTGTTAAAAGTTCAACCTGCCAAAACGGTCTCTGCAGTTAAAAAGTCAACTTGTCTTAACAGTCTTTTGTTAAGAGGTGCACCTGCCGTAACGGTCAATATAGTTAAAATATCAACCTGCCTTAACGGTCTGCTATTAAGAGGTCAATCTGCTTTAAAGGTCACTGCTGTTATGTAATTGACCTTCCTTAACAGTATCAACTATTAAGAGGTCGACCTGCCTTTAAAGATCATATTCTTGTTTCCCATTTCCTTAGTTCCTTGCAAACTTTCATCCATGGTAAATATTACCTCTGTCAAAATAAACTTTCGTAAAAAGTTCACCTCTATATGAAGGTCATTTCTGTATAAAGGTCACCTCTGTATAAAGGTCACCTTTGTATAAAGGTCACCTCTGTATAAAGGTCAGCTCTATATAAAAATCAGCTCAGTATAAAGGACACCTCTGTGTAAAGGTCACCTGAATAAACATCAGGAAGCAGATTGTGTCATTTTTTCATGCTTTTAATTCTTTAACGTTGTATACCCTATAATTTTCCAAATTAGTGCATGTTAAACAAAACCTGTGTTTTTCTCGTCTAGCTGAAGTTATCAACTTTGCGTTAATAACATAGTGCATGTTAAACAAAACCTGTGTTTTTCTCGTATGGCTGAAGTTATCAACTTTGCGTTAATAACATTTTCGTTTGCTTCTAACTCTCGGAGATATCAACATAAAAGAATATATTTCATAAACTAAATAAAGCGTGTATTCCTTAAATACAACTACAACCTGACTTCGCGCACGTGCAGTTTAATTTTGGTACATAATTCTAATTTACATAGCATCAGAAATAAATTTTATTAAATTGCCAAAAAAGGTTCATCATCATGTGCCATGCATGAGTCAATAAAGAAATTATTACTTCAAGACATCAGAAGAACAATACATGTGAAGATAATCAAGATCTCAAGTGCGTTTTAACTACTGGAGTCTCACACAATTCTTATACAATTACATTATGTTTCGAACACACTGACATGCCACAACAATGAAATGAACACAAATGTCTCATACTCATTTCTATTTACACAGAGAGAAAATATCAGTCTGTTCGTACATGTATCTGTCATTCCGTTCTCTCTCCAATTCCGTCAATTTGTCAGGAGAAGCATTACGCTGGGCATTAGTGCCCACAAGTAGGCTTGTATAAGGTGGGCACGGGAGGTGGGACATGGGTCGGAGAAACCCTCGATACCCATGCAGTAGTCCTCAGAGGCTCGACCCTTCAGCTCCACGTATTCGTATCGTGTGTACTCATCCGATTTGGCGATCATGTAGGTCACGCCAACTAGTCTAAGGCGCATCTGATCCACGAAACCGGAAATGTTAAAAAGCGACCTGAAATAAAAATGAAAACCTTAAACAACGATCGGTTTATTATTTGTTTGTTTGTTTGTTTTTGATTTGTATTTTTTTGAGAGGAAGGGGGTAATTTTTTGTGTGTTTTTGTGTTTTATTACTTTCTGGTTTGGTTTTTGTATTTTTGTTTTTGTTTGTTTGGGGTGGGGGGTTATTGTTTTCGCTTTTATTTATTTATTTTTTTCTATTTAATTTTCTTTTTTAGTTTTTGGTTTTACGTCACGCCAAGATTGTCGCACCCAAATGGTGACAGCATCTGTGTGATGCTACGCACAGAAATTTAGACCTATGCGACGGACCCATTACGTGCAAGGTTTGTCGTGAAACTTTTTGCTTTGCTGCCTCAACCGTAAGACATAACACCGACGAGACCCCAAAGGCACTGGATCCCGGGACCCTTCGGTCACCAGCAAGATCCTTAACCTTAACAAAATTGTAGAGCAAAGAGAGAAAGAAAAAGTCAAGTTTTTTTATATACATGAATATTTGATATTAGCACAGTCATTACATGTAATTACAACACTTTCTCTGCGACAACAGACATCAGCCGCGCTAAAATAAATACACATTCTGTGTAATACTACAATGGCTCCGGCTGTACTTACCTAGCGCCCACTGGATTAGTGAAGTTCTCATATGACGTCACATTGACTTCCCCATCCTGCTCATACAGTAAGAAGTAATACGTGTGGCCCTGATTGTTTAAAGGGGCGGGGCCTGCGTACGTCATCACTACGTCACCTGTGGACAGATCACCGTGCCGAATGTTGGCAACTTGCCACTGTAGAAAAGGATGTTCCGGTGTTCCGAAGCTGGCTGTCGGCACATCCGGGTCCACGCATATCAGAGTGTATAGTGTACCTAGGAATAAGGTATACAAAATGGATCTTGCATGTGCTGAATAATATTGTGGGCAGGGGCGTAGCCAGAGTGCAAATGATGTGTACGCACCGACAGGCAAGGGGTTTCGGGGCTGCCTTGAAGCCCTCAGTGGGTCCAGGGCGAAGTTCTGTTGGGAGCCCAGGGGGGCGAACCCCAGCAGAAGCTAATGGATTTTAGTGTTTTAAGGAAGGACAAAGTCGTCATTGTGAACTTTTATCAAAGGAATTACAACAGTACTATCAATCTGGAAAGGAAAACGACCACCTATCTCTCTCCTTCATGAGATACTACTGTGACATTTTTGACAAAATGATGTGTACGCACGTGCGTATTTGGCGTAATGGTAGCTATGCCACTGGTGGGGAACGAATATGGCCTCTATATTAAATAGTTAAGAACTGTATCACTGGTGTATAATAAAAATATATCTCTTTTTGAAATGTTTCTATAAAATCACACAATTCACAGAATGTCATGATCATATGTGAGAACTTGTAGTCAGGTACATGTAAGCACTGGTTTAGATTACACGTTTCAAAACAAGGGAATTTCCATAGCTAAAAATAGATTTTGAACTCTTATTATAGATTTTGTTTGATTCTGAATAGAAAAAAAAATAAATAAAAATAAAAAAAATAAATAAAATAAAATAAAAAAAATAATAATAAATGAAAAAAAGATAATAAAATAAATAAAAAAATAAATTAATTAACCCCCCCCCCCCAAAAAAAAAACCAAGAAAATTAAATCTGTTATGACTTGACAAATTTTAATGAACGATATATGTGTGGAAAAAAGCAACACCTTGACGTATGGTAAATCTAACGAAATATATGGGACATGTAGTGAGACCACCATTAACTCTATTGACCTAAAAGAGCCTTAAGTGCTCACCTGGGTTTATTGCCGAGTTTAAAATCAACTACTACAAGGCTCGGGGATATAAAATACACAACTCGTTTACCAAATACCGTATGAAATGAAAATTCATTTCAGATCCTATATATACTATATATATAATTATTGAATTTACAACATTATTGAATGGGATTGAATAAATCTGAATTACCATTGAATTCTTTACGCTGCGACATCATTCCCATTCTAGTCAGGGTTAGTTTAGGATTAACTCCGGTTCTCACGTCACCACAGGAAACGGAACTGTTGCCGATAGGATTTAACTTGAGCACCTTCGAGCTGAATAAGTATCAGATAATATAAAAATCGTATAGTGATCAACTGTTGTCATTTTTTTCGCGCCACTTTATTTTCGCGGTGGTTCTACTTCCTCTACAATCTCAAGACAATGTTCACGAGAGACCTAAAGTATCTGAACAATAATATCCATAATTGACTTTTTTCACAAGAAACCATAATCGCAAATACACCCGAAATAAAAGTACTCGCGAAGAAAATGTAATTTACAGTATTAAATTATACATTTAATGATCAATTCATAGACGGATTTTCTATTTTTTTGTCCTACTTCCATAATGTTAGGACTTAACAAACTCCTGTAAGTGGAAGGAAAACAATTGTGATTAATATCGTGAAGAGGAGAACTTCCCAAATACTCAAAGCAATAAATATTAAGAACATAGAATAATAATAATAATAATAATAATATTAATAATAATAATAATAATAATAATAATAATAATAATAATAATGATGATGATGATGATGATGATGATGATGATGATGATGATATATGCCTCTTCTGTTTCACTGTATAACTGTCGGCGGTTGCTATGTGTATTTCTTATATTGCATTTTGTGACTGAAGGCGGTCCACATATTGCAATGTGTACTTCTTATATGTTACTGTGTAGTCGACGGCAGCCGAGATGTTGCTATATGTACGCCATTTGTTTTACTGTGTAGCCGACGGCAGCCAATATGTTGCTATATGTACGCCATATATTTTACTGTGTAGCCGACGGCAGCCAGTATGTTGCTATATGTACGCCATATATTTTACTGTGTAGCCGACGGCAGCCGAGATGTTGCTATATGTACGCCATATATTTTACTGTGTAACCGACGGCAGCCGAGATGTTGCTATATGTACGCCATATATTGCACTGTGTAACCGACGGCGGTCGACATGTTGCTATATGTACGCCATATATTTTACTGTTTAGCCGACGGCAGCCAATATGTTGCTATATGTACGCCATATATTATACTGTGTAGCCGACGGCGGTCGAGATGTTGCTATATGTACGCCATATATTTTACTGTGTAGCCGACGGCAGCCAATATGTTGCTATATGTACGCCATATATTTTACTGTGTAGCCGACGGCAGACAATATGTTGCTATATGTACGCCATATATTTTCTGTGTAGCCGACGGCGGTCGACATGTTGCTATATAACGCCATATATTTTACTGTGTAGCCGACGGAAATCAATATGTTGCTATATGTACACCATATATTGCACTGTGTAGCCGACGGCGGTCGAGATGTTGCTATATGTACGCCATATATTTTATTGTGTAGCCGACGGCAGCCAATATGTTGTTATATGTATGTCATGTATTTCACTGTATAACCGACGGCAGCCGAGATGTTGCTATATGTACGCCATATATTTTACTGTGTAGCTGACGGCAGCCGAGAGGTATTACGACATGTGGATTTCTTATGTTCTGTTTCTTACCTTTTACATATCTGACACTTACTCATAATAATAGGCGGAACAACATGAGGTGAAGGCTATAGCAGGCGGAGAGAACGTGATCTCCACATCCACCGAGATCTTAGTCGTCTCCGGTATAAACAGACGATTATGTTTCTTTATCTCTGAAATATATAAGCAGGTGGTGAATATATGGTATAACAAACAAACAAACAAAACACCCCCACCCCAAATATAAACAAAACAAACAAACAAACATTACCATGAAAAAAAAAACTATGGCCATATAATGTCGGAAGAAACACATCTGTGGTCATAGGATGTGGGAACCACTTCTTGCGTCATAGGATGTGGGCACCGCTTCTGGCGTCATAGGATGTGGGCACCGCTTCTGGCGTCATAGGATGTGGGCACCACTTCTTGCGTCATAGGATGTGGGCACCGCTTCTGGCGTCATAGGATGTGGGCACCGCTTCTGGCGTCATAGGATGTGGGCACCGCTTCTGGCGTCATAGGATGTGGGCACCACTTCTTGCGTCATAGGATGTGGGCACCGCTTCTGGCGTCATAGGAAGTGGGCACCACTTCTGGCGTCATAGGATGTGGGCACCACATCTGGCGTCATAGTATGTGGGCACCACTTCTGGCGTCATAGGATGTGGACACCACTTCTGCCGCCATAGTATGGTATGAAGACCAACATATTTACTCCTAAGGACGTGTCATGTCCGTCATATGACGGTATAAATCTCTATAACCGTCATAGGACGTTTACAGAGTCTTTAAGGTAAATGTAAATTCTAACCTTTTTCCATGAGTATCGGACAGGCGTAGATGTCTTCGTGGTCAATGTGTAATTGAATGGCATAGGGGTCACTGACTACTCGGATCCAATTCATGGCCACTGGACCTGCGCACATGGATACAATGTTAGAAGAATGATTGATAATTAACAGCAATGCCGTCAGCTTAAAAAATTCAGAAAGCCATTTTAAAGAGACCATACAATTCTATTATTGTAGAAAGCCAAGTTTTATGTTTAACAACCCCCCCCCTTTTTTTTTAGAGAGAGAGAGAGAGAGAGAGAGAGTGAGAGTGAGAGAGAGAGAGAGAGAGAGAGAGAGAGAGAATAAGGAGGTATCGTGATTAGTGATTGACTGTTTTGACTCCTGCCATTCTAATATCTCCAATGGGGCAGAAAATCTGCCCAAGTTTAGAACAATAAATTTGGTAAGTGACTGAAATACAAAACATGAACCGAGTGAATATTTGCTGTTGGTGCGTATTCTAAATGAACAGGTATTTCATTTCATAATTAATTATTTCATTTATCTTTATTCATAGAAATATTTAAAACTGTTTAAAATGGTACTATCAAAGGCATTTTCCGGTTTTCCAGAGCGTTCATTGTCAATATACATCATCCATAAACAATACAATCTTGATATATGTTGGTACCATGTACTCACGTCAGAGGTGAGCTGTAGTTTTAATGCGTATCTTCACGTGCACGGTATTGTAGGTCTTTATATCTAAATCTGAATGCATTGAACACCCTGTATAAAGATTCCATATAATTTATTCTGTTAAAACCTTGTCAAAAAATAAAAACGAAACTCTCACACTTGTACTTGTAAGATTCTTCTCTTATACCACTAGTGTATATTTATATAAGCTTTATATTGCCAAGTCATAGTAAATTTATAAAGATTAGATTTAAGAAAAATCTTTCTTCGTACTCTATTACTTTAAGATTTTAATACGCAATATCGCAGTTAGTCATTCCATTCATATTTTGTAATTTAGTCACCTACCAAATCTATAGTGTGTTTCCATACAAGGTCAAAGCATAGTAATTCCATATCCCATAGGGTCCCATGTTAAATTACCGAACTTCCAGCAAGATTTACACAACATCCTACATTTTAGCTATATATAATCCACATATCAAAATGTTTGTCAGACCCTCCTCTATCAGAATTTTAACAGTTTACCATAGGTTATCCACCTTAAATTCGAGAAAATCATGCTGGAAGGGGGATACCCCCAAAAACTGGCCAAAATTCAAATGTAAACAACCACCCCTTTTTAGGTCATTAAATTTTTACATTAGCAAAATGAGATAAAAATTCATGATTTTACAGCAGAATCAATCTTTATTTATAGATAGATCAAATGATTTCATCCAATCACAGCTCCTGATACATTGAAATAGTAGTCCCTCTCTCCCTACACCACATCAGCCAATCACGGCTCTCGTTAATTACCTTTCTCTGACCACAACCCAATTTTCCTGAAAGTAGCTAGAGTTATCTTCCTCATTCGAGTCCAACCCTCGGACTTTATCCATCACTGCCCATACAAAGCTGCTTGATTTAACTTAATTTTGTCATGTAATCACATTGTATATCAAAATGTTTTATTGAAAATATTCAACTGATGAATTATATTTACTGATTAATCGAGGTCAAATCTGCTCTGGTAATTAGTAAATTTCTCAACACTTTGATGAAGTTTACATGGTAGTAATGGAAAAAGTCCGAGAGTTGTACTCCAATATGGCTGTTAATGCTAGTAGTCGTAAGTAGTGTGACATCACATGGGCACAATCGGAACACCGTCGCCATTTTTGACAAAAAAATAGACTTCGAAGCCTCACGGCGCAGCGATATATACCAAATCGCTTCAATTCTTCGGCTTTCCTCGTAGGAGCACAATGCGAAATGAGGCGAAAAAAAGTTCATCGGATTGTTTTTGTAATTTAGGATATGAGAAGTTCAGTATGAAATGTAATACCCGTTTTGATGAATATTATACAATCATAACGGTGATTCAGTGATCGTAGCGAATTACACATTTTTATTAAATGTTAGAACATTGGAAACGAATCAGAGAAAACTCGAAGTGACATTTAACCGGTGAACGCGCGTACACTCCGCTATGAATAAATCATACTAGTTCACCTATTCAGAGAGAAACAAATGTAGACAAAAGCAGGCAATGAACATAATTGGCTATTTTCGTGCAAACATGACAGGCATGCTGATCATGGCCATGTGTATTTACATAACAAATGGCTGACAACGTAGTACGTACGAGTCGTATTTGCGTACGGAAATGGACGAGTTGTTACGATTGCACATGGGCAGATTCTATTGTTTTAAATTGGGCAGCTTTTCTGCCCCAACGGAAAACAAAAGAATGGTGTGTATAAAAGCACGAGTCAAAACGGTCAATCAGTAATTACGATCTTGTGTATTCTCTTGTGAGAGCAAGGAGCGACAACTCTGTAAAAAGTGACAAACCAATCAGCTGCAAGGCTTCCATCATTTCCGGTATGGTGTATACACCGTGAATGTGAGTTATACTCAGCTTCCCCTTCCATTCGTCGCTCAAGGTAATGGCCCCAGTTTGTTTGAATAAAATGAACGTGTAGATATTTTCGAACGAAAAGATTTGGTCCGGACTCTGGTACGGTTTCGCCACCTACAATATCCCATGTTATATATTATGATTTGTTGATTGATTGATTGATCATTGTTTACGTCACTCCACGATTATTTCACGTATATGATGACGGTGTCTGCCTGATGCATCCCACAAACTTGCCCCATATCAAGATATGGAAATAGGAGTTGACCTACTGTTGAACCACATTGGCGCACCACGGGAATCGAACCTGGATCGCCCACACCGTTAGTCAACTTAGGTAACCGCTACATGAAATCTGTCCTCATCGTGGAGACAAGGGTGACAGGAGCAAGCGAAAAGGCGTCTAATACCAAATATTTAGGTAGAATCGTAATGTATACGTGAACTTCGTTAAATATACTTTGTTTAATTACATATCTCCGATAGGGAGGTTGATTTTTTGCTTCTTATATATATAATAAAGTGATCACAGGTGATCGTTAACTGAGAGAATAACATTGAATATATGTGATACTAGGTGATCTCAGGTGATCGTTGACAGAAAAATAACATTCATTAAATGTCTCTGATAGTGTTCTCTAGAGATCGGTAATACAAAAATGACATCAAGTGTTAACATAGAATGACATCAAGTGTTAACATAGAATGACATCAAGTGTTAACATAGAATGACGTCAAGTGTTAACATAAAAAATAATAGTATCTTGAAAATACCTCTCCGTCCAAGAAATTATTTCCGGGGATGTTGATAAATATTCCATTATTGATGAGGAAGCCCGCATTGAATATAACCACGGTGAAGTGTTCGTCGCTAGAGGGCGCTGTCCAGGACATGTTTGGAAGGTGTCGGGTATCCCATGGTGTGTGTGGGTCAGCCTCGAGAGGATCCACTTGGAAGGAAGTATCGTTACTTGAAGTCCATATGTATCCACAGCTATTGTACTGACCTATACAACAGGAACATAATATCAAAGCTTACATGTTAAGGTATTGAAAGAATATTTTTTTAAAAGTTCATATTTTTTCTATGTTGGCAGTGTTGTACTTTATTAATATCATTTACACAGAGGGACGACAACTGAAAATTGTTTACCCAACGTAAAATATAATTGTAAAGTCATCTCGTGTTTTAATACAGTCTTCCGCCATCATGTGCATATCCAGAGGGATGAACCGGGGGGTCTGGACGCACCCTGAGATTCGGCGATAATTACTTTTCTTGCTATTTTTTCGATGTGAAATAACTGAGTTTACACACAAGAACATGATTGGACCCCGTCTCGGAAAACGCAATGGGGTGAGCACACTCTCGACAAAATTTCTTGTTCCGTTCAGAAGTATTGTACATGTAATGTGTCTGTCCACGAGACACAGAATGATTTGTTACTTTTATTTATGTCATAAATGTGATATCTCTTCTGTTTGCTATTCATAATATATCCTTTAGACTTAGAGTTTAAAATTTGTATACCCAAAGTTTTCTAGTCTCATTTTCGTCGGTAATTTTAATTGATTATTGTTTTAAGTCACTCCATGGTTATTTCACATATACGGTGATGGCATATGTCTGATGCATTGTATAGAAATTTAGACCTGTGCAACGGACCTATCCAAAGCAGTGAGGGTCTTTTACGTGCCAAGCCTACCGTGACACGGGACCTCGGTTATTACTGTCTCATTCGAAAGACAGAACATCGGTGTGGTCAGGGCAGGAATCGAACCCGGGACCTCTAGGTTACGAGCCAGGCACCTCATCCTCTAGGCCACATCGGCGTAATTTTTGGTTGGAAGTGTTTGGTTGAGTATATCAGTACTACCAGAAACATGTCATTCGATAATCAACAAACAATAACTGTTTTCTCTTCCCCCTGCTCCGTTTTTGTATAAAAGGTATTTAGGGATTTCTAGTAATCAGGGAAATTTCAGTATCAACTCACCCAAAAGCAGGTTCTGTCCTTAATTTCATTCCCAAACCTCAACATTCACTTTATCAAAGGTAATGTTTTTTATGACTGTGAAATATGTTTCGGTTCTGTCGTATATTTTGTACCTTCATGGCGGATGCAGCAAGAGATGTTTACCCCTCCCGGGCACCTCCGGAGCACCTGCTATTACCTGCTGTCCAGAGGACCACGATTGTCCTCTGCGGTACTTTGTTCTAATTGCTAAATTATATAGGCATACTACTGATTCACTTCGTTTGTCGGATTCTTGTTTTACGGCAGACATAGATTATGCCATGCATATGGTGACGAGATCTGCCTGATGTATTGCACAGGATTTAAAAATATAATGGTATCCCCCTTTTCCGCGATAAAAATTTACCGCCAACGAATAGATTCCCTCTCCTGTCTCATTTTTTTTGTTATTGAAAATTGTTGGGTTCGCCCTGCATCTTCAAGCACATTGTACTTTATAGGTGTTTACGTGATGCGAAGAATATTTTGATAAAAAAGAATAATGAAATTCAAAAACAAAAAAAAATTATTTAAAAAAAAAATAAATGAATAGATAAAAATAAAAAAAAAACCCCAAAAACCTCACAACCAAAGCACACAAACAATTCTCCCCCCCCAATAAAAAAGAAGAAATTTAAAAAAGAAAAAAATTAATAATACAACTAAATCCATACCCGTTACGTTGTGAAACTTTTTTTCAGTTATTTTAATTCAGGATACCTTTAAAATACATTGTATTTCTAAATGATTAAATTCTTTCTTATTTATCAAAATGATACCAAATATGTGTGTGTTTCCATTAATGTGTCGTAAGGCAGACCCTGCTCAAAACATTGACAGAATGGACATCGCCAGCACAGAGCTCGCCGTCGTTACATACAATACCTTTCTGCGAGACGTATTGGACACTGAGGAAGCGGTCAATGGTGTGGGGACTGTGGTCCCCTGTGTCTCCTAACAATCTGGACTGTAGACTATCGTACATATTGGCCCTGGGGTTGGTGCATTCCAGGACATTGTGAGATCCGGGACAACGACTGGAGTAATTAGTTCCAAACCAGAAAAGTGTGTTATCCCTGACGTCTTTCCTAATCTGCGTCAAGCATGATTCTAGGTCTTTTGTGCGGTTTTCTTCTGAACAAATGGTTGTCGCTGATACTACAAGAGAGCATAATTATATATATATATAAAAGTTGTTCTGTCTGTGTTTGTAATAAATCTTCAATTTAACTTAGTTGCCAATAATATAAAAAAATTTCAATAGGACAATAGACCAGAATCCGTTAGAGTTACCTCCCGTTGTTGACCATTTTGTGAGTTCAACAGTAATTTGTTTTTCCTCATTTCATTTTCTTACCATTTTGAAACAGCTTATTTCGTTGTTGACAAGTTTGAAAAGCAACTTAACTTTTTGAAACCATCTTAATCCTGTATTAGAATACTGTGTTTGACACGCGAGATGGTCGCCAAGGGGAGAAAACTCACCATAATTCTGACATATTGAAACTGTCTATTGTGTACCGGTGTAGTGCTTACAATTTCAAATAAAAACTTCCCTCTCCTAAACTGCATACCAAAATAATAATGATAAATAATAATAATAATAATAATAATAATAATAATAAATAGATAAATAAAATTAAAAAAAAAATAAATAAATAAAAAAATAAAGAAGAATGACACAGTCGACCGACATGGTACAGATTGACGACTTGATTTTTAAATCACTTGCAATACTGTCAGCAATATAACGGCATGGAAAAGGAATATTACGAAATAATTCTGGATCCCAGTGGCACGATGAAGGATTCGAGCCAGAATTCTCTGTACCACAAGCCAATCGCTTTAAAATCAAAACGCCGAGTTATGATTAACTTATAACGAACCAAAGAAAGAATAGTTGCAATGTACTAGTTATAGAACTTATAGAATGTATCTACTTTTTGTTGAAATAATAATATAGTAAGCACTGCAAAGAATCATACCAATGATTTATATTAAACAAGATCGATAATCGAAGTCTGCGAATGACGTCATCAATAATAACTGTTATTACATCAAAAAGTAACTATGTAATGGTGATTTAATATGCATGACAGATGCCATGTGATTGATTTGAAGACAACAGATCGCGGCAATTTCTTTGTATTTTGTGCCTAAATTCAATAAGATGAAATGATGTACGTGCTTTTAGCACATTTCATAAGGAGAGATGTCTGCCCTTATTTTAGGTGGTTGCGGAAGTGGAGAAAGGAGTGGTATGAAATCTCATTCTTTACTCAGAGTTATCGCTCCTTACTCTCGCTCATATCTCTGTTAACGCCTGAGAATTGGTTCGTTGTCACATGGCAAATTTATAAGCTTATCTTCCAAAGTTAAAGGAATAATAAAACTTTCAATTGCCTATTCATTATTTTCAAAGAACTATCAAAGTCTTTTAAAATCTCATCTACATTGAATTCCATTCATGGTTATCTTTATTTTCAACCTAGTTACATACGCCTAACACACGAAATAGTTTCTAATTTAAGGTAATTAAACATACATTCTAAATAATTTAAACTGAATGTAATTCATACTTTATATGAAACATATCATCACATGCTTGGATATTTAATTTTATATTCTAATAATGGATTTTAAAAACTTTTACAAGTATCTTGTAAAATAGTGTTGATCGAGATGTAGTGGCTTTAGGGCACGTAACTCTGGGTCAAATCTGTGCAATACTGTTAGCTCAATCAGTTTTTCTAAATTGTTGCAAAATTGATCATGATGGAATATTGTGTGTTAAATTGCAGTTACCTTTATATACCCCAACCGAAAAAAAAAAAAAAAAGAAAGAAAGAAAAAAGAAAATAATAATAACAAAATAAATAGATAAATAAAAAGAGCTCTTAGAAGGGCACATAATTCTCCTTTATGAGTTTTCCTATATGGTAACTACGACGCTGATGAAGGACTAAATCATATATGAGATTCAGATAAATAACAAGAAAGACAACTCCATACAGAATAGAATAAAGAATGTGTCGGCTTTCAAGAATCAGTTAAAATAAATAACCGAGATGAATGGTATAAAACAAGGATAAGGAATCTTAAAATTTTCTACATAATTTTAATCAGTCAAAATATTTCAAAGGGAATGCAATAAATTCTGTTCTTGTTACTCTGTTTCGACGTTTCCGCCAATGGCCATTTTCAAGAAAAAATTAACTTAAAAGTATATAAAGAATTTATATAGAGCCAAGATGTGTGATATTTCTAAGTTCATGTTTTCTTGAAAAGGTCATCGGCCGAAACGTCGAAACAGAGCAACACGAACAGGATACATTTTTTTTTATTCTAGTGATATAATCCGATGTGGCTCAGTGGATGAAGTGTTCGGCTCGTGACCGATATGTCCCAGGTTCGACTCTCGCCGTGGGTATACCGGTGTTCTGTCTTTCGGACGAGACAGTAAAAACCGAGGTCCCCGTGTCACTGTAAGAGTGGTACGAAAAAAGATCCCTCACTGCTTGGGGTAGATATTTTGCAAAGATATTAATTTCTATGCAAAACATAGTTGCAATATACGAGCAATGATTGTGGAGTGACGCATAACAATAGTCAGTTGATCAACTTTGATGATAAAATTCAAACTTCACATAATTACACATCAACCTGTTGTTTAAAAGCATACTGGTTACCATGGAAACGCATTTGTTCAATGATACAACGAAATTAATTATAAACATTTTTGTATACAACTCCACGATAGAATAATGTAGTGGTAGAGTAAATGACAAAAATCCCACAAGATTTATAAAAGAGTGAAAAATTATATAATAATAATATTTAGTAATTTATCCTCCAAAGGGAAGTCGTTTCCGATAAATAAATAAAGTTACACTCAAATGCCACAAATTTTCGGACACAAGCCCCTTATCAAGTTCTATTATCCACTTGATAAAGGGCATGTGCCCGAAAATTTGTGGCATTTGAATGTATCTGTATTTATTTATACAATAATAATAATAATAATAATAATAATAATAATAAAATAATAATAATAATAAAATAATAGCAATAACAATAATAATAACAACAACAACAACAACAATAATAATAATAATAATAATAATAATAATAATAATAATAATTGTTGTTGTTGTTGTTGTTGTTGTTGTTGTTTTGTTATTTAGTCCAGTAAGAAATACTTACCTGTGATATACAGAGAAAAAGCAGAAATCGCCACAACTCGCCATAAGCTAAACATGGTGAAACAAATTCAAGAAATCGTAAAGGATGGTTAGCAGCGGATACAACAGGAAAGAGTGTCGGGTATGGTTCGTCGTAATTGATAACGAAATTATATCTTATATGAAAACGAGTCCAAGATTATGTGAAAATTACAGAGGAAGTACGAGGGGTATTCAAAAAGTAATGGATAGTCACATATTATTTATTGATCAATTTATTTCATTTCAAATCATATCGAAGATTGTTGAGTTTAAGTTTCATTTTAAACCTTGGGCAAAGTAGGACTTTCTTGAAAACAATAGACGACATCATATGCATGTATCTATATGTGAATTCGACAGTGACAAATCCAATGTCTGCCGAAATGGACTTTACCATTAAGGTGCAACGGACGTTTTCTAAACAATGATTTTGTTTAGATAAACTGATCCATCATTTTTTCATAGGACCCATTTACATCATTTTACTCAATTTAATAATTGATATTTCTTGAAGACAGCCCTGATGTTGAGCGTCTAACGCCAAAATAAGCGAATCTAAGATAGATACCATGAAACAAATCGATGAAAATGACGCTAGATGTACATTTAAAGAAAATTCACTATTGAATAGCATCAGTTCGTCAGCTGTTTTTTAAGTCTTAAAAGACTATGCAAGTGTTGAAAAAATACATAAGCAAAGGATGAGTACCTCGGTATTGTTAGAGAAAACTAAAGACGATATGATGTTCAGAATTTACCTAAAAATATACATAAATTGTGCCCCCCCCCCTTTTCCCCTTCAGACGAAGTTGGTATTTGGGGAGGGGTGAAGTAATAGGCATCACCCTGTCCGTCCGTCTGTCCACCTGTGCGGTTAAGAAGTTTAAAAAAGCAAGTGCAAGTGGGTCACCCATTACACTTATACCATTGATGTACATTGGGATGAATTATTACATGTTTCAACTTTGTTGCTGGGGTGGGAAAAGGGGGGGGGGGTTGTGGGAGGGGTATTTGTCCCGTTGGGACAGCTCTGGTTTACTGATGTTATTGTTTTACGTCACTTAAATATCATTGCACTAATTTTGTGGCGGCACCTACCTGGTGCGCAGCTTCATAGTGACATGTGTGAAATCCACTACTGAAGACCACAAATCGCTCCCCTTAGAATTCGCATTGTGAATAAGGAGCAATGGGCTATATTCTATCACGTGAGAGGACCAACAATTTGAATTCTTTTTAATTTTAAACTGAATCAATAGAAAAGAAAAAAAAAAGAATATAAAACCCCAAAACAAACAAACAGGGAAAAAATGAGATAAAGAAACAAAAGAGAAGAAAGAAAAGAAAAAAAAAGAATATTCTAAATATAATGCAGTTTTCGCGAAAAACAAGTACAATGAAAAAACAAGTACAATGAAAAAACAAGTACAATGAAAAAACAAGTACAATGAAAATAACTTCGAGCAGAAAATCAATAAATTCTACAAATATCTACGTCTAATGTGCCGTTTAATAGTTAAGATTTGTCGTATGATATTTAGTAAAATGCCCCCCCCCCCCCCCCCCCCCCCCCCCCCCCCCCTGTCGTCCAAATACCAGAGCCGGAATCCAGAGATGTCACTTGTACAATTTATAATGAAAAATGAATAAGAATGTCATAGGACATTTCGAACACGCCCACCATAACACTCGCGCAAAATCGAGTTGTTTCAGGACTATGTCCCTATAAAGAGATTTTCAACAGTGACCAAATGGTTGTATAAAACAACCATATAATCACTGTCAGATTCCTCATATAGTCCTGACTTGTCACGGGAGAGAGGGAGCGGATATCTCTAAAATGATACAGTAACGTCCTAAATGGTACAGTAACATCCTAAATGGTACAGTAACGTCCTAAATGTACATTTCGTGGTAAATGTTGTGATTGTACAGCGGTTTTATTTCTTGATTATTAATATCATTATTTTTTTTTTATTCTATTTAACAATCAATGATAATGAAAATTATTATTTATCTTTTATTGTTTCGCTTTGTTTTTATTTGATTTGCTTCCTATGCCACTGATTAAAAATTCTCTCAGTGGACCCATGTGTTAAAAAGCCGGTCTGTTACAGAAAGTGCCCTCTACCATACTATGGACATCTTTCCCGAGGCACTGAAAAACCATGCAGAAATAAATGAAGAGCACCTTGAAGCGCTACGACAGTTGTTTTTATCAAGTGTTTTCGAGTAAATACAGCACAGTAATATGAAGTACTTTTTAACCGTCCCTCGCATCTGTAAATCGGCATCACCCTGGTACTTATCACTTCTAAAGCTAATTGTGAAAGCGATAAATGACTGGTAATGAAATAAATAATGCACATCGTTTGCAGACGTTTACTGTTAACACTGAAAACGTCATCATGATCCGGAATCATTATGATATTTATGTAAATATACAAGCATACAAGTAAAATCATTTATCAGTGATCCGATGTGTATTTGGAATGAATCTGAGTTGTATGATGTTGTTTATGGATTATTTATATCTATAAAGCTTATTCGAAAGCTGCATTTTAAAATTTTTCTTTGATGTTTTAATACTTCACTTTTAGAGTTACCTGCCTTGCAGGTCTGGTCGCTAGTATCACTTTCAGGTCGATATTGCTCCACATGAGCCCTTATAACCATATTTCATCCTTATATGAAGTTAATGATCATATTTTATTTAGAAACATACTTATTCCTTTGCTATTCAGAATTAATATTTCACTCACAGAAAAAATAATTGGATTTTGTCTGTAATAATGTCTGTAATTCTATCCCGTATATCAGTCGTACTGGGTAGAGCGTAACGCTTTTGAAAATTACCTTCATTTCATATTAGCATTTCGTTCAAGGATTAAATGTAAAACCATTAACCCTATTTGTCCGACCTGAATAGTTTCTGGAGATTAAAGAGACACATCTATATATCTATCTATCTATCTATCTATATGTCTGTCTTTCTGTCTAAGCCGGTGTTATATAGTAGTTTTCCCCCATAGTAGTCCCCCCCCCCCGGAAAAATGGCTATATAGTAGTTTTTCCCCCATGGCGGAAAAACTACTATATAGTAGTCTTTCCCCCATAGTGGTTTTCCCCCTTACGTAACGGTTTGGAAATTATACACGTTCGTTCTGTATTAGTCAGATAACATTTGAAATAGAAATGTACTATAGTAATATAGTCAGTGGATCAAACCGATGGTGCTATAGTTAATGGGTTTCTATATATTTTAAGTGTTTTGTTTGTGCGTGTATGTGTGTGTATTTATTTTTTGTTTTATGTATTTATTTACAAGTCTTTCTTTTTATATATTTACCATAGTATGCTATTTTCTTCTATTAGTTCATTGTAAAAATTGTCTTTTACTTGTGTATAGATGTCAATCATGACGTCAGACTGCGACTTAAGATTCGATCCCAGGCAACTTTTCGTAATACAACATAAGTAAAATAGGAATTTATCAATCAAAATGTTCCAATGACAAATATAAGAATTGAACGAGCAAGAATTCCTTGAACATTCAATTCATAAATAAATTAAGACTGATGCATTATATATATCACGATTTCGCTCATCATGTACAAAGTACATGATGAACATGAAAATAACAGAAGGGAATTCCACCCAGGTGTCCACGATTTGCAATCTACGACAATGCTGTCTAGTCGCAGATGTTGTAGATCATGATCACAAGAATGCGATTTCCTTGTCCCTTACGCAAAGTATGAAATGTTTCATCTAAAAGTATCTATATGCTTAGTTTCAAAGCTCTACACTTAAAAATCATGGTCCAAATAAAAGGTCATCACAAGAAAACTAGATGTGGAGTTTCAAAGCCTTGTGTCTCTTGGTACAAACGATATAGTCAAGGTTTTTGCCACAGGATAAGAGTCACAGACAGGCCAAAAACTAGATGCCCCCGATTTTCATTCCGGGGGCTTAAAAACGAACTTGTTTTTCTTTTTTCCATTTGTATATATAGAGATTTCTCGGATTAAATAAAGATATCTCGAATGAAATTCTAGTATATAAATCTCTGTTCTAGATATATGCATTTGTATTTGGAAAAGAGATTAAAATTGAAGACATTTCTACTTAAGAAAATGAGATATCTCTAAATTAATTGGATATATCTCCGTATAAAAATTGAGATATCTCTATTTTAAATAGCAATCTATTTATTTTTAACAAGGTAACAAGCTGGATTTACTTACATGTATGTGTGAAAAGAAAATCCGGAATTTCACATTGGGGGAAAAATCCACTATATAGTAGTTTTTCCCCGGGGGAAAAATGGCTATAAGAGGGGGGAAAATGGCTATATAGCCAAATTTCCCCGGGGGAAAAACTACTATATAGCCATTTTTCCGGGGGGGAAAACTACTATATAACACCGGCGTGGCCTAGTGGAAAAGATGCTCGGCTCATGATCGAAAGATCCCGGTCTTTCGTATGAGACAGTAAAAACTGTGGTCCCGTGTCACGGTGGACGTGGCACGTAAAAGATCCCTCATTGCTTCGGGTGGGTCCGTTGCAAAGCTCTAAATTTCAATAAATGCATCAGGCACCATATACGTGAAATAATCGTGGAGTAACGTAAAACAATATTCAATCAATTAACAATCTATCTATCTATCTATCTATTATTATTTTTTATTTATGATGATGATGATGTTGATGATGAAGATGATGATGATGATGAATTCTTCTTTTCTTAGATGGCGTTAGACCCCTATTTCCATTTCTGGATCCGGAAAGGACTAGATGAAAAAGTCTTTAGTCCTCTCTATATTTTGTTATAAACTGTGGTTACTCTGGATTCAACCAGTCCATAGGGCAACATGAATCCTGTGAATTCAAATATAAAATCTGTGGGATTTTTCACACATGAATCACCCCCTGTCTGAGGTTACACGGAACTGTACTTGATACCTAGGTTTCTTTTTTTAATATGCCGGTATCAATGTACGTAATTGCATAGAAATAGATAGGTATAAATAAGTAATAAGTAGATATATAAATGTCATATATTTAAAACAAGTTTGTTTGTTTTCCGTTTTACAGTACATCATAATGATGTTATTTATATGCTGTCTATATTTATGACGAGATACATCATCTCAGTCTATGTATTTTCAGGAGCGAGCTTAATATACGTTCTCCTTGATGCTCAGTCCTGAATCTATCTGTATGTACTATATAATCCGAAATAAGGTCAACTGAATATATAATGTTTAAACCAAACTATGTATTTCATGAGATATGCTATCTTAAGCTTTATATGTGACGAGATATTTTATCCCAAACTATATTTATGACGACATGTATTATCTCAAACTATGTTTATAACGAGATATATTAACTCAAACTATATGGCGAGATATATTGTCTTAAACTACATATCTGAGGAGATATATAATCTCAAACTATACATGTATTTCATGAGATATGTTATTTTAAACAATATTTATAATGAGATATATGATCTCAAGCTATATAAATGACGAGATACGGTATATTATCTCAAATAAGTTAAAAAAAATCAGAAATAAGAATTCTGAAAAAAAAAATTAAAGACAATAATAAAAGTAAATTGAAATAATGTAGAAAAATATATATTGCCATCATAAGAAGATTATAATAAGAATCTGTCAATATCATTCTCGCAATTAATTATTTTGCCGCTGAACGAGTCACAGAGTTTAAATGAAACAAAACGAATTTGCATGACTGTATTTAAAGTATTTCAGATGTTGAACAATGGCGGTTTGAAGTTAGCGGCCGAGGTGACAGCTGCCCGCGTACTGATCCACGGTATTGATCCCAGGCTGCTGTCGGGCTCTCCTAGGAGGCTCCACAAAGGGGGAAATATTTATTACGATAATAAATCTGTTAATAATGAAATAATCTTCTTTTTTTCTGCTTTCTTATATTGGTACAGTTTTTAATTATGATAGAAACAGATCTATTATCTATGTTTCTGCCTGTTGTTGAGAACTATTTGTTATTTTGCACCAATTCGTCAACGTCAATGTATTAATTTGAAATATATTTGCAAAATAACATTTTACAGTTTTACGAAATTATTCGAAAAAAAAACCCCTCTTAAGCGTGTAATTTAAGCGTATATGGTATAAGGAACATAAAGTATGAAACTATTAAAGAAAGAAAGAAAGAAAGAAACAAACAAACAAAGAAACAAAGAAGGAAAGAAAAAGGAAAGATTTCATTATTACGTAAAATGCTCAGTCTGATCTAGGTTAAATATTGGCCTTTTATAAATAACTCACATTTCTTATTTATTTATTTAATTTTTATTTTATTTTATTTATTTATTTATTTATTTATTTCATTTATTTATTTATTTATTTATTTATTTATTGTTTTTTCAAGCATTGAAGGGACACTGTAAGCCGATTCATTCTGTGCATTTTCAAGTGTGACTGTTTTCTCCTTTGGCAACCCCAAAGCACTTCTGGTATACGTAACATATTTTCATCTTGTTCGGCCTGTGCCACGTTGCATTGACAACATTTCAGGTATGTCTTCAATTCAGCCTCAGCCTCCATTGCCATCGCTTTTCTCTGCTTTCGCATCCTCGAAAAGATTTCATTCAGTATTTTTTTTTTCAAATGGCGGACCAAAGCCAGAAATGCAAACCTATATAGAGGTAAGATACCATTTACGTTTAATAAAATTCTAAAATAAAAGTGCATTTTTGCATATTTAATCATTTTTGTTTGTTTGAATTTTCTGTATTAAATGCATTTCAATCTATTTGTAATGAAAATTATATTAAAAGTATTTTATTTTTGGAGGACAGCAAAATTCAGTTGTTAGCATTTTGAAAACGGTTTTAATACACCCATTTAAGTCCTCCCCATATATTTAGATACATTATGATGACATTACTGAATAAATAAATAAATAAATAAATAAATAAATGATAAGAATGTATGCAATTGGGATTAAGGTAGCTTCTCCCCCTTTTTACCTTAAATTTGTTATCAGACATGTACAATTAAAAACGTGTCATAAATAATGCTTGTATGACTTGAGTTCACGTGATCGATTACTCCTAATTTTCTAAAATTCTGGATCCACCTCTAGTACACATAAATCTATTGTCAAGTTGTAACGTGGAATGTATAAATATAAGTGAAATTTACATTCTGATCAATTACAGTAAGCGCATGTTTAATTTGATGTTTGTTTTCTTGTTAAATTTGTCTTTTTAATATACAGAATCATTAGGAATTTTATAATATCGATCATCTTATCTTGATTCAGACAGAAGAAAAGATAAATTTAAATAGTAAAACTTTTATCGTCATCTATTTAATCGACCAACTGTCACCACAATGGGCCATGACGTAGCTTATTTTTACGACGTCTTAGGTATTTTTCCTCGGTCTGCTTTTCTACTTATCTAACTAGTATGGACAATTGCAAGTAGTTAGTTAAGTCGCAGCTTTTTCACCCCCCCCCCCCCCCCCCATCCCGACCCTTGCTTGAGAACTTCTCACATCGAGAACGAAAACACAAATATTAAATTAAATTAATATTAAATTAAAGAAAAGCCGCGACAAATTTTGCATAAATCAGCTGAATTAGAGGGATGTTGCGTGACAGTTCTTTAATGCCTATACAAAAGCCCAATATATCGATTATCAAATCTTATGTAGGGATATAACTATAATATCGATATCTATAAGTATAGATTCGCCGACAGATGGCGCCGTTTGTCGTTCACGTGACAGCTGTGCATTAATTGGAAATGACATGTAGATTCTTATTTGCAGAATAACAATATCCTTCCGCTGTGTGTAAAATTTCTCTATTCTCATCAATTAATCCGCGCATAGCTTTAATTTATTTTTACAAACTACCACACAAATCTGACCTAATGCGCGGACCCAGAACGGTGGACTGGGGGTATGGACGCACCATAATATTCGGCGAAAATTACTTTTCTTGTAAATAAGTAATTTTGCACACAAAAGCATGAGTGAACCGCTCTTGGAATATTCACTAAGGATGGACCCCTTCCTGACAAATTTTCTGGATCCGCGCCTGCCAAATGGGGTGAATTTACTACCTAGGAGTATTATTACTTTGTTCTTTCAGTGTGTGGCCGCCAATGGGGTCTCCATTTCATTAGCATCGTTTATGGTATGGCATTGTGCGACCCGAAAGTTATGTAGTTCAGGCGTGTATCCCGGGAGGGGGTGTCCGTCTCATTGGCACACTGACAAGCAAACAGAGAGAGAGAGAGAGAGAGAGAGAGAGAGAGATTAAAATAATCTTA
The DNA here is from genome assembly GCA_035048485.1 of Pteria penguin. Taxonomy (NCBI): domain Eukaryota; kingdom Metazoa; phylum Mollusca; class Bivalvia; order Pterioida; family Pteriidae; genus Pteria; species Pteria penguin. Next base: position 6,218,824 of record CM068590.1, on the reverse strand, counting down.
TCACGTATGAGTTAATGGTGGGTGCTTTAAACATTCCAGGATGAAGTTTTGCTTTTTGGAACAAAACCCCTCCCCTGTTAGATCCGCCTATGAACTTTGTTATGAATGATGAACAATTTACCCTCGTTTATTGCTCGGTATTAACAGCTTATTAGAAACATTCACTGTATTTACCACATTTTATATTTTCTCTTCTCTGTCAATCTGTCAGATCAATATTTTATCATGCTAGTACATGAGTTGAACTATCCAAGGTGTGGATAGAAACCCTTCTCATGTTATTTATTCGCCTATCCTTTAATCCCCTTAAAAGTGTTTTCATTTCATTAATTCCTCTGCCTCTAGTAACATCTTTAAAAGATATGTAAAACTCTTTCCGTGTCATTCATTTCTTTGCCTATAAATTTCGTTAAAATAATCATACAGAAACCCTTCTAACATAATCTTTCGTTGACCCCTTAAACCGTATAAAAGTGATTTAAAACGAAAAAATCATTCGGACACCATTTATTCGCCTGTACATTTCTTCTATTAAAATAATTATATAGAAATATTTCCAATATATCAGTGGATTTGTTTGCCTCTGATCCATTCTAAAATGAATATTTATAGATCCGTACAATCTCATGATGATGATGATGATGATGATGATGATTATTATTATTAGTAGTAGTAGTAGTATTATTTATTATTATTCTTTATTCATTTATTTATTATTCTATTTTATGAATGAATGAATGAATGAATTATTCTTATTCTTATTATTGTTGTTGTTGTTCGTGAACTCATTTTCATTTTCTTTTCTTTTTTATCTTTGTTTTCTTTTATTATTATCTTCTCTCTTTCTTTTTTGCATAGATAGAATGTATACACATTCGCATACTCGCTTGTGTGCCCATAACCCTTTAAGATAAAAAGGTATCTTTATAAGAAAAATTCCCTCTCGTGAAGGGCACACCCCCCTCCCTTTCCCTTAATATTATAATTTTATCCTTCTCAAGTTAAAAGAAGTTTACAGCTGTGTGAAAACGTCTATCACAATATCCCCCAAGGTAAGTGAGTTAGAATTGCTATATCATTGTTTGTCGCTCCACTCTATAGCAAGATTCTATCTCATCTTGTTGTAAATTATGTTTTATAAATACTATCACCTAATGCGTTTATTATCAAAAGGTCATTTCTGTTTAAATTGAAATTGATCATTTATTGAAATAGACAATACCCCCCCCCCCCCCTTATAAACAGCATGCGGTTATGTAAATCTCTGTTGCAGGACGATGCAATGAAAGGTCAACGGCGTGTAGTAAGGCTCGAACTTGGGACCACTTGACTGCGAGTCTGATACTCCAACATCACGGGAAAGGTCCCGTTCGTCCATAATATCTCAGAGTATATCACATTATCTCATATCTCATGGTCAGTACAAGTTTATGACAAATAAAAGGGAATGGTCTTGTTGTTTTCTGGAGTACGTTACGCCCTTTTCTTCCACAAGGATATTATGAAATCATTGTTTTCATCTTGTTTACATGTACACGTACTGAAACATACATATTTAGACTTGTAAAAATATGCATATACATTATGGTGTGAAAATTCCAAGTTCCATGGTGGTCAAAGGTGTAAAGGCTAAACTTGATCACGCTGGTCAAAGGGGTCAACGCTGTACTGGAGCGTGGTGGTCAGAGGTTAACTGAAATACTGGTCACCACTCAGCACTGGTCGCCACTAAATACTGGTCGTCACTGTCGCCACTTTACGCTGATTGTTACTGAATACTGGTCGCCACTAATTGAAATACTTCTGTTTTGACAGTAAACAGTAAACAAACAGGAGAGAGGAGGAGAGTCATTCCTGTTGCTTTATCTTGATCTTCCATCATCGAACTTAAATAAAATGCATCTTTATAATGAATACTGTTTAAACCAACAAACAAACACATTAAATTCAATTTGTGTTTATAACACGTTACACTATTGATTTTTCATTTCTTATGAAGGTGGTCTCGTGATTTTCTTTGAACCAATCATGTTGTTGGTTGCGTCCGAATGAAAGGCTCGTAACGATCGGAGATTTGAGATCGGTGGGACTTTCGTTCGATTGTAACCTTCGACCAAACATCACTGTAGAGAATTGGACCATCATCGTTGGATGTATCGGACACCCAGGAGACGACACCTCATTTATAGGAGGAAAAGGAAGAAGGTGGGCGGCTTGAATTTCTATTGGTATACATCTTCGATAAATAGTCTCACCTTTAAGTACTTTATCTGTACCACATCTTAAAAATACACTAATATCATTATTTATTTTTATGGTATTTCTAAATGCATTACTACAATTGAAAACACTAAAACGTTTTATAACTGAAATGAATTAAAATGAAAGAGTTGAAACAGGGCACTTATATGTATATCCGTTGTTTGTACTGTAATAGTCGACGGTAGATTGATATACCATTGACACACAAGGCGCAGATTTTATGACGTATAGCATGCATGAGTCTTCCTGAAAACCGAACACATCACAGTTACTCATCATGCAGCGAAGCGAACACTCTATTCTGGATGAAACTTTGTCGTTTTCAACCAAACATTGGTTTTCTTCGTCAATCTTCTTCATCTCGGTTTTTCTGGAAAGGAGTTGAGGTCGGCTCCATGTCTCTGCAGAAAACAAAGATAAATAGTGAACCACTATTTGCAATGGTTCGCAGTGAAATACAAACAACCTTTTTAATTTGTTTGTTTGTCTCTCTCTCTCTCTCTCTCTCTCTCTCTCTCTCTCTCTCTCTCTTGTATTGGTTTTTTTTTGGGGGGGGGGGTGTTGTTGTTGTTTTGTTTTTTTACGCAACTCGGGCATTATTTTACATGTATAGTGATAGCATCTGCCTGATAAATCGCACAAAACCTGGTCTCTTGTCTCAACAACAAGAAGGGGCTCCGACAAACCGCCAGGGGGAGTAACACCCGTATCTTTTGGTCACGTGACTAACATGCTACCAGCTACTCCACACCCTCATCCATCGTGATGTCATCGTAATGGGAGGGGTTCAAACATGTCAGGGAAAATAAATTAAACTAATTTATCAGAACAGAAATAACCTAGGAAATTATTTCTGGCAAACCTTAGGAGGTGCCTGTGTTATAAAGAAGGCTTTCCCACGTGATAGCCCCCCCCCAAAAAAAAAACCACTTAGAATTTCCCCCGGGACAAACGCTACTTCAAAGCAGATTTCCCCCGGGGAAAGACCTATTGTGGGGTAGGGTTTTTTTTTAGGGGATTTTTATCTACAGCAAGTTATAGAGTAGGGTTTCCCCCCTGAGTAGAATCATCCCCAAGTCAGGCAAATTTTTCTCACATCATATCACCGTATCATTGATTTGGAGGGCGTTGATGCGATGACAACAGTGCAGATACGATGGTGAGAAGGTATATATAGCATCATTGTCATCGCACGTATATTGCGACATCGTTTCATTGTTTAAGAGTAAGATTCCATTCCCAAGCACGTGACATCGTTTTTCAATGAAGGATTGGTGATTAAGGGGGATTGGTGATTCTTGTAATTGTTGACAAAATAATGATTGGTTACATTCTTGTGATTGGTGACAAAATAATAATCGGTGACAAATCAGTGATTGGCAACTCGTGATTGTTGGCTTTGGTGATATACCGAAGACATGTGCTCATAATTATTAACACACTAGTGCATACTGATAAACTAGTGATCAGTGACATACTAGTGATTATTTACATACTAGTGATTGTTGACAACTAGTGCATGCTGACATATTAGTGATTGCTGACATACTAGTGATAAGTCACATATTAGTGATTATTCATATACTAGTGATTGTTGACATACTAATAATTGTTGACATACAAGTTAGTTATTGCTGACATACTAGTGATCAGTGACATATCAGTGATTGTTAACATTTTAGTAATTGTTGACGTTGACTTACCGGTAATTGTTGACAACTAGTGCATGCTGACATATTAGTGATTGCTGACATACTAGTGATAAGTCACATATTAGTGATTATTCATATACTAGTGATTGTTGACATACTAATAATTGTTGACATACAAGTTAGTTATTGCTGACATACTAGTGATCAGTGACATATCAGTGATTGTTAACATTTTAGTAATTGTTGACGTTGACTTACCGGTGATTGTTGACATACTAGTGATTGCTGACGTATTAGTAATTGTTGACATACTAGTGATTGCAGACGTATTAATGATTGTTGACGTACTAGTAATTGATGATATACTATTGATTGACATACTAGTGATTGCAATATACTACTGATTAGTGACTAACTAGTGATTGTTGACATACTAGTGATAAGTGGCATACTAGTGATTGTTGACATAGTAGTCATAATTGGCATACTAGTGATAAGTGACATACTAGTCATAAGTGGCATACTAGTGATAAGTGATATAGTAGTGATTTTTGACATACTAGTGATTTTTGACATACTAGTGATAAGTGGCATACTAGTGATAAGTGACATACTGGTGATTGTTGACATACTAGTGATTAGTGACTTAGAAATGATCAAAGACATACAAGTGAATGTTGACACACAAATGATTAATGGCATGCTGGGGATTACTGTTACGTGTAAATGTTGACATACTGGTGAACTGACACTGATATAAAGTATCTTACGTATAGCCTTGGCATTCCTTTTACAAATAAAGTATTCGATCTCGGTACATTCCGTGTCCTCAAGCAGCCATTTTCCCGAGGAGTACTCCAGTACCGCGCATGCCTTGGACACGTCACTAGGGTAGGAACTTTCCCACCAATCCGAGGGTGGTTGCGATCCGTCGGTCCACGTAAACCCTACAAAAGACATAATACTGAGATGTGATCAAATGACAAGGTCCACACCGTGAAAATTAGTCCCACTCACCAGTCAACCCCTTTTTAACGGCATCGTGGTGTGGTATGACAAATGTGTTAACAAAATCGGGTGAGTTTTTGGCAGGGATTAAAGAAATGTTGAAGTTTTGTGGTATCTATTGAGGAATGCGTCTTTCTTAGTTCTGTTGAACTCGTAGGTCTTTGAATTCTGGTGAACTCGTTAATCTTTCGCATTTCCATGATTTATTCTAAATTTCAAACAACGTGTTTTCTAACGACCAACTTTCGTAACTAAATAACTCACAGAACTGATTACGTAACAAAGAATTCCGTAAATAAAGAGCACCAACAGGATGGTCATGTGCATAAGGTGGTTCGGGTTCGATTCCCAAAATGTGCCACTGTGATAAAACGGTTGGTTACCATCTTGCTATTATTCAGTTTGATTGAAAAGTTGTTGAATGCGACATAAAACCCTTATCAGCCCGGCGGCAAAGGAGACAAATAGTAACGTCACATTTATATCGTAGATATTATGATATATGAATATACGATAATTAAAAAACAAAAGAATAAAACAATAATACTGTAATTTCTTTCTATCATACGGATTTCTTTTACAAATACTAAGTGTTCTAAAATATATAGAGACGGTGTGACTCAGTGAATGAGGTACTCGCTCGTTACTGAGAGGTCCATGGTTCGACTCTCGCCCTGGACACACCTGTTTCCTGTCTTTCGGATGAGACAGTAAAAAACCGAGGTCCCGTGGGTGGCAGGTAAAAGATCCCTGACTGCTTCGGGTGGGTCCGTTGTAAAGGCCTAAATTTCTATGCAATGTATCAGGCAGATGCCGTCACCATATACGTGAAATAATCGTGGAGTGACGTAAAACAAACAATAATCAATTTTGAACATATAAAACGTTTTAGTCGGAGAGACGAACAGGACTATAAATATAATTTCCTTAATTCTTGCATCTTCACGAGTCAAGGGGATGCGCTACGTAAACTTCTCTATCTCCATTTGACTGACTGCACTCAACGGGTTTTGATGGCGCCACCTAGCGAAAAGTATTCAATATACTACTTACCAATTGACCAATGAAATTATGCCTCAGTTTGCAAACTTGTTTACGAAGAAAAACAAAAATGGCAACAATCGTCTGCTGTGTGTATCGTAAAATTTCTGAAACGTTTTCTACAGACAGCTTTAAAGATTTTCAATCGAAAGGCACAGAGGCTTTAATGAAAGGGAAAGATACTTTCTTTCCGTCGATCACATGTACTGGATCCATTATTTTCATTTCGTCGTACGATTTGTTTCAAGGTATCTGATTGGTTCATGTACTGAGCAAGGGAACCAATCACGAATTTGCCCACGACCTTTCAATGTAATCAGTCAAGGGGAGAGAAAAGATTACGTAGCGCATTCCCTTGACTCGCGAAGATATAATTCTTGCGGTCATGTATTTTTTAACTCTCTCAAAACCGTTGAACATGTTAAAATTCATGATTTTACAGCAGAATGAATATTGATTCATAGATAAATTAAACAATGTAATCCAATCATAGTCCCTGGTACAAAGCAGTCCTGCCCCTTCAAGAGATCTGCCAACCCGATATCGGATGCTCCTATTTATTACCATTTCTTCCCTGCCAAATAGTATTCTGATAAACCTATAATCTCCATCAACTGGTAAAAAATCTATAATTTGTGTTTCCTGCCATTATAACACACCTACATGTACAATATCTAATCATATAACAACATTTCACCAGACTCCGAATATATATAAAGTGATCCTACCACAAACTTTGATGGCAGAAATTATATAAAATCACCATGTAGCAACTTGCAATCAAACCTAAAATTTCGATCCTTTACGTTACACTCCAAAACAAAATCTAAAAGCATCCAGAAGACGTCCATATGGTTCACATAAGCGTGACATTCGTGGGTGGTCGACCTATCAGCGTACTACCTACGGACCTTGAAAGTAAAAAATCGCATTTCGATGGTTGTGTGTAAGTTTTTTTGGGGTTTTGGGGGTTTTTTTCTTTCTATGTGTATTTTGTTTTGGTTTTGTTTATTTGTTTGTTTTACTTTTTATCAATAGTATAATTTTTTATTTGTTTTTGTTTTGTTTTTGGTTTGGGTTTTTTTATGTTTTTTTTTCTTTTTTGATGGAGCGGGGATTTTTGGGGATGGGGATTTCCCCCTTTATGTTGTTATATTTGCATATTTCCCTGGGGTATTCATACTACATTCACATTGTAATATAGCAAACGCATGACGCCATCAAAGGTCATGCTGACGTAAACCCTTAATTAGCTTGTGGGAGGTTTTTTTTTTAATCTAAACCTTAAAATACATGTATATTATTTTAAAGAAGCGGAAAAACAAATGGAATTTTAATCAGAGTAAACCAACTTACGGTTTCCGGCAATTGAACTATTTCTTTGCAATCCAACATAGTACGATCGACTGAGATCAATCTGATTTAATTGTTCCTGACAAAACGACAATTCGTAGCCATTACTGATTTTTACCAGTTGTCTGTTGTAGCTACCGGAGCCTTCACATTTTGATTTTACGTTCACGAAATCATTTCCTGTCGAGCTAAAAGCGTAGCAACTGCTGCCATATAACTGCCACCTGACTGTCCTGGCGCCACTGTAGTATACCACTGAAATGTAAAGAATCTATATTGTATAATGCTCACTGCTTCCATTGGCATAGTTAGAGGGGGATTGCACCACACCCCCATTTGGTCGGAAAATTTCACCAAAAAAGGGGGTCAATTTAGACTATTGTAGGGCGGCCCCTCACCTCCTCTCTCGACCGAATAGTGCAAAACATTTGTTATGGGAGGGTACAATCCCCCTTTTAAAATTTTCTAGATCCGCCTCTGGTCTCGATACAACATGTGCATTGAAATGACTTAAGCACCTCTTAATAGGTCAAATGCTTGTCAAGACACTAAATTATATAAAAATTATTCCATTTTAAGCGCATGCGTGTATGTATGTATGTATGTATGTATGTATGTATTTCTAACTATTGTATGATATACATTTATTTAATTACTATACCAGTATATACGTATTTTACATTGATGAAATGTGTGTCTCAAAATAAGAGAACAGAAAGAAAAAAAAAAAAAAAAACAGGAAGTAACGGTTTCTTGAATGAGCAATATTGGTTCACTGAAACGAAGTTTCCCAAATGCGCAGATCCAGGAAAGGGAGGGAGGGGAATGTCCGAGCGTGGGTGTGTAGCTCTCATAATATACGACAGCAATATTATTATCGACACATTTTGTGATGTAAAAGATAAGTATATACAACCAATGACATGGTGAGACTCATTTCGGAAAATTGGTTTGAGGAGAACACTTTTCGATAATAAATTCGTGCCTGACCAAGACACACTCGCTAGGACGTTCGGTAAATAATTGGGCGGAACTTATCGCCTGCCCTGCCCATTGACACAACAGAGATTTGGCAGAGGTGAGATGTTCTTTGGTCAACTCGTTCAGTGAGCCCACTTCGGCCAGAAAGGTCTCTGACCAAAACAATGTTTTATCATGTGTCAGAACTAAAATCAAACAAGATTTGTTTGTGAAACACCGATGCCCCCACCCTCGACACCATGCCACAATTTCAAGAGATACCTTGAAAGGTCAAACCAGAAAGATATCAGAAAGTAATAATTAATATTTAAAGAATCATATACCGTGGAAATAAACGCAGGAGTGCCATAGGGATCGATTATCGGTCTTTTATTTTTTTCTAATATTTATAAATGATATTGTTTCCGAAATAAACTGTTCTATCAAATTATTTGCGGATGATACAACCATTTATGTAACTATGGAAGATCCAAACATCTCAGCTGACATTTTAAACTATAATCTGGAAAAAGTCAACTTTTGGTCTAATAAATGGCTTTTCAATTTTAATCCTCAAAAACTGAAACTCTATTAATTTCACGTAAAAACAACAAAAACAATCACCCCCCACTTTTCCTAAACAACAATCGTATACAAGATGTTGGTACACACAAACATCTTGGTTTAATTTTTAATAAATCATGCCAAAGGAATGACCATATTAACGCAATAACAACAAAAGCTCTGAACAAATTAATTGTTCTTAGGAAACTCAAGTTCAGTCTTAACAGATTGACATTACAAACTATGTATTTCTCATTCATACGTCCCACATTAGAGTATGCAGATATAATATGGGACAATTGTCCAATATATTATAAAGAAAAAATTGAACAAATCAATACTGAAGCTGCTCGCATTGTGACTGGGGCTACAAAATTGGTTAGTTTGCGAAATTTATATCAAGAATGTGGGTGGGAAAAACTTGGAAGACAGAAGAAATTTTCATAAATTAACCCAATTTTTCAAAATAGTAAACGGTTTATCTCCTCAATCTCTAAATGATCTCCTCCCTCCTCAAAATCTACAACATGGTTATAATACTAGACATGCGGACAGCTTCTCTCATATAAATTGTAATACTACTCACCATATGAATAATTTTTCCCCTCTTGTATTCGCCTTTGGAACTCCCTTCCCAAAAATGTCACATAAATAGATAATATCCATACATTCAAATCACATTTAAGAAAATTAAATCATCCTATATTATTGGTACTCGTCATGGTCAAGTTCTTCACGTTCGACTACGAATGGGTTGTAGCAGTCTCCGCCATCATTTGTTTTTGAAAAATATAGAACCGAATCCGTATTGCACATGCGGAGGTATTGAGTATAAAATTATTCTAACCAACGTTCTGTCTATTTGAATACCTTGAATATGCCACTTACTACACATTTATTTCTTTACGGTAACGTCAATCATACATATGACACTAATGTAAAAATTTTCTTAGCAGTTCATAATTATATTTATGCTACCAAAAGATTCAGATATATTATTTGAAAACCTCTTAAACCCACATCCTTTTCTCCCCCCCCCCCCCTTTTTTGTGTTTGTTTAAACATAAAAATCTCTTCATACAAAAACATTTATGTATGTAATTAAGAGCATATTATAATGTATTCCGTATTTCATCATTATATAAATAAAACATATATATATATATATATATATATATATATATATATATATATATATATATATATATATATATATATATATATATATATATATATATATATATATATATATATATATATTTTTATTGATAAATACAAGTACATGTATATATCAATTAGATACAACTATGACTAAACGTAATGATTTATGTATTTTTGCAAAATATCCATACATTACATGTATATGAATAGAATATATTAGTTGTAATAATTTATTAATTATTAGTTGCATTAATGTATTAACTTAAATATACATTTATTCGTATTGTCCTCTTATGTATGTCCATCAATACAGGGAGATGGATTAATATAAGTAATCCACTTTTTCCAGATGTGTCAGTAATCAGTGAATAATAATTGTATTTGAAAGAAAATCAACTTACTGATAGCTCTACAGAGTACTCGTAGAGATGGCGAACAGTAACGTGAGATAGATGATACAGTTCCTAAAACAACTACAACAACCAAAACATACAAACATCCCCCACAATATAGACACCCCCCAACCATACATACCCAGCCATTTATGTATATATACATATATATATTACACCCCCCCCCTCCCCCGAAAAAAAACCCCCAAAAACAAACCAAATAAAAAAACCAAAAAAAAAAAAAACAAACAAACCAAAAACCAACAACAACAATGAAAAAGAAAGCCAAATGAAAACACCCCCTCCAAAAAAAGAAAAAAAAAAAAGAAAAGAAAAAGAAAGAAAGAAATAATATACTGTATTGTCGTTTTTTAAAGGCAACTTCTACTTAAACAACTTCATATATGATACTTACCCACGAAAAATATCATGGCCGTTTTCCATGACCCATGCATGATTTATGCATTGATCTATGTTTATCAAATAAAACTAATTTGATTCGGAAGAAAACACGTCCTTCACCTTCCTCAGCAAGTAGTATCCCAGCCGCGTATCCAGGGTATAACTGTTGGAGTCAATGATCTATACAAATTTACGTATTAACTGTATTTACTTTATAGAATGGAGGGTAGAAATACAAAGGAGGGAGAAAAGGGATTTGTTTTGATTTCCTTTGTGTTGATTGGATTTCTTTCCCCCACCTTTTGTTTTTTCCTTTGTTTCTGTGTTTTTTTAATGTTATATCCAGCTTATTTCACGACATCTGCTTGATACAATTCAAAGAAATTTTAATCTTGGTAAAGTAGCCTATCCAATGCAGTGAGAAATTTTGATTCTTAGCTTAGTTTTTGGCTGTTTTACGACTGCTTGCTAGAATGTTGTTGTTAGAAAAAGATATACGTCAAATAAGTATTTTCCCCACTGTTTAACCCCCCCTTCTCCCTCCCTCTCTCTCTCCCTCTCCCTCCCTCTCTCTCTCTCTCTCTCCCTCCCTCCCTCTCTCTATCTCTCTCTCTCTCTCCCTCCCTCTCTCTCTCTCTCCCTCTCTCTATCTCTCTCTCTCCCTCCCTCTCTCTCTCCCTCCCTCCCTCTCTCTCTCTCCCTCCCTCCCTCTCTCTCTCTCTCTCTCTCTCTCTCTCTCTCTCTCTCTCTCTCTCTACGCTCCTGCTCCCATATCCACTTATCGTTTTCGTCTCAAAGAGGTAGTAAATAACACTCCGATACGTGTCCATGTAGCCTATGGCTGAGTGAGCAATGTTCACACGGCAGTTATTGCGCAATATTTAAGAACAATTCTCCATTTAATGAAATGTTTAACATACCACTCTACATCAAAATATTCCACTGTGCATAATGCTTCGTTAATCAAGCCTTCATCAATCTGAATATATTTACTTTTTATAAACTCTTACATTGATTAAGTTTGCCGTAACGGAAGGAAAGAAAGTGCCAAGTGTTGTAGATGTACATTATATTGTACTATACAGACTAAGCGTGGAAATTTAAAGTTCTGACGTTATAGTCTATCTAAGATATTGCTCAGAGTGAATAGTTTCATCGTGAAAACATTCCACATTGGTTTTACTAACCCCCCCCCCCCTCTCTCTCTCTCTCTCAGATGTGGGGTGAGGTATGGACTAAATCTTGTAGGTTCCAGAAAAGCTGAGATCAATATACTCAGGTGTTATTTTAAAAGCCATAACAAGAAGACCAGATCTCCCAGCACCCCCCCCCCCTCCCCTTACCCCACACACCCTCTGATTCCCACACCTATACATCACTTCAAGGTTATTAAATTTGCCTGATTCATAGAAAGTATAACCGACGGAACACATTCAACCAAAGGCTTGAGGGATCCGAAGCCTGTAGTAACACGATGTCGACGACCGAAGTCGACTGCTGTACCGGTACGAGGTCTTCAACCGAATAAGTGAGGGAAGCAAGGTCTACAGTGACACGAGATCTCCAACCGAGGTAGTGAGCGATCCGAAGTCGACTGCGGTACGAGGTCTCCAACCGAAGTAGTGAAGGATCCAAATTCTACTATGACACGAAGTCTCCAATTCAAGTGGCGAGGAATCCGAATTCTACAGTGTCACGAGGTCTTCAACCGAATTAGTGAGGAATCCAATGTCTACAGTGACACAAGGTCTCGAAGCGAAGTAGTGAGGGATTTGAAGTCTACTGTGACACGAGGTCTCCAACCGAAGTAGTGAGGAATCCGATGTCTACATTGACACGAGGACTCCAACCGAAGTAGTGAGGGATTTGAAGTCTACAGTGACACGAGGTTTCCAACCGAAGTAGTGAGGGATCCGAAGTCTACAGTGACACGAGGACTCCAACTGAAGTAGTGGGGGATTTGAAATGTACAGTGACACGAGGTCTCCAACCGAAGTAGTGAGGGATCCGAAGTCCACAGTGACACGAGGTCTCCTAAATGAGAGATACTCTTTGGTAAAATAAAGATTTGTAAAACTTATACCAATTTTGTGTTACAGTGTATTTGTTCATTAAATACATTGGGTGACTCGGAATTGGTACCATTTATGTTGACTACATTTTCACCTATTTGCACTTATTTATTTTCCATTGAAGAGAATTCATTGCCGGCTAAGTTCAATTCGTAATATCAGATTTGGTATGCAGTAGTGAATTAAAATCAATATGTAATAAAAATGTTTGGATTCACTTTGGCTTTTCTTTAAAACTTTTTATGTGCTTTGGATACTGTGGTTGATGAGTTTTATAAACAATATTTTTATGATAATTTCGTTTTAGACCACAGAACATTGTAAATGATGGTGAGAAATGGCACCGTTCACAGTAAGATTTCTAGTCCATTATAATGCCATCTTCGTCTTTTAAGTCATAAACAAAGTAAATGACATGCTCTGATCCATTCAGCATAATGCAATTTTTCATTATCTATTCTAAATGAACGATTGTACCAAGGTGGTTCACTAAAAGATTTACTGTGGTCTAAAGCATTCTCAATGTATATAAAAGCCGGCGTGGCCTAGTGGTATCGCGTCGGACTCCTGATCGGGAGACCGGGGTTCGAGTCCCACTCTGGTCATGCCGGTGTTCTGTCTTTCGGATGAGACAGTAAAACCCGAGGCCCCGTGTCGTGGTATGCATGGCACGTTAAAGATCCCTCAATGCTTCGGGTGGGTCCGTTGCAAAGGTCAAAATTTGTATGCCCTGCATCAGGCAGATGCCGTCACCATATACGTGAAATATTCGTGGTGTGACGTAAAACAAAAATCAATCAATCAATCAAAGTATATTATAATAAGAAGACGTCTTGCTAGAAGGAGTTACTTGCCTTTCTCATGTCTTTCTGGTATATATCTTTGATAATCCGAGCCAAGATATAAAGATTCATAATTGACAGGAAGCAAAGCGGACAGAAGTTGATACCACGAAAGCTGTTCATAATCATTGATTCTACTGATCCTGGCTTTTTATTTATATTTTCCTTTTAAAAAAACATAAAGAAACTGACTTAGGTACTTCCAAAATATCGATTCGAATCCTTTTTCAAAGTCTAACAGCAAGGTATTTAATATTACCAGTATAGTGATATTATACATAAGGCGGGTATTTAATATTACCAGTATAATTATATAATACATAAGGCGGGTATTTAATATTACCGGTACAATGTTATTATACATAAGGCGGGTATTTAATATTACCAGTACAATGATATTATACATAAGGCGGGTATTTAATATTACCAGTATAATTATATAATACATAAGGCGGGTATTTAATATTACCGGTACAATGTTATTATACATAAGGCGGGTATTTAATATTACCAGTATAATGATATTATACATAAGGCGGGTATTTAATATTACCAGTATAATTATATAATACATAAGGCGGGTATTTAATATTACCGGTACAATGATATTATACATAAGGCGGGTATTTAATATTACCAGCATAATGATATTATACATAAGGCGGGTATTTAATATTACCAGTATAATGATATTATACATAAGGCGGGTATTTAATATTACCAGTATAATGATATTATACATAAGGCGGGTATTTAATATTACTGGTACAATGATATTATACATAAGGCGGGTATTAATATTACCAGCATAATGATATTATAAATAAGGCGGGTATTTAGTATTACCAGTATAATGATATTATACATAAGGCGGGTATTTAATATTACCAGTATAACGATATTATACATAAGGCGGGTATTTAATATTACCAGTACAATGATATTATACATAAGGCGGGTATTTAATATTATCAGTACAATGATATCATACATAGGGCGGGTATTTAATATTACAAGTACAATGATATCATACATAAGGCGGGTATTTAATATTACCAGTACAATGATATCATACATAAGGCGGGTATTTAATATTACCAGTATAATGTTATTATACATAAGGCGGGTATTTAATATTACCAAGATAATGATATTATACATAAGATGGGTATTTAATATTACCAGTATAATGATTTTATACATAAGGCATGTATTAAATATTACCAGTATAATGATATTATACATAAGGCATGTATTAAATATTACCAGTATAATGATATTATACATAAGGCGGGTATTTAATATTACCGGTATAGTGATATTATACATAAGGCGGGTATTTATTATTACCGGTATAATGATATTATACATAAGGCGGGTATTAATATTACCGGTACAATGATATTATACATAAGGCGGGTATTTAATATTACCAGTATAATGATATTATACATAAGGCGGGTATTTAATATTACCAGTACAATGATATTATACATAAGGCGGGTATTTAATATTACCAGTACAATGATATTATACATAAGGCGGGTATTTAATATTACCAGTATAATGATATTATACATAAGGCGGGTATTAATATTACCAGTATAATGATATTATACATAAGGCGGGTATTTAATATTACCAGTATAATGATATTATACATAAGGCGGGTATTTAATATTACCAGTATAATGATATCATACATAAGGCGGGTATTTAATATTACCGGTACAATGATATTATACATAAGGCGGGTATTTAATGTTACCGGTACAATGATATTATACATAAGGCGGGTATTTAATATTACCATTATAATGATATTATACATAAGGCGGGTATTTACTGTTACCGGTACAATGATATTATACATAAGGCGGGTATTTAATATTACCAGTATAATGATATTATACATAAGGCGGGTATTTAATATTACCAGTATAATGATATTATACATAAGGCAGGTATTTAATATTACCAGTATAATGATATTATACATAAGGTGGGTATTTGATATAACCAGTATAATGATATTATACATAAGGCGGGTATTTAATATTACCAGTATAATGATATTATACATAAGGCGGGTATTTAATATTACCAGTATAATGATATTATACATAAGGCGGGTATTTAATATTACCAGTATAATGATATTATACATAAGGCGGGTATTTAATATTACCAGTATAATGATATTATACATAAGGCGGGTATTTAATATTACCAGTATAATGATATCATACATAAGGCGGGTATTTAATATTACCAGTACAATGATATTATACAAAAGGCGGGTATATACTATTACCATTATAATGATATTATAGATAAGGCGGGTATTTAATATTACCAGTATAATGATATTATACAGAAGGCGGGTATTTAATATTAACGGTACAATGATATTATACATAAGGCGGGTATTTAATATTACCAGTATAATGTTATTATACATAAGGCGGGTATTTAATATTACCAGTATAATGATATTATACATAAGGCGGGTATTTAATATTACCAGTATAATGATATTATACATAAGGCGGGTATTTAATATTACCAGTATAATGATATTATACATAAGGCGGGTATTTAATATTACCGGTGAAATGATATTATACATAAGGCGGGTATTTAATATTACCAGTATAATGATATTATACATAAGGCGGGTATTTAATATTACCAGTATAATGATATTATACATAAGGCGGGTATTAATATTACCAGTATAATGATATTATACATAAGGCGGGTATTTAATATTACCAGTATAATGATATTATACATAAGGCGGGTATTTAATATTACCAGTATAATGATATTATACATAAGGCGGGTATTTAATATTACCAGTATAATTATATTATACATAAGGCGGGTATTTAATATTACCAGTACAATGATATTATACATAAGGCGGGTATTTAATATTACCAGTATAATGATATTATACATAAGGCGGGTATTTAATATTACCGGTACAATGTTATCATACATAAGGCGGGTATTTAATATTACCAGTATCATGATATTATACATAAGGCGGGTATTTAATATTACCAGTATAATTATATTATACATAAGGCGGGTATTTAATATTACCAGTATAATGATATTATACATAAGGCGGGTATTTAATATTACCAGTACAATGATTTTATACATAAGGCGGGTATTTAATATTACCATTATAATGATATTATACATAAGGCTGGTATTTTCCTCCAATGTAACGTCCTGCTAAAAGTCCTTCTGATTTTCATGAATGATGTTTAGTAAAACTGATATGATTATCTTACTGTTTGCTCCTGGTAGAATCTTATATGTACATTTAAAATCTCGATTGGCCTTTTTTTACTTTCTTTCTTTTTTTTTAGGTCTACGACGCTGAAATGTTCCCCTAATCTGTCTAATATTGCCCTGCATATTGGATAACTATGACCGACATAATTGTAACCATATAATAAAAAGTTTTTATTGAGATTCCAGTCACCAAACATGATAACAAACTCGTTATCAAAATTATTGAGAGTTTATAAGACATTTTCATAAAAAGAAGTTTCATTCCTAAAAGTTTACCAAAGTGATGCATATCTTATTGCACAATTTAATTTCACTTACAAGAAGTTTACCAAGAGGATCCTGTTGAGTTTTTTTTTGTATACTGTATTCAATATTATTGTTATAGAGATTCAGTACACCTCTAGTGTCGTTTTTACCTGAACAAAGTACATGTTCAAAGCCTCGTTGTGTGTGAGGTATCGTCAGATTTTCATATCTGATTCTGATTCGTATTCAAGAAGTGGCGTTATGTCTTTAAAACCAGTGTTTTGTTTGTTTGGTTTTTTTTTTCAAAGGTGCCTGTACTTTCTCATTTTGGAAGTTTAGTCTCATTTGCATGATGCTAAAAGATCAATGTGTGGGGAAAATTCAGAGAAATTTTGGGAATAATCAATGAAATTTTCATTGGGAAGGGTACTTATAACGGACCTGAAAAAAACTGTTAAAACAAGAAATAAATACAATCATGCAATGTAGGTTTTAATTTGTAATTTTTTTCTGTTGTAAAACGTATAATTTCACTGCTTTACACATGTATTACTTTCAGAGGAGACACATACATGTATTATGTGTAAGAGTGCATGTTGATGAAAATAACACATGAAAAGAAATTGGGTCCCATTACATACATATACGATGAAAAAAGTCGTTTTGTTTGGAACAAATATTAATTTTGCTTGTTTCTATTTATACTTTACACCAAGATTATTGCACGTATATGATGGCGGCACCTGCCTGGTACATTGCACAGAAATTTAGACCTTTGCAACGAACCCACCCGAAGCACTGAGGGATCTTTTACGTGCCATGTCTACCGTGACACGTGGTTGGTTAGTTGATTGGTGTTTTACGTCGCTTTAAACAATTTTTCAGTTATATCGCGACATGGAAGCAGGAGGTAAGAAACCTCTTAAACATAGTGGCGCAAACCCGGGAATCGAACCCGGATCGTCGGCGCCGTAAGTCAGGCGCTAAACCACTACACCAAGCCTGCCCCTACCGTGACACGTGACCTCGATATTTATTGTACCATCAATGGACAGGACATCGAGGATTCACTGGCGGGACTCGGATCAGGAACCTTTCGGTCACGAGCCAAGCATTCAACCCACTGAGCTACCCCGGTTACGGTCATAAAAAGCCACAGAGTTAAGTACACCCTGACATATATCACGAAACAATATCGATATTAAATGTTCAGTTGAATGATCGAAATCGTTATACATGTATTTGTATCATTGCGAAATGCCAGGAAAAGTTCAGGAGTACTTTGCTTCAGTTCCACATTTTGGATTAATGTATGTATGCAAATGCCGATGCAATCATCTCATGCGCGGATACAGAGGGGGTGGGGATAAGGGGCGGTCCCAGACCCCCTGGAATCCGAAAATTTTACCCAAAAAAAAAGGTAATATTTGGGCATTTTTTAGGTTGGACCCCCTCGTTTAAGAGAAAAATTTACCTTTTTTGGTTGGACCCCCTCTGACAAAAATTTCTGGATCCGCGCATGCATCTGACGTGCATGCTTGATATATGGCTGTTACACTTAAATCATGTACTTAGTACCTCATTTATCTTATTTTTTACAAGGAAAAATAATAAAAATGATTCATAGAAGTGAAAGTAAAGTACACATATTCTGTGTACAATATAATCTCTTTAGCAACTACCAATGGGAAGTTTGTAAAGTGGTCACCAAACACAGTTGACCTCTTCAAACAGGTTGATTTTGTGATGGTTATTTAATACAGGTGACTGCTTAATACAGGTGGTCTTTGGAGCAGGTCTGATTGTACATCGTAAAGGTTTCAATATACACCCATTCTGTCAAACGTTTGAAATATTATCGTAGATGTTTTAATTTGTGCTGAAATATCCTGAGTATTCTGTTGAATATGTTCCTGAATATGTTCGTTTGTTTCATGTGTTTCGTCTCACCTGGTACAGACTGTTTTCACTCATGTTAACCAGTTCTACCTGGTGCTTTATACAGATCTATACAATAAGCAGACCCGGGTCCGGTGCCATAAACTGAGAATATACTCGAGTCATAATTTCGTATTCTTCTCTTCATCAATGAATTAATAACTGGGATTCGGATTTTATTTAGTTTCATTCTATTGATAAATAGAATTAAACCATTCTGCATGACAATTTATTTGAACGTTTGATAATGGAATAAATTAAAATGAAATATTTGACTTAAGTATATTCTCAGTTTGTGGCGCCGGACCCCGAAAACTTTTACATTGCCGGTCATGCGGCACGGGAACTCGGACTTTATCGCCTACTGATACCGGTGGGATATTTATAAATCGAACCCGGGAAATCTCGGCCCCATACGAAGAAAGTAGCTAAAACAGAAGCTAAATTTTGGAAGCATCTTTGTTCTGTTGAGACTGAATTGGTCAAGTATGGATCGGTCACATGACCAAGTGTGTTTCATAATTTTGGGGATAGGTCTAGGGATTTATCGTGACTTTATACGAAGAATCCGATATTTTGGAATCTCAAACTGAGGTCATATCAAACTTGAAGAAGGAAATTGGATCAATCTTCGTGAGATTCATCAATAAATTTTGGCAGTTTTATGATTCATATAGCTATTGTACTCAAAATCTAATTCGGCAAAGTTGCATTATTACGGTCTATAATAAACACCGAGTTTATCCCCCAGGTCATCCTCGGAATATTACTAGGATTATCTTCATTTAGATCTTATCGTGATTTCAAACCGACTCCGACAATGCAACAAAATGTCATTCGTTTTGGTAGTCCACTTGGTTGGATAAGTTATGTGCTTTGCTAGTGACCGAAAGGTCCCGAGTTCAACTCCCATGGGTACATGTATCTTCTCTTTCGGATGAAACAGTAAAATCTGCCGCTATCGCAGTATAAATTTACAGAGTTAACAGGAAAACACAAATAAAAGTCTTTTGTCACATATCACATTGGTGGTCTTCTGAATCCGCATATGTTGAAATTACAATTTCTTGCACTATATTCACGGTAGACTTGGCACACAGAGGATCTTCCTTTTGGTCTGGTTACATTAGTTGGTTATTGTTTTTCGTCAATTCATAATTATTTAAAGTGACGTCATCTGCATGATTCATCGCATAGAAATTTACAGCCCCCCCCCCCCCCCCCCCCCCCCCCCCCCCCCAACGAAGCAGTAAGGTGTCTTTTACATGCCATGCCTACGCTGACAGGGGATCTCGGATTTCACTGTCTTATCCGAAAGACAGAACACCGGTGTGCCCTAGTGGGATTCGAACCCAGGCCCATCGGTTACGAACACCTCATCCACTGAACCACGCCGGATTTGGTCTGGTTACATCTTGCATATCGTATACTATATACTGTAAACTATGTCTTTTACCAAAGTTGTCAAATTTTCAGTCTAAGACGATATCTGCCGAGTAGATTACCTATCTGATACAAACATTTCATTTTATCTACAAGTAAATATGTATTACCATTGTACAGGTACGACGCACATCCCCATATTCACTGGCATCGGGCAGTTCTTCTGTATTTCATCATTCAGTGTTTATACCATGATATAAACGTTGTTGAATGAGTTAAAAGTGTTACACGTCTTATCTTCATTGTCGGTCTGTCCCTCTCTCTACACTATGGTCGCCATGCAACAGCTCCAAAGGTTCTCGATTTCCAGGTTACACATTTAACATACAGAATGATGGGAGGAACATATTTCAGGGTCAAAGGTTAATGATCACGGTCACACAGCAGCTTCCCTCAAAACTGTGTTCTAGTTTGTAGTATATATACTATTAGAACAGCCTCAATGGTAACCCCCCCCCAAAAAAAAAACAAAAAAAAACAAAAAAAAAAAACAACAAACAAAACAAAACAAACAAAACAAAACAAAACAACAAAAAAAAAACCAAAAAAAAAAAAAAAAAAACCCGGGGTGTTTGTGAAACACTATGACCCCGGGGGCAACATGAATTAAGCATAGAGGTCCTGAGGTCACTCGCCTTGGTGTAATTTGAAAAGGCTTTATTAGTGGAGTATGCATGCTATATACGAAGTCTCTATCTCTCACAGTTCGTAAGTTATGGCGAAGGTTAAAGTTGACAACACACAGACAAACAACCAGAAAGACAGGGAAAAAAACGAACAATATGTCACCGATCTATCGATCCGGGGCATTAAAAGGGGAGGGGGCCCACAGTACTTCTTACTGACAGCACATTTTCAATGGGGCAGGGGAGTTTACCGTAGTACGCAACAGGAGTAGGTAATTTTTTTCCTACCTACCACGATGTGTTTATCTTATGAAAAATAGGCAATTCAGAAAACATCAAATTTTCTTGTACATATGTACTTTTAATCAATGTCAAGAATGGAAAGGAAGATCATGGTGTGGCCAATTCACCTGTCAGTCAGTCATGACCGTCTGGGTAAGTAAACCATTGTTCTATACATGTAAAGTACCCTGTTCAGTAGACGGCTTAACCATAAAATCAATAGAAATCATCCAAAGGAGACTGGATATGAATTGAAAATGAAAAGTATAAAGGATATCATTTACATCTACACACAGACGAATAGAGTTTGGGAAATAAATTCCAGTTAACTGGGAATTCGAGTTCAAGGAAATGAGACATTAACTTTTTCTATGAACGTCAGAGGTGCTAATTCATAATGATAATTGGAAAGATTATTTATAAGGTATTAAATATCCATATGGGTATAATAATGTTGTAGACAGATCATGCCATACTACAATGTCCATATCAATAGAATATTTCAATCATGATGTCATAAATGACATTTCTTTAAGTAAATAGTCATATTTCATTTCAAATTCATCACTCAATAAATGTCCGCCATACGACTTTTTGCTGCACAAATTTGTGTCATTCTATTGTGACGTCATTTTCCAAGATTCAATGTCAATATAAATTGTGAAAAAAATGATTTGTCAGTCATGACACCCTTTATATCATGTCACATGAAATGTGTACATTATTACATACAGCCAAGCGTGTCTGACTGTCTGTGTGGTAAGCAATGTGGGCTGATATATAGTAAGTCCACGATTTTAATATTGTAAAAATTTGATATACATTTCATACAAGATAATGTCATCAGCCTTGTTGTATTCCTTTGGCACGTCAAATAACCAAAAGTTCCAAACTGGAATTATTTTCAGCCGCAGATTGAAAGGTCAAGCAGCTAGTGGAACTTCAACATGGGAGAAACATAACACCAAAAATATCAACACATTGTTCAAATTTTACTAAAAACTCAAGTATAACAATGCCAAACTTCAGAATATTAGTATCAAAATTCTGCAGGACTTGTAAAAGGTCAAGAATTTCTCAGTTCACTAAAACACCCAGGTCTTGTATCAATGGCGCAGATGATAGGTTTTCAGTCTGGGTTACCATAGGAACGGTATGTGTCTGTAGGTTTATATCCATGACGACTGGAGGTTGATTCTGGGTGGACGGTTGAAGGGAGGCTTGTAATAATTTGATCTCTTTCCCCGTCAGATTTACCTGGTGTTTGACTCTTAGGTGTGTCTTCAAGGTGTGATTATTTTTGCACTGATAATCACACAGGTGGCACATGCTGTTCTTTATGTCCTGAAAAATCATGACTGCATTCAGATTAAATTCAATAGCTGGAAGTAATGGGAGGAAAATCATTTTATAACCTTGAAAAATGGAAACTGCTTCACATCTGTAGACAGATACAAATAAATTTCTGTTCAGTTTTCAGTTTAACTTGCAATATTTCAAATCAGGTTTTGTTTTCAAACACTTAATTATGTAACAGACGGACGAACAGACTGAGGGAAGGACCAATTTTGCCAATTTATAGACCAGAATTGCTTTGCATTAACATTAACAATACATATATGCAAGTGGTCACTCTAAAGGCAAAAAAAAAGTGTGTTCACTGAAGCGTAAAGTCAAGGTCACTAAATTTTTGTATTGGTTGGATAGAACATTCAAGTATCTACAAACCTACCAACTTTGATATAAGTGCCCTTTGGGGTATGAAAGAAACCAAGCTAAACGCAAATGCTAAACAAAAAATGTTGACGCCATACGGACAGCTGGTTTTCACCAATTCATAGGCCGGAATTGCTTTGCAATCTGGTCAATAACAGAGAAAATCTATTTGACTGCAGGAAGAAATGAACATTGAACGATTTTTTTTAATTTAAACATTCGGTACAAGAAGTCCATCATAAATTCTTATCTATTATTTGTTGCATCAGTTTACAAATCACATGCCTCTTTTAAAAATCTTGAAACTTATGTCCTTCACAGTTAACAAATTGAACTGAAATCCAGAAAAATAAATCTAACAAGGGCATCGCCTAGTGTGGCTTAATACACCCGTCGCTAACTTTGGATGGGATCAATGGGAACGTATGGTTTTATTACATTGGTCTCTTTTGTAATACTTTTATGAAATATTGAAATCCAAAACAAGGGATCCAAGTCCCATAACTCTGTAACGACAAAATGGAATTTGCTCACAACGGAAAGGTGGCTCCCCCTACACTATTTAAGCATTCTGTATAAGTTTCATGAAAGACATCTGACGTTTACTTTAGTTATCGCGTTACAGAGCATCTCAATAGCATCTTATCAGAGTAAAAATAAAATCCAAGTTCCATAACTCCGTAACAACAAAACAGAATTTGCTCAAAATCGAGAGGCCACTTCCTCTACCCTATTTAGGCATTCTGTATTAGTTTCATTAAAGACAGTTGACATTTACTAAAGTTATTGCGTTCAATAGCATTTTACAATAGGAAAAATGAAATTCAAGTCCCATAACTTCTTAACGACAACATGGAGTCTGTTCAAAATCAAAAGGCGACTTTCCCTACAATATCAAAGAATTCTGTATGAGTTTCATGAAAAACGACTGACGTTTACTTAAGTTATCGTGTTCCAGAGTATCTTTTCATAGTAAAAATAAAATCCAAGTCCCATAACTTCGGAACGACAAAACGGAATTTGCTCAAAATCGAAAGGCAGTTTTCTCTACACTATCTAAGCATTCTGTATCAGTTTCACGAAAAACAGCTGACGTTTACTAAAGTTATTGCTTTCCATAGCGGACGGACGGACATCGCCATATCATGATACATCCTGTCTTTCGACGGGCGTATAAAAACAGATGAAAGGACTTGAAAGTCCTCAAGGTCGGAATTGCATGGTCAAGTACATCAAAGGTAATAAAGTCGTGATCCACCAAGAGATCACACAGCAAGCGTGTAATGTTTAGGATCAGTATTGACAAAAACACGGTCTGCACACAGGTAATCGTTTTCATATAAACAACGGCTCCGCCCTGTACACCCCTGTACGTCTCCGTCTCGTACTATATACTAGTAGTTATCTCATTCTCTCTTATCACTTTTGATCTTGACAGTAGTGTGAAATTAGTAATCTGGACAGTCTCCCGCTGTACATGTACATTTGGGGAATACCACGTCTGCACATGTAGATCTATAAATAACTGGCTATTTTTAGTAGCATTACACAACAACTACCCAGACGTTTGTTTATCGTTGTGACGAGAAGATTGTAGAGTACTTCGAATTCCACTGCTATAAAAAGAGGCGATATTCTCAAGTTTTATTAATTATAATACAACGGATACTAGTACGGACTAGTAGTGTACTTCTTAAATTACGGCACAGCTACACAATAAATAAATGTCAATCGTATTTTTTCGGGACTTTCCGTCGAGTATTCGGAAAGACTACATTTCCTCCAGCGCATGAATATAACTCGTCTAAATCGATGGAATAACGGCACATCTATTTCCTCATCTGATCAAACTTATCTTGTATTGACTCCTACAATATGAATTATAAGTACTAAAAGTAAATGTAATCACGTTTTTTTAAATATCGACGCACTATTTATACACGAGGAGGTATTTTCTGCGTTCCACGCATTCACCACAGTATATTGTAACGACTAGGGTCTGGAATTGCTACGCAATTCCGACCAAAAAACCAACAGACAAATTCCTCCACCATTACACCCATAGTTCTCACCACTTAACTGAAATGATCTGAATTGATGAAAAACAAGAATAAAACAAAACAAACAAGCAAGGCATCCCCTCCACAGCAGCAAAACCCATGGAACTAAAATGACCTTGACCTAAATGACCTTTTGACCCCAAGGTCAATAGGGATCTTCCTCATTATACTTAAGCTATTTGTTAAGTATGAACCCAATAAGGCTAAAACTGTGGCTTCTACAATGTCTAAAAGGTTTTTCTATGATGACCTCTAGTGACCATAGCCTGTGACCCCAAAATATATAGGAAAATTCTTCTCCTGATACTAAATCTATCTGTGAGATATTGAGATATGAATCCAATAGGGCCAAAACTGTGACTTCTAGAGTGTCTACAAGATTTAGTTACACATGCCTGCATCAACACATGAACAGTACCATTACTATATCCCGCCCTGCAACAATGTTAGGAGGGGATAATAATCTTCTGTGCTCGCTCCTTTTCTTACCTTCTCTGTGTGAACTGTAGGAATATGTCTCCGATACAAAGCCGATTTATAAACAGTGCTAAATGTACATCCTTCCATTGGACATGTATACTTTATACCTGTGGCAAAAAAAAAAAAACCCATTCCTTGGCTATTTTCATGATTTTACCTATTAAACAGCTTGAATTTAGCTCCACAAATAGTAATACCTCTGGAGTAGAGATAATATGACTGAATATTAGCAGCTAGTATTCGGTATGTGATGAATGAATAGTAATAAAAACAGAAAGTTCCAATGATTTAAAAACTGGAGGCCTAATAACAATTATCTTTGTTAAACAGTAAATTTACTTTCTGTGCTTTAAAGCTAAGTTACTTTCTTCTGTGCTTTATATGTTGGCATGTATACTAGTCTGTCCAATCAATCCATTTTTGATGAGGGAACAATTCATCGAATGACATTGTAAATGATTTTTGTAGTATGCCAACGAAAAACCCCAGCTCATTGTATGGACAAGAAGTGTTGGTGAAACACTTCGCCTACGAGGGCAGCAAACTTCTGAAAATTTCTGGATGACATTTTTCAATACAGGTTTAATACCAGTATACATGTAATAAATAAAAATTGATTTGAGATCCTCTATCTTAGTATGACTTATATGATTTCTTGTTTTACAGCATTATAAAACTAACCTATCTGATTTTGTTTCACATCAAAACAAAAATAATTTTTGGATGCATCACACAGAATGAGATGAATATGAAGCTGTGAAGGATTTTTTCCTTACTAGTATATATACCTATCATAACAAAAGTCCTAACTGTCTCATTCGAAAGATACCTTGAAGTGCCCAGTTTGGACTGAATCAGGTCATGGATAATAAAATATGTAACATTTAAGAAAATCTAATACTTCTTCTGCCTAGCTAGTCTGCAACAGACTGACTGATTCTTGTTTTATGCCACTCTAAGATTATTTCATGTATATGGTGATGGCGTCTTTCTGTTGCACTACATTAAAATTCATACCTTTACAACAGATCTTAGAAGTGACCTCGGTTATCACACTGATAACAGGAAGTGACCTCGGTTATCACATTGATAACAGGAAGTGACCTCAGTTATCACACTGATAACAGGAAGTGACCTCAGTTATCACACTGATAACAGGAAGTGACCTCAGTTATCACACTGATAACAGGAAGTGACCTCAGTTATCACACTGATAACAGGAAGTGACCTCAGCTGTCACACTGATAACAGGAAGTGACCTCAGTTATCACACTGATAACAGGAAGTGACCTCAGTTCTCACACTGATAACAGGAAGTGACCTCAGTTATTACACTGATAACTGGAGTTGAACTTGGGACTTTTCAGTCATGAGATGAGCGCCTCATCCACTGAGCTAGTGTGCAGTGTAAACTATATATAGTAACGATTAAACTATATATAGTAACGATTAAACTATATATAGTAACGATTAAACTATATATAGTAATGATTAAACTATATATAGTAACGATTAAACTATATATAGTAACGATTAAACTATATATAGTAACGATTAAACTATATATAGTAACAATTAAACTATATATAGTAATGATTAAACCTGTTACATGTATTAGCAACATCTAATGGGAAAGTGGAAAAGTGACCACATAAGGCAGGTGACTTATTAATGTAGGTTATTTTGAATAAAATTTTAGTAAAAGGAACAGAGAAACGTCAGGGTTTAAGACACAAGCAATCACTTAATACACATGGTCTTTAAAGCAGCTTATATAGACATAATAAAGATAAGTATGATTTTAAGATGATATAGACTTGATGGCAAAAAACTGACCAATTCTAAAATTCTGACTCAAGTCAATAATTATTTCATGATCTTGGGGCCAAGGACTCTTTTCACCACGACTCCTGGGGCCAGGGACTTCTTGGCACTGATCCAAACAAACAACCAACTCAGCTTCATTGTCTCCTCAAATATTGAAAAAAAAATTTCAAGAATGGATGATGAAAGTATTTCTTGTTTTTAATATTTCCATGTCGTTTTCATATTTTGAGTTATTTCGTATATAAAAATTCTGGAAACTCACAAGAAAGGGGCAGGGATTTTTCCCAAATGACAAAGTATCAAGACATCTTAGTTATTACACATTGTTACCTTGGTGAATTCTCATGTGATCCCTCAAATTCTTCCAGGCGTAAAAAGCTTTTCCGCACTCAGTACACTTAAAGTCCTTGGAGCCTGAAATGAAAAGAAAATGGTACATATTTAAACTAACAGTGCTCTGTATATTCATGATTAACATCATCAAAATGAAATCAGAATGCAGAGGGAGGATTTTTCATCAAAATCAGTAAGGGGGGTGGAGGGGTGGGTGGTATTAAGGGGGTGTTATTCCTGATGCTATTGTCTACAGCAATACTTTGTGGCAACATAGAATCATCTAGTGAATATCTATTTTCTTATTTACTACTAGATTCAGAAATACTATTGGCTCTTTATGTCCACAAGAAAACTGACTATATTCAATACATGGACTTGGTATTTCTATATGAAGTTTCTATAGGAGTTATCACCCATGCAGTGTTGACACATTCAGTTCAAAAACTAAATAGTGTAGAATTAATGGAGACGTAGATGTAGATATAGATTTATCAACACAACCTTCGATTGATTGATTTTTGTTTTACGTCACACCACGAATATTTCACCTATATGGTAACGGCATCTACCTAAAGCGGGGCATACAAATTTTGACCACTAGGCCACGCCGGCTTAAAACAGCCTTCGAGAAAATTTCCAACGAAATACTTACTTCTTCTGTATGACATATACATTAAATGGAAACCAGAAGGAACATGTGTTTCCTGCTAGAAAACATCAGATGGAGGAACGAACAGACAGACTCACACAGGACATAGTGACCCTTGTATAATCATAGACTACACAAAAATGTGATACAAGTTTATACCATGTTCATCAAAATGATTAGATTTCAATGAAAATTTGAACTTAGTTGGTAAGATATATTTGTAGTACAATGTACAGTTGACCTAAATACATGTATTAGGTCTAGAGATGCTTACTGCCATGTTTGGAGGCTACATGAGACTTGAATGCTGTGCTGCTGTACAACTTATAATCACAGTATTCACACTGGTACCTGTGAAATAACACAAAAGATAAAGTTTTCTTTTTTACAAATAAATCATTTAAATTAATATCAAAGGACTAAAGGTACTGAAATAAGCATAAAGCCATAGTTCTACCACTGCATAAAATAACTAAATGGCAATATACTGGGGTATTTGTATGGCATATTAAATGGCAATATACTGCGGTATTTGTATGGCATATTAAATGGCAATATACTGGGGTATTTGTATGGCATATTAAATGGCAATATACTGGGGTATTTGTATGGCATATTAAATGGCAATATACTGGGGTATTTGTATGGCATATTAAATGGCAATATACTGGGGTATTTGTATGGCATATTAAATGGCAATATACTGGGGTATTTGTATGGTATATTAATTTCTGATTATTGTCTGGAAATGTCCATTCTTTGTATGTGACTCTAGGATGCTGGCACTTTGAATGAAGCAGTGGAAATTCATGAATAATATCATTCATTGACCATTGGAAATCAGAGTTGTGGCCTTGAGCAGGGGTATCACATATTATACAAAGATATGCTTATGTTTAAAAGTCGAAGCAATCTATTTTCAAAAGCAAACAGAATGGTACTTCAACACATATCAACATTTCATGGCCCAATGTCTAGATATCAAAATATCTTTCATATTATTTATCAATTATCATATCCTTTATGATAAACCAGGCAATAGAAACACCTACACTGTAAATCATATATCATTCACAAGACATGGGTCATATAGCTCAAAGAAATCATTTTCAAGCACTTTTTTTCAGTACTTTTCAAGGTGATTTGAAAATCCTCTGAACTGGTACAATACAGAAGATGGACACACAGAAACAATTAATGTTACCAATGTTACAAAAATGCTTTACTCATATAGATTTCCTAAAACATTAATAATATTGTCCATTGCCAAGGAGTTATCCTATTTTTTGTCATTCACATGATGTATCTTTCCTAATCAAAACCTGTACATCCTCAGAGGAAAATTCAAACACTTTAAAGAAAACAAAAAAACTCTAGCTGCTGTCCTAAAATCAAAGCACTTTTCGAACACTTGTTCATTTTCAAACACTTTTCTAGAGCAAAATTCAAGCACCTTTCAATGTTTATACAAACACCCAATGTTCACTAAAATTTGAGATGCTGACAAAAGTAAAAGTAATCATCATGACTAAAAGTCACCATTGACTGTACGATATAAATTTTAAAGATACTCATCAAGACCTGATTAAAACATACTATAGATTTATAAAACATTTTAAGGTAAGTGTAAAGTGTTTAATCATGTACATGTATGTAATAATAAATTCATGGTGAGATCTTTGCAAAAAACAAAATCACCCAAAACGAATATTTTATTATCGGGTATATCCTGTTGTACAAAAGGATGGTATGAACTTTTCAGTCTGATAAATAGTATAAAGTTAAATGAAATTAAATTCTTATACACTCTTTTTAAAAGTTTCAAAAACATGCATATATAGTTATCATGTGATATCTTAATGGTTCAAACTGGTATACTGTGTTTAAATAGTTGAAAACCACCATTTTTCTAGCTCCTTCTAGCATTAACCAGTTGTTAGGAAAACTGTTTTCAATCTTATTGCCACAGTAATCAGTATTCCTGTCAGCACCCATCAAACACTATATATTTATTCCCTTAATGTCTGCACATGACAAAATGACCATCTTGTACCTGGGCTATATACATACATTGGAAATAGGGGGACATAACACTGTACTGGGTGTACAGCCAGATCTTGTACCTGGTGGTTTTGTATGACTACTTACAGCCAGATGGGGAACAAAATACTGTACTGGGTATGTAAGTGTACAGCCACATCTTGTACCTGATGGTTTTGTAGGCCTACTTACAGCCTGAGATTGGGGGACACAATACTGTGCTGGGTATACAGGTGTACAGCCAGATCTTGCCGCGTGCTGCAGCACTTCGAGCACATGTGACACAGAAGTTGTTTGTTATGGAATGCCATGTGATTCTGAAAAATTAAAAACCAATTAGAACCGATCAGCCCCCTGGCAATGAAAGTCTTACAGCAACAAATCTATTTTATGAAAAATATAAAAAACATGATACAGTCTTATCTGTTTCATTCTATCTTCGACACGAAGCATATTTAAAGAACTGAGTTCAGTATAATTTATTTTCTATCTTGGTGTGTAATCAAAATAAAACTGACCATCTTATTTTGACATATTTGTAAATTTTGTTTAAAACATTTTGACAATCCAGAGTACCAGGCACTACATGCATAATCTAAGTGAATATCCAAATGTACAGGTTTAGATGAAATACCAGCAATGTTCATCAAAGATGGTGCCAATATTCTTAAAGTACCCATTACTCATATTATGTATAAATCTTTCAGTTTCAACTTCAACCGTACCTGATGACATGAAAACTGCTCATAAGAAAAAAGTTATTTTTAGCGTGAAGGTCATTGTCAAGGTCAAAAAGTCATCTACTTTGGAGTCATTTGAAAGGGCTTCATTAGTTGAGTACACATGTGAAATATGAAGTCTTTACCCTCACGGTTCAAAAGTTATAGCCAAGGTTAAAGTTGACAACAGACAGACAAACAAACAGACAGACAGGACAAAAACAATATGACCCCGATCTATTGATCCAGGGGCATAAAATATATCTAATAAAATGCATAAACATAACACACACAATAAAAGCAAAGCATCATTCAGGAGTACTAAGAGACACACAACGTAAATTATTCAAAGTTCAATAGAAAATTGTATATAAGGTAAATATTCAAACTGACCTATTTATTCCTTGTTCTTGATGGTTATTTTTGAAAAAAAATAATGAGCGATCAAATTTTCAGGCCCTTGTCTGATAAGCCATCCTTCAGATTCCAAAACAAATTTAGACCATTGCTTTGCACCAATTGCAAGCAGTGAAGGATCAACCATGTATACCATAAATGTGACACAGGTTTTCATTGACTCATCCAAAAAACAAGGTATCAGCAAGCCACCATTTATGTAAAGGCACAAAGACAGGGCTAAATCCCACAAGCCACAAGCATGTATTACATAATCAACAAAAAGGGCAGGGTTGACTCTGTTGTTCCACTAGGCTTGAACCCAGGAACTCTCAGTCATGAGCCAAGCAGCCGACCAATTCAGCTATGCATGCCTACAGTACATTACTATGAGCATAGTCATGACTTGTATAAGTGCTAAAGACAGGGCTAATTTTGCTAAATAAAGTATATATATACAGTAACTTAGGCCATAAATTTAATTCTTAGTTAACAGATCCTCTAATCCTAGTTTTACCTTAATTGGAAAAAAAATAATAAAATCGCTTTTTCCTACATTTTTCACAGCCTGGATATTGAGAGTTTTTGTCAATTACTGTGCAGGGGGATCTTTCCTTCTCTGTATTCCCTGACCACCAAAATGTTTGTGCATCATTTGTGCAACATTTACATTTATGTAAAAGAAGCATGTAAATGGGCACAGATTTGAAATTGATTAATTTTCATTTTCTCTCCTCCAACCCCAATTTCAAAATATAAAATCTGTAAAACTAGAAATTAAATTTCAATGGCATTAAGTAAAAATTCTCACTTTCAAATAGCCCTTGGTTTGGAAGCGTTTTTCACAGAGTTGACACTGAAATATGTATTGCCTCTCCTCCTTGTTATGGACTGCTTCCTTGTGTATGCGGAGATTCGAGGAGTTGGCACAAGCATGGCCACACTCCTCACAGACATGTTGTCGGGGGAGATGCACCATTCTCCTGTGCTGCTGTAGGTTACAGTTGATAACCGTTCTGTACCGACATCCCTGTGATACAACAGGTTATGAGATATACATTCCTGTAATATGACAGGCTATGAGATATACATCTCTATAATACAACAGGCTATGAGATATGTATCCCTGCAATACAACAGGTTATGAGATATACATCCCTGTAATACAACAGCCTGAGATATACATCTCTATAATATAACAGGCTATGAGATATACATCTCTATAATACAACAGGCTATGAGATATGTATCCCTGCTATACAACAGGTTATGAGATATACATCTCTATAATATAACAGGCTATGAGATATACATCTCTATAATACAACAGGCTATGAGATATGTATCCTTGCAATACAACAGGTTATGAGATATACATCCCTGTAATACAACAGCCTGAGATACACATCTCTATAATATAACAGGCTTTGAGATACCGGTACACATTCCTGTAATATGACAGGCTATGAGATATACATCCCTGTAATACAACAGGTTATGAGATATTCATCTCTATAATACAACCGGCTACGAGATATACATCCCTGTAATAAAGCAGACTATGAGTTATACATCCTTGTGATACAAGAGGCTATGAATTAAACATCTCTGTAAAACAACAGGCTGAGATATACATCCCTTCAATACAACAGGTTATGAGATATACATCTCTGCTATACAACAGGTTATGAGATATACATCCCTGTAATTTAACATGCTATGAAATATACATCTTAACGACTGTGAACAGAAGGGGTAATGGATAATACATCCTTACTGCATGAATAACAACTGAATATACACAATGTAAACAGATACACTGCAAAAATGATGCATGAGAGGGGTATTCCTTGACCCAAGGTTATTATTAGACTTGAAGTAATTCACCCATATACTTGAAGTAAATTCTAGGTATTTCCTGTTTTAGTTCAATGCTTTTGTAATAGCTCATTATGTTGTGTAATATCTAATTTTACACATTAATTATGTTTTGTGTTAAAATTCCAAACACCTGGACTGAATTGCTAAATATTCAGGGTTATATTGAATTATGATGAGTATTTTTGTTTTTCTTGAATGGAACAAAGCTTTCAAGTTTGTAAGTAGCGAATTAACTGCAGGCCTGCAGACCCAGTGCTCCCATTAACTCACCCAGATGAGTCCTGGAATCACCAAAATGGGTAATGGACTCACCAAAATTTGTATTTTCTTTAACATTTATAATGAAGATAAGTCCCAATACTCTAACGGAACTCATGATATCCTGGGTCTACTGCAGTCCATTCAGCCATTAAGAACCAAAATTGATTTCTGTTTGGTTCTTGTTTTATCTCTAGATTATTTAACTTATACTGTGACAGCATCAGTTTGATGCACTAGACAGATATTTAGACATATGCAACGGACCCATCTGAACCAATCTGAAAACGTGAGGAAAATTTAGTTTCATTTCAAAACACAAGACGGCTGTCTTTACCACCTGGTCTGAAAAACAGGACACTGATGACCTTTCAGCAGGACTTGACCTTGGAACCTCTTGAAATAACCCAATCATGCTTATTCTCTTAAAAAAAGAAACATTACCCCTTCCACAGTCAATATTTTTTGTAGTAAAATTCTGTTGTTATTCTTCATACATTGTACTATGTATAAGATTTATTAATAAAATGAATGTACACATGTATGGGGTTTCATCAAAATCTGTAATATATTTAGAAAAAAAAAGTTTTTAGGGTATACATTTTGGTACATAAAATGGGGTTTACTCTCAGTAAGGTACTAATACAGGGTGTTATAAAATTCAGCATTTTCTGCTCTCAACCAAGCCTATGAATCTCCGTATAAATTTCATGGATAGCACAAATACAGGGATAGAAATCTTATAAACTGTCCAATTTGCCATTTTCAAGCTACAAGGTTCAGACTAAAGATGCTTTATGACATGTAATCAAGGGAGAATTAATCACATATGAGTACATTATTCCATGAAGTGTACACAAAAAGAAGATACTACAGTACAGTACAGGTGTTTTGGAAAAATACACGAAACACAGTGGGAAAAACACCCAAAATCATAGTGAGAATCCAGGTGGAAATTTACCTGTGCTCATATGCATGTTTGTAAAATACACAATGTACAATTGTAAAGTACATAATGTGTAATTCTTGAATTTACATAGACACCTGGATATGGCCGAATGCTTGGGGGGAGAGGGAAGAAAAATTGCGAAACACCTGGACTGTACTGTATACTGACCGATTCCTCACAGGCTAATATTGGGAACCGCTTGATGTCATACAACTCCTCATGCACCTTCAGTTTATGTTCGGCCAGTTTGGTTTCGTTCTCCTTCATCAACTTTGGTTGGTAACCACATGAATCGCAAACGATATGGTGATCGCGATAGTGCTTATTGAGATGTTCAATCTCCATGCACTCCTCACATTTTCTACACTTTACGACACTGGGATGCGACGCCCTATAATGCTCTTTGAGATTCTCTACATTACGGAATGCCTCACTACATAGGTAACACACACTCGTTTTTCTCTTGTAAAGTTTCGGTTTTTTCTCTTCACATCCACCCACCCCTCTTTCTGAATAACTTTTTGATTTTTTTGATCTAGACTTCTTTGGTGAGATTTCTGAATTAAAATTATCAGTCCTTGCTATATGATCAGCGTCTACTAAATTTGCTGATGTTTTTCTTTTTTGACGAGCTTTGAATTTATTTCTGTCGTCTTTAGATTTTCTACCATTTAACACATATCTATCCTTTACTTTCCATTTAATGTTTTTGGACGGTTGTGTTTTTGAAGCATTTCTGTCTTTTGCCCTCCTACCCACACTATTTACCTTCTTTGCATTAGTACAAGTCCTTGTTTTCTGTACAACACATCTCCTTCTTGAGTTTCTCCTCAGAGACTTTTCATCCACTAGTGACCCAGAATTCGTACCACTCTCTTCATTCCCTGATTTATTGGTCTCTTTGGTCACAG
Organism: Pteria penguin; assembly: GCA_035048485.1. Taxonomy (NCBI): domain Eukaryota; kingdom Metazoa; phylum Mollusca; class Bivalvia; order Pterioida; family Pteriidae; genus Pteria; species Pteria penguin. The sequence goes on along the minus strand of CM068590.1, from coordinate 6,183,046 downwards.
GTTTCTTTTCCAAATCTGATTTATCCTCCTCAAAAGCACTTCTAGAAACACAAAGATCACTAAATTTGTCTTTTTTTCTTTTTCCTCGATTAAAACCCTTGGCACTTTGTGTTGATAAATCTTCATAAGATTTCTGCAGTGATGCTGGACACGGCATGGTTTCTGAACGTTTATTTTCAGAATTTTCACAACAGGAATCATTTTTGAGGAATGAGATCTTTTCATCACAGTTTGTAGGGTTATTAGCACCATTGTCTGTCTCTGACATGCTCACATCTTCAGGACAAGTAAAACTGGGCAGGGTCTTAAGTGGAGAGGAGCGATTTCTCCCCTTCTCCGTTAGACTTACATCATACATACTGCTGTCTACAGAATCTTTACAGATTAATATGTCACTATTTGGACGTAACACTTCAGTAGTTTGTTTTCTAACAACCTTCTGTAATGACCTATCAGAAGTAAAAATATTCTGTGGCATACTCTTACAGGTAATAGCATTCTGTGACACATTCATAAATGTAACAGCACTCAGTGACATACTCTCAGATGTAACAGCACTCTGTGGCAAACTGTCAGATGTAACAGCACTCTGTGGCATAATCTCAGATGTAACAGCACTCTGTGGCAAACTGTCAGATGTAACAGCACTCTGTGGCATACTCTCAGATGTTACAGCACTCTGTGACAAACTCTCAGATGTAACAGTACTCTGTGACATACTCTCAGATGTAACAGCACTCTGTGACATACTCTCAGATGTAACAGCACTCTGTGACATGCTCTCAGATGTAACAGCACTCTGTGACATACTCGCAGATGTAACAGCATTCTGTGACATACTCTCAGATGTAACAGCACTCTGTGACTTACTCTCAGATGTAACAGCATTTTGCATGTGACATAAATTATCCTGTATCACTTGTTTACAACCTGACTGTTGACTTTGGTAGAGAAACAAAGAAGTTTCCATATCCATTTGAGTATTAGATAATTGCTGAACTTCTTCAAGATCTGTGGATGAGACTGGCTCAGAGGTTTCTTTCCTTTCAAAATCATGTGCAAAAGATTGAAAACCTCGTGAAAATGGAATCAAAGAATGCCTTGAAACTATGTCAGTTCTGACATTTTCTGCACAACCTTGAAGACCTAGATCACAGTGCCCAGCAAAAGTTACGGAACCTTCCTGCATATTATGTGAAACATGAAGCAACTTATTTGAGGTAGTAGATGGCTGCATCAGTTCTCGCACTGTCAATGGATGTTGGTCATGCTCTTGCGTGAAGTCTGTCTGTCTGTGTTGCCATGGCTCCTGATTACGCAATGCATGCTGGGAAGTCTGCGTAATATTGTCACATTGTGGTATTAGATTTGCCCTTCGTGTTAAGTGCTGCTGCTGTCCTAAGTGCTGTTGTACTTGAGGCTGACGATCTATTGAATGTTGTTGTGGCAGCAGGGCACTTGTCATCGATGAGTGCTGTTGTGGTTGAGAATACTGAATTGTTTCATGTTGCCGTGGCAACAAGTTCCTCCCATTTGTTGAATATTGTTGTGAATGTTGAAGAATTGAGGGTTGCTGACAATGACTTACGGCAGCGTTCTGTACATATAGAAGATGTTGCTGCGTTGACCTCTCAGTTTGGGTATGGATCAAATTCTGACCCTCCGTTTTCGAGAGAGGCTGACTGGACACATTGAGATAAGATTTCTGCGGCAATGCATTTTGCATGGCAGACTGAAAACTCTGTAACAGGCTTGTAGAATTCGATGTCATTGTATGGAGCACAGAATGTGGTGGATCAGAAAGGTTCGAAACTGTTTTAGGTATGTCCGGATGACCTAATTCCTTCATAATTCCTAACTCTTTATTTGTCAAAACCTGTTGATCCTGCAAAATGTGAAGTCCTGTTTCTTGTTTCTTCTGACTGTCCTTCATATTCTTCCTTTTCTCCTCTTCCTCTTCTAAGATCTTCATTGCAGACTCCATTTCAGGTAAAGCTCTCTTCATTCCGTAATCTCTACACAGCCTATATAACACTCTTGCACGTTGAATGTCATCAAACTTAACACAACCTGTGTACAGTAGCTCTAGGAAAAGTAGAACACTTGACATTTTTTCTCCTCCAAAGCAGTGAACATGGTGATGTACAGCGTCAGTATCTAGCGCTAACGACATAAATGCCTGACAGCCGCTGGCTAGCAGCACCACGCCATGTGCCCTGAGCTGACCATCTCTGGCATATATAGTAGTGTCACATAGTTTGTTCTCTTGCTTGACATTAAAAAGAGAACGCAAGAGGTGGCTACTATACTGTTTATCAATGCACCTTCTGTGGCAGCCTTCGATCATGTCGTTAGAGTTATCTTTCTTGACAATATATCCAGCCTTAATTTGTAGATTTCTATAACTCTAAACTACATTATGTGTGTTTGTGATTCATTCTACCTCAAGCCTCTCTACACATCTCATCTAATATATACATATGGCATTCTTGCGGAGGATTTCCTAGAAAGTCCCTCTATCCAGTTTGCATGGGAATTCATTGCCATCTGAAAAAAGAAAAATTCATAATTATGTTACGATTCAATTTATTTGTTTACCAAATGCATAATATACATGTTTGTTTGCTTGAATCACTTAGAGCACAAATATTACAACTACATGTATTAACTTAAAAAATTATAAATTAAAAATGTCAACTATTTTTGTACACTATGTACATGATTTCATCAACATACATGTATGTCCTTGAGTTTGAAATCAAATTCTCAAATTTTCTTTGACCAGATTGCCAAGCATGTTTACTCTATAAATTGTCAAAATACATCTGTCCGAGCGGAGTCAACAATTTGAATCTAGCTTGATTTCCTGCATACCATTAATAATACCAAAGTCAAACTTGGTAGGTTTGTAGACAATGACGAGTTCCTGACAGATGCAAAATTCTTGACCTTGACATTTATGTCATGCTTTATTGAACACAGACTGATTTTGTATTTTGCAAATTTATAATGGTTTTTGCTGTGCAATCTGGCTACGCCTCCTTTGATGGTTTCTTGTTTTCAGTTCTTGTTCATCCCTGCTCAATTCCTGATGTTGATTACTGAAAACAGATATTGTTACAAAATGTTCCCATTCAAATTGAGGTGATAAGATGATGCTGATGACAGTCTCTCAAATCAGTGCAAAAGATGTGGACCAAAGACCCCGACGTTGGTAACTATTTGACCTTGACCTATGACAATCATTACCAAATTCACTAGTGTTCCTCTCACTTACACTACCTTGATTTAAAGAGAGTGATTTACCGCATCTTCGTGAGTCAAGAGAATGCTCTACTTAAACTTCTCTCTCCCCTTGACTGATTGCATTCAAAGATCAAGGGCCAATATATGATTAGTTCACTTGCTCTGCAAATGAACAAATCAGAAGCCTTGAAACAAACCATGTGACAAAACAAAAATAATGGATCTTAGATTCTAGTGCATGTGATGGATGGAATAAAAGCATCTTTCCCTTTCATTAAAGCCTCTCTGCCTTTCGATTGAAAATCTTTTAAGCTGTGTACAAAAAACATTTCCCAAATTCTACGATACATATAGCAGACAATTCTCGCCATTACTGTTTTTCTTCGTAACTGAGTTGACTAAGTGAGGCTTAATCTTACTGGGCAATTTGGTTAGTAGGATGTTGAATGTTTTTCACTTGGCGGCGCCATCAAAACGCGCGACCTTTGAATGCGAACAGTCAAGGGGAGAAAGAGGTTTACGTAGCGCATCCCCTTTACTCGTGAAGTTGGGTCTACTGTACACGCAAGGCTTAACTGCCAATCGCATTTGTCACATTATGCAATATTTTGTTCTTGTATGCCTTGAACATTTTATTGAATGCAAAAGATACTGTACCAAAATTTTGAAAACCAGTACCTTTGTTTTCATCGTTTACACTGAGTTTGAAAAAAAGGTTGTACAAATTTACGACAAGTTTATTGGGTCAAATGTGAGATCTGACAAGGACATTCAGGTAATATGAACTTATGAATGCTATATTTATACCCTCCATCACTGCTGCTTGGAGAACTAAGAATTGACTGATCGTCAAATGCCCGATATCACACCTTTTGGCACACTTTTTCATTATGGCATCATAAATAAATGGCCCGTCAAACATAAATTAAACTGTGATGTCACAATGAAACAACGAAATGGGCATGGGTAAGGTTGGATCTGGCAAACCATAACAAAATTCAAATTTTGATCTGAAACTTTTTTATGGTAAAGCAATGTACCAAGGAAGACTAATATCATATGATAATCTTCAATCATGATAACCAGAAGTCTCTGTCGAGACTGAAGCTCTACTGGTTTCCTCTTATTATCTTTTAAAAGGGTGGGGCAGCAGCGGGGAAATGTGCCCCTCTTTCAAATCAAGGGGGGGGGGGGGGGGGGAGGGGGGTATGTTCCGCCCCCTTAATCTTTAAGATTTTTTATCATCAAGTAGTTAGAATATCAGTTACAGTGTGGATACAAAGCAGTAAAACGCTAGTTTTTTTTCTGGTAGCAAAAGGGGCATGTGCCCCATCCCCTCTTTTTTCAAAACAGGGGATGGGATGAAGTATTTTTGTAACACCCCCCGTCAATGCTTTAGAGAAATGACTTCATACTATTTCAAGAGGAGTTTACGGCACTGTTATATGTTTAATAATGTCTTTTGTCTGTTTTCTTTTTTGCCAATATCTGGTTGTAAAAGTGTCGTAAAAATTTTTATCACATGGTGCTATATATATATAGGGCCATCATAAAGTTCATGAGTCAGAGGAAATTCTGGAGATTACTTGACATAGTATAATAAACACACTGTAGGCTGATGTGTTTATTTTATTTACAAATATACACAATTGATCTTTTTGGTGGTTTTATTCACACTGTTCCATTCTTATCTAGTGACAATGATTAATTCATAGCAAAGTGTAAGCGCTGAACCGTGGTGCAGATAGAAGAGTTACGTGCTCCTTGGTTCAGCATATCTATAACCACGAAGAACATGGTTTATTAAAAAAAAAACACACAGATTCCCTCCGGTCTTTTGGATACTGTGAACATCGTTTACTTGCAATATTTTGGTTATTCCTAGTTAAATGAAACTGTAAATGTTGGAGGAAATCACTGGTTGTGACTTTTTTCCTTCATACATTGCCGTTTCCTTACTATAATTATTTTATAAATGATATATTCACGGCCTACTACTGGGCATTAAATAATTTCGGTCAACCATTATTGATAAGATATTGCATGCATTTATTTTCTACTTTGGATATTCGCTTTTTCGTAGTGGCCAAAAGCACAACGCCAGCGGTCAACACCGCCCCGCCTAGCCTTTGTGGACAAGAGCGTGGGGTGCTTCCTTTGACGTCCGCTTTACACTAATAAATGCAGAGGTCAACGACCGTAGTTTCATCTGTTTCTTAGAAGAGAAGAGAAGATATCTGCTGCTAGTTACACAAACAAAATATGAATGCATACTTTACACTTCAATGTTTTTCACCTCTTATTTCTTTTCTAGGACTATGATCTTTTCTCAATAATTTATTCAAAATGGCCGCTGTTATATAAACATTAGAAGACAACTCGCCCAAGATCAATTCTGACTAGCATACAAACACTGCGATCTTAAGTCAACCATACAGGAAATAATTAAGAGAGGAAATTGAAGATAGTTGAAAGATAAAAATACATACATGAAATACAAATGTTGAGGTGTTGCACATATGTCTACAAAGCTATAACCCCCCTTTCAAATTACAGTACACTGTAGTGAGAATAACAATTGGGGTCATTTCTGTATGGGTAACTCACGCCCTTTGAGGGGCCCCAGGGGCCCAGACTAGACCAAAAATTGCACATGCACAACTAGACCACCCAAACAAGAAGAAACCACAAAGAGGTCTCTGGGATTTATACCCTCAGGGAAAAAAAAGGCACAGAATCTTGGGACCACACCCCTTTGTGGGGGTCCAAAGTGGTCCAGACTGGACCAAAATTGCACATGTACAACTAGACATCCTACCAAACAGGATTAGACTATAATTTAGTCTGTGGGACATATATTGTTAGAGAAGAAGAGGGAACAACATCTTGGGACCACACCCCTTTTGTGGGACCCAGGGGGTCCGAACTGGACCAAAATTGCACATGTACCACTAAACCACATACCAAACAAGATGAGAATGTTATTGGGTCCCGGGAACATATACCTTTATAGTAGAAGACATAACACAATTTTGGGACCACACCCTTTGTGGGACCCAAAGGGGTCCGAACTGGACCAAAATTGCACATGCACAACTAGACCACCTACCCAGCAAGATCAGACCCTAATTAGCTCTCTGAAACATATACCTTCAGAAAAGAAGAGGGAACAAAATTTTGGGACCACACCCCTTTGTTAGGACCCCAAGTGGTCCATACCGGACCAAAATGGTACATGCATAACTAGACCATCTACTTTACAAGATGAGACAATAATTAAGTCTCGGAGGCAAATACCTTTAGAGAAGAAGATGGAACAAGATTTTGGAACCACGCCCCTTTGTGGGACCTCAGGGGGTCCGAACTGGACCAAAATTGCACATGCACAACTAGACCACCAATCGAACAAGATGAAACCATAATTAAGTCTCTTGGACATATACCTTCAGAGAAGAAGAGGGAACAAATAAATTGTTTACGGACGGACGTCCGGACGGCCGGACAACGGACGAAGGACCATCGCATGAGCTCGACTGGTCGAGACCAGTAGAGCTAATAAACGCACTGTAGGCTAATGCATTTATTTTATTTACAAATCTACACAATTTATCTTTTTGGTGGTTTTATTCACACTGTTCCATTCTTATCTAGTGACAATGATTAATTCATAGCAAAGTGTAAGTGCTGAACCGTGGTGCAGATAGAAGAGTTACGTGCTCCTTGGTTCAGCATATCTATAACCACGAAGAACATGGTTTATAACAAGCTGTGTTTGTGAAACACTATATGCCTGGTGGTACCAAATTCAAAAAGTTATTTCTAGTGTGAAGGTCATTGTCATGGTCAAAACGTCATTGACCTTGGTGTCAATTGAAAGGGCTTCATTAGTTGATAGTGCATGTCAAATATGAAGTCTCTATCCCTCACGCTTCAAAAGTTATAGCCAAGGTTAAAGTTGACAATAGACAGACAAATAAACACACAGACAGGACAAAAACATTATGCCCCGGGGGCATAAAAAGTGCAGAAAATTCATTGACTGAAAGACAGGGAGATTGACTGGTAGACTGACAAAATTCATCAATAGAGATTATTAATCAATAAACAAATATGGAGGATTCCTGGCAATCAGGAATACATGGGCAGACCGACCGACTAGGATCCTCAATTCCCTTTCAGTGAAATTTGTCGTTAGGTGACTACATGCAATAAACAATAAACAAATACAGTGGATTCCTGGCAATCATCAATTCTTGTGAAAAAAAAGGAAGGATTTTGTTTGCTGTTTCTTGTCACATCAACATTTTATCACTTATAATACATACTGACGGTATCTATTGAATGCACGGATATTTTTACTTTTGTGATGGAAATCATAAAGTGCCATAGGGCAGTATGATATGATGCATTATCTAGCCTTATTTATTCCCCAGAAGTGAAATTGATAAGAAAAGTAAAATAGAAAAATATAAAAAAATAAAAAAAGATGTTGCTGGCATTAAGAAGAATTCTCGAAGGCAGAGTGATGTCACTGTCTATATTGGTCTACGTAGATATCCCAGGAGTGTGGTCATGACACTTGGGGTTAAGGTTGTGGTGTATCGTAAGTGACAATACAACTTTCAGTACTTCTGTATCAATTCTACAAGAGTTTGCTCATAAAACCCGATCCAAAATGTGTAAAAACCATATTCTAAATTTACTCATTTAAATGATAAAGAATTTTAATTATTTCTTTTTAATTTTGGTAACCCGGAATACAGATTGATCTCTATAATAAAGTCTGATGCTTTACCCCAAAATGGTCCGAATAACACATTATCAAATACATAGATGTCCAACTTCGAGACTAGATAGTTTTCAAATGCATGACATTTACTTGGAGTTACTTATCTTTTAGGCCATTTTGGACGTGAATCTGGGGTGTTTGCTTCATATTCATTCAAACTGTATTGAATGTTTTCAGAAAATTATCTATATATTTTCAATCCTATTAAAACATTTTAACATTGCACAATGGCTTTTTTATTGCACAACTGCAAAAATTCAAGAAGCATCCCTGGTTTGGAGAAATCCCTTACATAACATGGCTGATATATACATGTATGCACAAACGTTCAGTCATATACCTTTAACAGAGCCTAAGATGGCGGAAAAGGTAAGCAGAGTTCAACATTAACTTTTGAGAGATGTGGTCCAGTTGGACAGCCTTACGGAAACTAATAGTATACTTGTCCAAATTCAAATCCAGATAGTCCATTTTTACATAGGGTGCAATACTTAAATAGCAACGTTTGTTAATTGTTACGCTACTGACAATCTGCGAGTAACATCTAAATCTAAACACCGCAACGGTCGGAAAACGGTGCAACAGCATGCATTGTTAATCCGATTTCATTAAAGTTACCAAGATAAAATGATATGATTGACAACATTATAACACTGGTTGATTTCGATATAGATTATAAGAATATCACCTTCTCTTACGTCATGTTCAAATGTTACTTTATTTCACACCAAAGTTTGACATTTCAAAGTGGTTTTCGATAGTTTCCTTTTGAACCATTTTGGCATTTTGATGCACTGTTATTTCGTTCACAAAGACCCGTTATACTTATAGCTACTGTTGAATACTAAATATTGAGCTCATGTTTGTCAACTGGAAATCTGTCAACTGACAGCATGCAGCAGTTTGATAAAATTCCCAGTGAAATAATTCAGAGCATCAGAGGAAATTAGGGTATATCATGTCACAATATGACTTATGTTGCATATCATATATGACGTTACTACATAAATCACAGTATCTTCTGTTTTCAGAAATTCATTTTCATTCTGTCAATCAGGTAATTTTTAATGTTTACCTTTCCCACTTTTGAAGTTTTCTCAACTAAACGAAACCTTAGAGTATATAACGGACAAAATTAATTCCGGAAAACTTATCTATTTAATAAAAACTGGGAAGTATAGTTTAAACCTTGCCAAAACAGTAGGAAAAACCATATTCACTCATTTATTTCTGTAAAGTACAACTTTCACTGTCAAGTACACGTTTCAGACGAGGGTTTATGACCCTCCCAAAATAATTTTCGAAAACCTATAGCGTAAATTTGCCAGAGACATAGAATACTTTGAAAGTAATCTATGTCTCTGGCTAAACTTAGCGTTTAATACCAAGAGCAAATGCGATGGGGTGCCGAAAACGAACTAATATATGTGACAGAAAATCCTATACAGATAGGGGTAAAATCTTAACTTTACTTATTTCAAACCCGACAGGATTTTGGGATTGATATATGCGCGAAATTGTCATGGTCATGTTACGACTGCAACGGAATAGAGGGGACAAAATAGCTCTTCCTTTGGCTTGCAGTCGTGACAATGAAATTGATACCGACGGAGTAAATGGCATTCCATGTCAATCAATATTAGAATTTATGTACGCGTTGTAATTCAGCGCACCAGATTCGCATTTCGACAATTTATGTCTCTTCAGTGATACTCATTGCCGAATGATTGGAATTCTAATAATATATAAATAGCTGAAGAGCATAGTTCAAACCAAAGTGGCCGAAAAAGTGAGCCAAAGAATCAATCTAAGGACAGAGTCATCCATGAGGGAAATACTCCTATCACGAAATTGTCTTTATTTGACACCGGGAAGATCTCCAAGAGACCAAGGGATATTCTTCAAATTATCTTTTGAAAAAGATGTTTCTCTCTCTCATTTTTTTCTTTCTTTCTTTCATTTTTTTAATTTCTATTTTTTATTTATTCAATAGACCTTCTTTCATATAAAATTCGTCTCGCATAAAATGCCCGATATTTGATGTTTTGCCGCTCAAAATTTCCAAAATAACAATCCAAGCCAGTGACAGAGATACTTTCATGTCTCTGATCCAAGCCGGCATTTACGTCATAATTAACTCCGACAAAACGTAGTTTTTCGGGTATGAAGCCCCATTTATCATGTAAAATATGAAAATCGTATAATACTTTTTGCCGTGATCTTTATTTTATTAAAAAGAAAGAAAGAAGAATGGTAATGCGCATTTTCTAGTAAGGCCATTTCTTTCTGTTAAGCGCGAGTCATGTGTGATCGAAAACACATACACACACACGCATAAAAACAAAATAAAGGAATAAATAAATAAAAAATCATAATAAGTAAATAAAGGCCATCAAGTATATGCCGAAAGATTTTCTTATGTTTATTTCAATTTGTTTCTATTTTTGTTTTGTTTTGTTTTTTATATCTATTTTTTATCTACAGCATTCTTTATCCCTTTCGAGATGCGCATTATCAGTGTGTATATCAGCATTTCCAACAACCTTCAAAATACTACCTAGAAAGAGAAAAACATTTCATAGTTATGTTTTAGTGCGATACACTCAAAAGAACATAAATAGTCTATAATATAAACATAAGAACTCATTAGGAATGAAGCGCTCTATGACGTGCGTTTTATATATAAAAAATTTCACAGAATTCGTTCTCAGTTTTCATTCCTTATCATCAATGATCTGAAAATACAACCATGATATATTATACTTCATTTTATCTAAATAAATCACATTTAATCTCAAGGTGGACCTAATTGTCAGTTGATATGTTGATTGTCACTTGTCAAATTAACTATTTGTTACATAATATGCATTATGTGAACAACCCCTTGTCTATCTTGCTTTAATTAATTGTGTATTCTTTATTATTATGACTTTTGCTGGGAACCTCGAAGAGAATAAACTTGTGAAACTTTAACATCTTGGTCATGAAGTATAACGCTCAACTTAATTTTGAGTACACTTCATATTGGAAGAAGAAGAAGAAGACTCAGATCACGTGGACAAAAATCCGTGATATAACTATGATAAATATATTTATGGAGTGAGGGAAGGTACTATAATGAAAAGGGAGAGAAATACGGGTTCCTTGTATGCCTCCTTCTACAAAGAAACTAAATGCTACGTCGCACCAGCCCTCCCCCTTTTTTACACAAGAGCCGTAACCCTTAAACCCCGCCCCCCCCCCCTTTTTTAAGGGGAAGGGGCTTGTTTATCAGTGTAATAAACGGCGCTTTTCTCGTCCTTTTTGTTCCTATAGTGTCTCTTTGTCTCCCTTATACATATACAGGTTGTCTATTCGTTGTTTTAAATATAGTTGTGAATAAAGTTATCGACGTCACGTTTTCCGAAAACTAGGCCTAGTTGTAGGCTACGTACGCAGTGGGCGTGTTCATCCTTTGCTGGCCATTGAATTTTACCCTCAACTGATAGTGAGGTACGTTACAGTATAAATTATTTGTGTTACTGGGCAACATTATTTCCTGAACTAAATCTTAACAAAATATTTAGAGTTTGCGTTTTAATAACATAGATTATACCTAAGTGGGTCTTTACTTTCGGTTTCTGTATAACGGAGTTCAGGGACGAAAGGCAAGAATGTTGTTCGAAATTCAAGGGCGTAGAAGGGTACATTGGGGCAGAGAGGCACATACCCCTTTCTCAAAAGTAGTGTATGTGTGTGTGTGTGGGGGGGGGGGGGGGGGCACAAAAGTATGTTTGTATTCACCCAGCTTTTTAGCGTATATATATTTGTCGGAATGTTCGCCGCCTTACTTGGCAACTGATTACCTTAATAACTCATATTTCTATTGTGTAAGTTTTCTTTGTAAAACTATCAAAAGTTATATCAAAAAAATCACGACATAGAGCTATTTCTGTACTTCTTATATCCACAGACGTGTAAACGAAGCCCCGGCTCCGCGGATTTTTCTTTCTTGTAAACATTTTTATTAAATCATAAGTATCGAGTTCAAATCAGTTATTCATTTGGTATCGATGATAGATGTTTAATCATTATTCTTACAATTTAACTAAGCAGGTTAGAAGGCTTATCCTTTGCTGAATGACACCATGCCGATATTTCGGGTTCGAATTTCGTAGCATTTTATGGAGCTCTCGATGGGTTATAAACCATGGTTGTAACTAATTTACATTTATAATCTTCTACATGATTTGTATAACAAAAGTTATTATCAAATTTATTCAAAAAGCAGTTACATATCTTAACAATATACATATAATTTCATGCAATTCAATAAATAAACGAACAAACTATTATACCATTAACGGGAACGAGGAAGGTGCGTTAACTTAAAATTATTTTGGGTACGAACGTGCGACTGGAGTCGCTTGCACCCTACCCATTTTTATATTGAGCAAAGTGTGAAAACATACATATTCTTTCCGATTATTCATATATTTTGAGATCAGAAAGATACCCATTGACATAGACTATATTTGAAAGGAAAATGATACCCATTAATATACTGGGTGGCCTTAAAAGTACACCCCCTCCTCCAGTGATACCATATTTTCAAAAAGAAAAAAGTTCTTATTGTTATAAAATTTTCACAGTACTGAATGCATATTGATAAATTGATACATACATACGTTGTAAGTCCTGTACCATTTCAAGTTCAGTGGCTTGTATTGAATGAATGTCCAGATAAATTGAAATCGATAAAACCAATTACTCGTTATGTGTAAATGATAAATTATCCGGGGCTATTACTTAAGTGTGAGAAATACAATATTTTCAGTAATATTTATAATGTTTATGAACGTAATAGACAAAGAAATAAATGAACATAGAAATCAATAGATAAATCAGCAAACAGATAAATGAATAAATAAATAGATCAATAAACAGTTAATCAATAAATAGATGTCCACGATTATTTCACGTATATAGTGACGGTATCTGTCTGATGCATTGCATACAAATTTGGACATTTGCAACGGACCCACCCGAAGTGAGGAATCTTTTACGTGCAACGCCTACCGTAACACGGAACCTCGGTTTTTACTGTCTCATCCGAAAGACAAAATACCGGTGCGCCCAGGGCGGGAGTCGAGCCCGGAACCTCTCGATCATGAACCGAGCATCTTATCCGCTATGCCACACCGGCTTCATGAATAGATAAGACGATTAATTAGATAGAAAAATGAATAGAATACGATCTTAAATGTTAGCGGCAATTTACATTTTCCTTATTCAGACTCATATACAGCATGACTTTTCCTTGACTAAATTGAGGCACTGCAAAACTTTTTTTTACCGAAAGTCCCGTCAGTACAGAGCCTGCCGTTCTTATAAATGAACGCTGTAGCTCCTTTGACAGTGATATATAGTGACTCGGAAATATCTGTTCAATATAGTAACGTACTTCGCCCTGGTAGAAATACGCACGAACTAGATCTTGATTTATTTACGAAATACTTTCTTTTATTTTAATATCTCCGAGGGTTTGAAGCACCAAAAATGTTATCAATGCAAAGTTTATAACTTCAGCCATACAAGAAAATGTAGTTTTTGTTTTACATTATTTAATTTTAAAATTATACCGAATTACAAGGTATACAACTTTAAGTCATTGAAATTCTTGTGTTGTATCTCAAAAATTACCAGAAAGAGCAAAGTTTTTGTTTCATAATGTTCAGTTTGTGCGTGATAGTCACAAGGACTCCTTGTGTCCACATCCGGATACGCTGTAGCTCCGCCCATTTTTGTATTGAACTTAAGAGTTTGTAAAATCAGATTTAAAATCAAATTATCTGATGTTTGTACTTACATTATATGTACATATATATGTATGTACATTTTATGTCATGTTACATTTATCGGTTGTATCATCAGATTAAGGTAAACATGCTTCATGTATTAAAAGTTGTATACTGATGTGTAATAGCTGTTCGCCACATAAAATGAAGCCGGCGTGGCCTAGTGGTATCGCGCTGGACTCCTGATCGGGAGGCCGGGGTTCGATTCCCGCTCTGGTCATGCCGGTGTCATGTCTTTCGGATGAGACAGTAAAAACCGAGGCCCCGTGTCGTGGTACGCATGGCACGTTAAAGATCCCTCACTGCTTCGGGTGGGTCCGTTGCAAAGGTCAAAAGTTGTATGCCCCGCATCAGGCAGATACCGTCACCATATACGTGAAATATTCGTGGTGTGACGTTAAACAAAAATCAATCAATCAAACTATACAAAATGTATTAACCTCGCACGGAGGCGTAGCAAATCATACTGTTATATTTCAATTGTTGTTAGAAAAATTTTGAATTATTATCAATCATATTTAGGAACACCTTAAAAAGAACATTATATATTGCATGCGCAAAGACAAATACATTTTGGAAGACGATTTTGTATGAAATAGTAGTTTATGGTTTGAATTTGACCTTAATCTATGATGTGGTAATATTTATGTCTGAAATAAAGTTCTCGTTCTTCACATCATTTTCTTTAAGCCATGTTAATTTCTCAATATAATATGCTTAGATTAACTGATGTTGTTGCGTCCAAGAAATAATTTATACATTTACATATATCACTTGGTGTACAAATGACTTTCTATAAAGTGATTGTATGAAGTAATTTTATATTACCTAAGCTAAATCATATCGGTAATTGCATGACGTCACGTTATTCTTTACACGTAATGTAAGAAACGTACGCATACCCCTTACATTTTTAACGTCAGATAAACAGATAAATACTTCGCATATCGTATTCAAACTTTCACAACATATTGGACAGACTTTAGATAATATAAAAAACATGAATATAAAAATTTCTATAAATGTCACCCTAAGGAACCTTTATGCGTGACGCGGTATTTATATATTTTTATCTATATATGTAGGTTGAGGTTGCGCCTCCCCCTCCCCCCCACACCTCACCACCCACCCACCCACACACACACACACACACACACACACACACAAAAGAAAGAAAAGAAAAACGACAAACCCAAATAGATATCCTTCCCCTTCTGATTCAGATTGTTATACATTTTTTGTTTTGTTTTGTTTGCTTATTTGTTTTGTTTTGTATTGCGTTCTTTCGGGTTTTTTTTTGTGGTTTTGTTTGTTTGTTTCTGTTTTCTTTTTTTTTTTTCTGTTGTTGTTTTAAGGGTTTTTTCATATAAGTTTTATGCTGATGTTTTTCAGAATATGGTATTGGCATGATAGTCAAAGGAGATCATGTCCGATAAAGATGCGCATGCGCAGTGGTCAGCAGTTTGCGATTTCTGTGACAATACAGCAGAACACTACTGTAAGCCATGCGAGATCAAACTCTGCTCCCCCTGTAAAGACGACCACTTATCTAAGAAGCTTTACCGACATCATGAAACTGTGCCGTACACGTCTGCAGCAGGACAGAAAACGGCCACCCAGTCCGACTGTTCGAATCATCCTGAAAAGCGTTATCAACTTTACTGCAAACCATGTGAAGTCCCTGTGTGTTCGACATGTATAGTGGAGAGTCACGGAAAGCATGAGTTCTCCAGCATTAGTGATGCTTACGACGTCATCAAATCCAAAGCCATGTCACAACTACAGACAGTGTCTCAGATTATTCGACCGCGTCTGCGTAAGGAATTGGAAGGATTAAGTAAGTCACAAGAGGACATCCTTAGAGCCATTGCCGAAATTGAACGAAAAATGAAAGAGAGCGCACAACATATGCATAAAGAGGTAGATGACATACTGGCAGAAAATATGAAGGAAATACAGAAGATCAAGGATGATACCATTATGCCACTGTTACAGGAAGAAGTCGAGAAAACCAAGGAGAAGTTAGGCCTTGTTGATGACAAACTTCTCTCGTATGAAGAACACCTAAGGTCAGATGAGCTTGTGGACTTGCTGAAATTCATGAAACAACGGCATGAATCAGTGGATATGCCTACGACCCATGTTGATGCTACTCAGCTTCTTCCATCATTTACCCCAGGGTGTATATCAAGAGAAAACTTACAACAGCACTTTGGAAAACTAGTTACCGTGAATCATACCAAGTCTTTACCTACCAGTGGTACTAAATCTTATTCAAGTGGTGATAAAGTGGGACACTCAACCAATGTCTGCAAAGCAGAGAAGGTGACCACACAAACTAAATCAGATAGCATGACAACAATGAAGTTAATACCGAATCCAGTGTGTGAGACTGAGCTCACTATGAAGTACGGCGTATGGCGACTAAGACTACGATCACCAAATGAAGCCTGGGTACATGGTGGTTATGGTAACACAGAGTATGATTTATTGGAGAGGAGTGGTAACGTAGTCCGTACTGTGGATGCTGGATGTACACTGTATGACGTGTCCGGTAAGTGTGTAACAGATGATGGTGGACTAGTGTACAGTGATCACAACAACCAATGTATCAGGTCATTATCTCCACGTGGTCAGGTCAGCACACTTCTCACCACGGAGGGTTACAAACCACTAGGTCTATGCCGGCTAATGAGTGGGGAGCTGGTGGTCGGTATGGAGGGGGGAGTTATAAGGTTATACAGTTCTGACGGGAGGGTGGTCAGAGAGATAAAGAGTGAGCACGTGAGTCATCCCTACTATATTACCATCAACAAACAGACCGAGGATATCTGTGTGTCGGATGGCAATAAGAAGGTCGTAGTGTTAAAGAAGAATGGCGACCACCGATTCACATATACCGGGCACGGCAGTGGTTCTAGGTTTAATCCTCACGACCTGTGTTCTGACCGTCAGGGTCGTCTCCTTATCACAGATTATAATAACCACCGTATACACATAGTGGACCAGGATGGTCAGTTTATACAGTACCTGGCTACACAGAAGGATGGGATCCAGTATCCTGTATCTATAGACGTAGACGATCAAGGACATGCCTGGGTGGGAGAGCACTTATCCAATAAAGTGAAGATTATCAGATACTTACAGTGACCTTATCATTTCATCATTATACTACAACGTTTTCACTCGTCACCATCAATTTATATTACAAAATAAACATGAATAACATTACAATATTATCTGGGTAGGAAAAGTGACATATTTCTGGCAAAAAAGTAAAGAACAAATAATTGCAATGAATTTATCATCTTCTTTTCATCATCGTATTACATTGCTTTCACAATATTACTAATTTTCCTTTCCCTTCCAAAAGAAAAAATCAATGTAAAATAAACTTAATATCAGTTTTTCATTTTCTCCATCTATACATGCAAATTCAGTGTCTTTGGTGGTTATGTATATTTGCAATAAAAGTCATGTGACTAGACTTTGTTGTGTGTTGTTTTTGTATTGCATTTATCAGGTGATGGTGACATGTTATCTGTAGAAAGCAATATAAAGAAATGTAGACCTCTGAAACGAACCCACCCGAAGCTTGGAGGGGTTGTTCACATGTAACATCTGTCATACCGTAACATATCCAAATGATTGTGTTGGGAGATCCATAACCCCCTCCCTATATTTACAAAACGAGTTGTTTGCTTTATATCCCGAGCCTTGGCGAGGGTATGTAAAACACACGAGTTTCATTAATACCGTATGAAGTGAAATTTCATTTCAGATTCTTTTTATCACATGTTCACACTCAAAGGTGTTTATTTCATCAAACACCTGCTTGACACAATTCTTTTCCACGCTATGACGTCACATGTGCCATGAATTTATTTATGACATAGCGATATTTCACTGCATAGACAGCAAAACGTGATAATTTGTTATATTGCACGATGTAACGTTTTAACAAGAAAATGTTTATCCTACTTCCACTGTATTCTGTGTCATCAAAGTTGGATATAGAATATATAATTTGCAAATGACGGACCACTTCTCACAGAGTTCGCCGCATGTGGAATATGCGCTTGTTTTTTGTATATATGATAGAGGATAGGTAGAAATTGCTTTAATATGTTATTACCAGTTTCAGCATCGGCATAAGGAGCGACTCACGTAACGAATTTGAAATATTTTAAAGCAGATGCATATACTATACAAAATATCAACATCATAGCAGGAGAATGTAGAGATAATTAGACTATAATTATAAAATATCAATATCATAGCCGGAGAAAGAATAATTGTGTCTTTTTATAACTTTTGATATTTATCAAAAGTGATCACATGTGATTTACATAGTCATGTGATTACTTGATAAATATATAAAATTTTCCGGAGGAGGCCCTCCGGACCCCCACAAGGAGATGGGGGTAATTGCCTCCTGCATTCACCCCCGTTCATCTTTCGGCGCTACGTGCCTCATTGAAGCCTTCGGCATCAATTGAGCTCCCCTCCCCTTCCAACCAATCCCCCCCCCCCCGGGCATCGACCTCTCTGCATCCACCTTGCAGCGGGCCACATGCATTTCTTTTCGCCTTCGCAATATATTTACTATATTTATTGATTTGTATTGTGATTGGTAGACGCAGAATTTTCAGTTTTCAGCGATTTCTTTGACAATTCGGCATTTTTTGCTATAGAATAATATTCTACATACTTGTGTCGTCATCGTAAAAAGCGGAAAATTGTTGTGTTGCATTTATTTGCATGTTTCTTGTCATTATAAAGTTTTTATACGCTCGTTATAGACGGGACGTATTATGGTATGGGGATGTCCGTCTGTCTGTGCGTATGTCCATACCTATATGACAAACAACATAAAGGAAGAGCCCTTTCGATTTTGAAAGAGAAAATCCATCTTGTCATTACAGAGTTATGGGTATTTCTTAATGGATAGAACACTGGCAGTTTCTATGGGACACAGCATGTTTAGTACATGTATTCGTGAATGGATTTTCATAAAGCTTATACAGAATAGACAATGAGACACAAAAGATAGATATGACTTAGACAAAGAGACACAAAATAAAGACACGGCATTAGACAATTAGACACAGAATATAGACACGATATTAGACAATTAGACTAGAATGTAGAACTCACATTAGACAATGACACATTATCTGGACTTGACATCAGACAATTAGACACAAAATATAGACACCATATTAGAAAAAGAGATACAAAACTGAAGACTTGATATTACCCAATAAGACACAAAATATTGCCCTGATATTAGACAATTCGACTCGAATATAGACCTGACATCAGGCAAATAGGCGCAAAATATAAACCAACGTTAGACACCAAATATAGACATGATATTAGACAAATAGAATAAACTATACACCTGACATTACAAAATTAGACACAAAATATAGACTTCGCATTACGCAATTAGATAAAAATATAGCCCTGACATCAGACAATTAGACGCAAAATATAGACCTGACATTAAACATTTACACACAAAATATCGACTTGACATTCGTTGATTGGCTGATTGATGTTTAAGTCGCTTTCAACAATTTTCTAGTTATATCGGAATAAGGAAGCAGGAGGTAACCAACCTCTGAAACAACCCGGGAATCGAACTCTTTCGTTGGCGCCGTAAGCCAAGCGCTCAAACACTACAACAAGCCTACCGCTGAACTGACGTTAAACAAATAGACACGAAATATAGAGATGACATTAAACAATAAGTCACATAAAATAGAAGGGACATTAAACAAAAAGACACAAAATACAGAATTGGCATTAGACAAACAGGCAAAATATATAGACAAAACGTTCAATAAATACACACAAAATAGAGACATGACATTTGAAATTTTACACAAAATACAGACCTGACTTTAGAGAAATAGACATGAAAAGAGACTGACATTAGACAATAAGATTCCAATATAGACTTCACATCCGGCAAATAGACTCAAAATATAGATGTGACATTAGAAAATTAGACTCGAATATAGATAAAAAAGAAAAAAGAGGAGTTACTGGCTCAGTTATGTGACAGAAGTCACCATGGAGCTATACAATACATGAATATAAATAATATACTAGAACATATAACACATTACAAAAATATTTGTAGTGCAATTACGATACCGACTTAGGACGGTCATTTTATTTGACAAAAGTCAAAGAAATGGTGTGGTTAACCGGTTTACGGGCCCACCTTCCCACTCACCGTAACAGCAGAACAATCAAATGACGTACATTTAAAAATTTATAAATAATCCTCCATGTAAAGAACAAGGGTCAACAGGTATCGCATACTGAGAGGTCATAAAAATATAAACACGTAAGGTATTGTAAAACACATAATGATATAAAAAATATATGCGACATCAACATGATAAACCGTGCTCTGCCAGTCTGAAAGCGAGCTAAGACCCTAGATCTGTAGGAGTCCCGACTAACAGTCAGAGGGGACGAGGTTCAGGACCATGTCTCCTCTGAAAGAGGTTTGGACAAGGCCAGTCATATAGTCCCCACCGCCCTGTTAGTCAGCGTGCAACGTTCAAGTAAAAGTCTGCATAAGGCTGTACAGGGGCCAAATACAAGACCTATAGTCTTTTTGATGATCTCAATATCATATTGTCTATTTAGAAGACGTTTGACTATTTTATTACATGATAAAATAACGTTATCGGAGCCTTTTACTTTCCTTAGTTTATATACGAGATCACCGTAAAAATTAGGATGGGAAATTCCATTGGATACATACTGTTGAAAAGAAATATTTCCAAATTTAGATAGAAGTTCTGAATAAGATCTGAAGAATTTGCCGAATGTTTTTCTTAGCTTGTGATATCTGTAATTCTGAGTTAAAAGTTTAGTAGTAATTTGTAAATTTCGTTTATGAAAGTCCAAAACATCGGTGCAGCCTCTGACAAATCGAACTAATTGAGATATATAGATACCATATGATGGGAGTCAAGGGACATCGCCATCCAAGTAAGGGGAATTTACAGTAGGAAATCCAAAATCCTCACGTTTATCATAAATATTAGTATATATTAGGTGGTTGATAATTCTGATGTTTAAATCCAAGAAAGGTGTAGATTTATCTCAAGTATTAGCTTTATTCAATGTGAGCTCTGGTGGATATATGTCTGATATAAATTGTTCGAATTCAGGGTTGTCGATAAACAAAATGTCATCCAGATATCTGCAAGTATTATTAAATTTGTCAATGAGGTCAAAAATAAACATTGCTTGATTTTTAACGTCACACCACGAATATTTCACGTATATGGTGACGGCGACAAATAAGTATAGTCATGACTTTAGATACAAAATACAGATTGACATTAGACAATTATATTCGAATATAGACTTGGCATTAGGCAAATAGACACAAACTATAGACCGAACATTAGAAAATTAGACACAAAATATAGATCTGACATTAGACAAATAGACACAAACTATAGACCAGACATTAGACAATTAGACACAAAATATAGACATAACATAAGACAATTAGACACAAAGTACAGACCTGATATTAGACAATTTGACTCAAGTATAGACTTGAAATTAGACAATTCGACATAAAAATATAGACCTGACATTAGACGATTAAACACAAAATATAAACCTGACATTAGACAAATAGGCACAAAATATAGATCTGCCATTAGACACAAAATATAGACATAATATTAGACAATTAGACACAAAGTACAGACCTGATATTAGACAATTTGATTCGAGTATAGACTTGAAATTAGACAATTAGACACAAAAATATAGACCTGACATTAAACTATCAAACACAAAATATAGACCTGACATTAGACAAATAGGCACAAAATATAGATCTTCCATTTGACAGTTAGACACAAACTATAGACATAATATCAGACAATTAGACACAAAGTACAGACCTGATATTAGACGCGAGTATAGACTTGAAATTAGACAATTAGACACAAAAATATAGACCTGACATTAAACTATCAAACACAAAATATAGACCTGACATTAGACAAATAGGCACAAAATATAGATCTTCCATTTGACAGACACAAACTATAGACATAATATCAGACAATTAGACACAAAGTACAGACCTGATATTAGACGCGAGTATAGACTTGAAATTAGACAATTAGACACAAAAATATAGACCTGACATTTATAATTTAGCATTTTTACTGTATAAACCCATTTACAAGGTCGATAGTATCCCGGGTCAGGATATATCGATAACAAAATATATGCTTTTTCCATATACGGAATACATACATTAATGCTATACTACAAAGTATACGTACATATAAGTGTACCATTCAAGAGTAGGTGTTGACATTACAGTCGCCTATGCATTATATAGTTTACCTATGCATGTGCTTATTTGCATTAATTTACATATGAACACTTGTGGATATACAAGCATAAAATATGTACATCATACATTCGACATTCAACTACACTTTTCATATTCATTTATTCATAGATATTCAAAAGACTGTACCATTGCATATTGAGATATACAAATACCCATACTCATATATAGTTATACATACATATGAGCATATATATCACACAGATACATGCATATGTACATACATACATAAACATTCACATATACACATTCATACATATACATACATATACCTGCACATACATACATACATACATACATACATACAAACATAAATATACATGTACATATATACACATACTTACATATATTACTTACATACACTCATACATACATATATACATACCCATACATACATACATACATACATACATACATACACACGACCATACTACACCTGTACACATACATCTACATACATACACAGGCACAGGTACATAGGTTCATATAGACGAAAACAAATTACACATGCGTACATGCATACAGTTGCATACATGTATCTACAAATTCACTCATATACATCTGTTTATAAAGTGCTATATAAATTTAGTTAAACATTAACAAAAGTTTGTAAACAAATACAAACCAATATCATTCTTTTAGGGTTATAGTGCGTTTGAGAGTGTTTTAATCACAGTGGTATTTTTGTTTTTTGAAATTCTATTATGAATATTATAATAATTATGTAGTGATTGTTTAATATGCAATCTGACACCATTATATCTTTCATCTGTGCCTTTTATTCTGCATGCCATTTTATATTTGTAAATTCTAAAAACAATAAAAGAAATAAGGTTGTTCAACATGATTGTTTTTTCATTAATCTCATGATAGAACCCAACAACAATAGTTTTCCGAGATATCAAATTTGAGCATTTTACCAGTGTCTTTCCAGACAACTAACACATTGTTACATTCAAAAAGGTAGATGTTTGCTGTCTTCTTTTACATTATTACATAAGCAACAATATCTATCCATATCTTTGTTCCATTTACTTACTTAATTTCTATTAGAAAGCATATTATTAAAAAGTTTATAGTTAAACTCAGCAATCTTTTTGCACACAATGTTTTTTTATATTTTGCTTGTAAATACTTTTCCAAGCGGACTTCTCGTCTATATTAAATAATTTTCAAAAAAGTTTTAATAAATAGGTGTAGAAAATTTTATCTCTCAAAATTTCATAGAAAAATTTACTAGTATAATAACATTTTTTCTGTTTATATAAAAAAAATCGACCTGTATTTAGCTGTTGGTCTTAGATAAAGTAATTTAGTGAGATCAGAAAGTGGCAAACATTTTTTTAAACACTGATTAATAACATTGTATTCACATAACCAGTTATGCTTCTTATGGAGTAAATGATAAATTATAGTTAATCACGAAATATTGATTTGACAGTAAACAAAGACACAAAAATATGATTCTGACTCTGATTGTGAGAATTTTATACAAAATATAGACCTGACATTAGACAATTAGACTTGAATGTAGATCAGACCGCATTTCTCTTCTGAGTGTACCTATATATGACTGAAGCTGACAACGTCTACACAGTATCACATAATTTCGGATACTATGATGTAATTTTTAAAGCACATTTTATATAGAATTTCAAATTTTAGTTAGAGTTAGTACGTTATGATTGTTTTTGGGTTGGTTGGTGGTTCGTTAGTAGGTTTTGACTGTATTGGTTTTGGTTGGTG
Source organism: Pteria penguin (assembly GCA_035048485.1). Taxonomy (NCBI): domain Eukaryota; kingdom Metazoa; phylum Mollusca; class Bivalvia; order Pterioida; family Pteriidae; genus Pteria; species Pteria penguin. Next base: position 6,159,015 of record CM068590.1, on the reverse strand, counting down.
GTTAGTGAGTAGTTTATGATTGTTTTGGGGTTGGTTGGTGGTAAGTTAGTAGGTTATCATTGTTTTGGGCTTGGTTGGTGGTTCGTTAGTAGGTTTTGACTGTATTGGTTTTGGTTGGTGGTTAGTTAGTAGTTTATGATTGTTTTGGGGTTGGTTGGTGGTTAGTTAGTAGGTTATGATTGTTTTGGGGTTGGTGGTGAGTTAGTAGGTTATGACTGTTTTGGGGTTGGTTGGTGGTTAGTTTGAAGGTTATGACTAGTTTTGAGTTGATTAGTGGTTAGTTAGTTGTTTGTGATTGTTTTGGTGTTGGTTGGTGGTTCTTTAGTAGGTTATTATTCTTTTGGAGGTGGTTGGTGGTTAGTTAGTAGGTTATGGCTGTTTTGGGGTTGGTTGGTGGTTAGTTAGTAGGTTATGACTGTTTTGGGGTGGTTGGTGGTTAGTTAGTAGTTTATGATTGTTTTGGGCTTGGTTGGTGGTTCGTTAGTAGGTTTTGACTGTTTTCGTTTTGGTTGGTGGTTAGTTAGTAGTTTATGATTGTTTTGGGTTGGTTAGTGGTTAGTTAGTAGTTTATGATTGCTTTGGGCTTGGTTGGTGGTTAGTTAGTAGTTTATGATTGTTTGGGGTTGGTTGGTGGTTAGTTAGTAGTTACGACTGTGTTGGGATTGCTTGGTGGTTAGTTAATAGATTATCTTTGTTTTGGGGTTGGTGATGAGTTAGTAGGTTTTGACTGTTTTGGGGTTGGTTGGTGGTTAGTCAGAAGGGTATGACTAGTTTTGGGTTGATTAGTGGTTAGTTAGTTGCTTGTGATTGTTTTGGTGTTGGTTGGTGGTTCTTTAGTAGGTTATTATTCTTTTGGAGGTGGTTGGTGGTTAGATAGTGATTGTTTTTGGGTTGGTTGGTGGTTCGTTAGTAGGTTTTGACTGTATTGGTTTTGGTTGGTGGTTAGTTAGTAGTTTATGATTGTTTTGGGGTTGGTTGGTGGTAAGTTAGTAGGTTATCATTGTTTTGGGCTTGGTTGGTGGTTCGTTAGTAGGTTTTGACTGTATTGGTTTTGGTTGGTGGTTAGTTAGTAGTTTATGATTGTTTTGGGGTTGGTTGGTGGTTAGTTAGTAGGTTATGATTGTTTTGGGGTTGGTGGTGAGTTAGTAGGTTATGACTGTTTTGGGGTTGGTTGGTGGTTAGTTTGAAGGTTATGACTAGTTTTGAGTTGATTAGTGGTTAGTTAGTTGTTTGTGATTGTTTTGGTGTTGGTTGGTGGTTCTTTAGTAGGTTATTATTCTTTTGGAGGTGGTTGGTGGTTAGTTAGTAGGTTATGGCTGTTTTGGGGTTGGTTGGTGGTTAGTTAGTAGGTTATGACTGTTTTGGGGTGGTTGGTGGTTAGTTAGTAGTTTATGATTGTTTTGGGCTTGGTTGGTGGTTCGTTAGTAGGTTTTGACTGTTTTCGTTTTGGTTGGTGGTTAGTTAGTAGTTTATGATTGTTTTGGGTTGGTTAGTGGTTAGTTAGTAGTTTATGATTGCTTTGGGCTTGGTTGGTGGTTAGTTAGTAGTTTATGATTGTTTGGGGTTGGTTGGTGGTTAGTTAGTAGTTACGACTGTGTTGGGATTGCTTGGTGGTTAGTTAATAGATTATCTTTGTTTTGGGGTTGGTGATGAGTTAGTAGGTTTTGACTGTTTTGGGGTTGGTTGGTGGTTAGTCAGAAGGGTATGACTAGTTTTGGGTTGATTAGTGGTTAGTTAGTTGCTTGTGATTGTTTTGGTGTTGGTTGGTGGTTCTTTAGTAGGTTATTATTCTTTTGGAGGTGGTTGGTGGTTAGATAGTGATTGTTTTTGGGTTGGTTGGTGGTTCGTTAGTAAGTTTTGACTGTATTGGTTTTGGTTGGTGGTTAGTTAGTAGTTTATGATTGTTTTGGGGTTGGTTGGTGGTAAGTTAGTAGGTTATCATTGTTTTGGGCTTGGTTGGTGGTTCGTTAGTAGGTTTTGACTGTATTGGTTTTGGTTGGTGGTTAGTTAGTAGTTTATGATTGTTTTGGGGTTGGTTGGTGGTTAGTTAGTAGGTTATGATTGTTTTGGGGTTGGTGGTGAGTTAGTAGGTTATGACTGTTTTGGGGTTGGTTGGTGGTTAGTTTGAAGGTTATGACTAGTTTTGAGTTGATTAGTGGTTAGTTAGTTGTTTGTGATTGTTTTGGTGTTGGTTGGTGGTTCTTTAGTAGGTTATTATTCTTTTGGAGGTGGTTGGTGGTTAGTTAGTAGGTTATGGCTGTTTTGGGGTGGTTGGTGGTTAGTTAGTAGTTTATGATTGTTTTGGGCTTGGTTGGTGGTTCGTTAGTAGGTTTTGACTGTTTTCGTTTTGGTTGGTGGTTAGTTAGTAGTTTATGATTGTTTTGGGTTGGTTAGTGGTTAGTTAGTAGTTTATGATTGCTTTGGGCTTGGTTGGTGGTTAGTTAGTAGTTTATGATTGTTTGGGGTTGGTTGGTGGTTAGTTAGTAGTTACGACTGTGTTGGGATTGCTTGGTGGTTAGTTAATAGATTATCTTTGTTTTGGGGTTGGTGATGAGTTAGTAGGTTTTGACTGTTTTGGGGTTGGTTGGTGGTTAGTCAGAAGGGTATGACTAGTTTTGGGTTGATTAGTGGTTAGTTAGTTGCTTGTGATTGTTTTGGTGTTGGTTGGTGGTTCTTTAGTAGGTTATTATTCTTTTGGAGGTGGTTGGTGGTTAGATAGTAGGTTATGGCTGTTTTGGGGTTGGTTGGTGGTTAGTTAGTAGGTTATGAATGTTTTGGATTTGGTTAGTGGTTAGTTAGTAGTATATGATTGTTATGGGCTTGGTTGGTGGTCGTTAGTAGGTTTTGACTGTTTTGGGGGTGGTTGGTGGTTAGTTCGTAATTTATGATTGTTTTGGGCTTGGTTGGTGGTTCGTTAGTAGGTTTTGACTGTTTTCGTTTTGGTTGGTGGTTAGTTAGTAGTTTATGATTGTTATGAGGTTGGTTAGTGGTTAGTTAGTAGTTTATGATTGTTTTGGGGTTGGTTGGTCGTTAGTTAGTAGTTTATGATTGTTTTGGGCATTGGTTGGTGGTTAGTTAGTAGTTTGTAATTGTTTTGGTGTTGGTTGGTGGTTCTTCAGTAGGTTATTATTCTTTTGGAGGTGTTTGGTGGTTAGATAGTAGGTTATGGCTGTTTGGGGTTGGTTGGTGGTTAGTTAGTAGGTTTTGACTGTTTTGGTTTTGGTTAGTGGTTAGTTAGTAGTTTATGATTGTTTTGGGGTTGGTTAGTGGTTAGTTAGTAGTTTATGATTATTTTGGGGTTGGTTGGTGGTTAGTTAGTAGTTTATGATTGTTTTGGCGTTGGTTGGTGGTTAATTAGTAGTTACGACTGTTTTGGGTTTGCTTGGTAGTCAGTTAATAGATTATGTTTGTTTTCGGGTTGGTGATGAGTTAATAGGTTATGACTAGTTTTGGGTTGATTAGTGGTTAGTTAGTAGTTTGTGATTGTTTTCGTGTTGGTTCTTTGGTAGGTTATGATACTTTAGGGGGTGATTGGTGGTTAGTTAGTAGGTTATGGCTGTTTTGGTTTTCGTTGGTGGTTAGTTTGTAGGTGTTGACTGTTTTGGGGTTGGTTGGTGGTTAGTTACTAGATTATGATTGTTTTGGGGTTGGTTGGTGGTTAGTTAGTAGTTTCTGATTGTTTTGGGGTTGGTTAGTGGTTAGTTAGTAGTTTATGATTGTTTTGGGGTTGGTTAGTCGTTAGTTAGTAGTTTTCGATTGTTTTTGGGGTTGGTTGGTAGTTAGTTAGTAGTTTCTGATTGTTTTGTGCTTGGTTGGTGGTTCGTTAGTAGTTTCTGATTGTTTTGATTTTGGTTGGTGGTTAGTTAGTAGTTTATGATTGTTTTGAGGTCGGTTAGTGGTTAGTTAGTAGTTTATGATTGTTTTGGGCTTGGTTGGTGATTACTTAGTAGGTTATGATTGTTTTGGCGTTGGTTGGTGGTTAGTTAGTAGTTACGACTAGTTTTGGGATTGCTTGGTAGTTAGTTCATAGATTATGTTTGTTTTGGGGTTGGTGGTGAGTTAGTAGGTTATGACTGTTTTGGGATTGGTTAGTGGTTAGTTAGTAGCTTATGATTCTTTTCGGGTTGGTTATAAGTGACTAAGTTATGATTGTTTTGGGGTTGTTTGATGGTTAGTTAGTAGGTTATGATTGTTTTGGGGTTGGTTGGTTGTTAGTTAGTAGGTTATGATTGTTTTGGGTTTGGCTGGTGGTTAGTCAGTAGGTCATGATTGTTTTGGGGTTGGTTGGTGGTTAGTTAGTAGGTTATCATTGTTTTGGGGTTGGTTGGTGGTTAGTTAGTAGGTTGTGATTGTTTTGGGGATGGTTGGTGGTTCGTTAGTATGTTATGATTTTGTTGGGTTTTGTTGGCGGTTAGTTAATAGGTAATGATGGTTTTGGGGTTGGTTAATTGTTAGTTAGTAGGTTATAATTGTTTTGGAGTTGGTTGGTGGTTCGTTAGTAGGTTGTGACTTTTTTGGTGTTGGTTGGTGGTAAGTTAATAGGTTATGACTGTTTTGGCGTGGGTTGGAGGTTAGTTAGTAGGTTATGATTGTTTTGGGGTTGGTTGGTGGTTAGTTAGTAGGTTATGACTGTTTTGGGGTTGGTTGGTGGTTAGTTAGTAGGTTATGACTGTTTTGGGGTTGGTTGTTTGTTAGTAGGCTATGACTGTTTTGGGGTTGGTTGGTGGTTAGTTAGTAGTTTATGATTGTTAGGGTGTTGGTTGGTGATTAGTTAGTAGGTTATGACTGTTTTGGGATTGTTTGGTGGTTAGTTAATAGGTTATATTTCTTTTTGAATTTGTTGGTTGTTTTGGATTGTTACTCGGTAACTATGTCTGTAAGTTATAATGATTAGTTGATTTTGATTTGTTGTTAGATGGTTATGTTGGTTGGTTAGTTGGTAAGTTATATTGGTTTGTGGATAGGTTGGTTAAGGCGACTGATTGGTTATGTCATGTGGTTGGTTATGTTGGTAAACTACAATGTAGTTGATACTGTTAAGGAAGGTTGATTACATATACTGTAGTGACCATTACGGCAGGTTGACCACTTAACAGCAGACCGTTAAGGCATGTTGACTTTTTAACTGCAGAGACCGTTCAGACAAGATGATCTCTCAACAGCAGTGACAGGCTGAATGACCTGCTGACAGCGATGACTGTTAAGACAGCTTGCGCTTTGGTTAAAAGACTGCTCTTCAAATATCTATATATTATTAGATTTCAAATAATTCGACCATGAGCATTACGGAAGAGACATAAGATGTCGAAATGCGCAGCTGGTGCACCATATTGAAACGTATGTTCTAATATTTATTTATTCCATTGAATAGTATTATGTTGGTTTGAGGTAGTGAAACACATGTTTTATCCTTTGATAGACAGTATTGAGTAGTTGTCGTTTGATGTCATTCCGAGAGTATTTCACGGAGATGACACCTGTTTGACACCTTGCGTAGAAATTTAGACCTTTGCAACGGGCCCACTCAAAGTAGTGAGAGATATTTTTCATAACACGTCTACCATGATGCTGACTAATACACACTAATACATACACTTACATACGGTGGCATAAAAGGGACATGTGGAATTTTTTTTCTTTCTCGTGGCCACGAGTTAGTATCTCGTAACCACGACCTAGCTATCTCGTGGCCACGAGATTATTCTACTTTCCGATTGGTTTGTTATCTCGTGGCCACCACTTTGCTAAGTCTTGGCCACGAGATAATCAGCCAGTCGTATTGTAGAATAAAGTTATGGCAGCCATTATCATGGAGAAAGACTGAAACACGCTGATCAAACAATATTTTAGCAGGCCTGAAATACAAAGAAATAATTGAGGTAATGTGGCAAGATGATGATATCATCTTGAGTGAAATACAGTTGAAGAGAATTCTCATAACTTTAAATTCGTCTCCAAGAAACTACAGTAATATAAGAGATCTGGTAGAATTCATTCACGGTCAAATACGCTCATATGGACAGTCTCACGGATACCGAATTATGCTCGCAAGGTGTCAACAGAATGGCTATAAGGCTAGAGCCAATGATGTAAGCGTTATTTTAAAATACTTGGATGCCGTTGAAGTCGCGCTGAGAACAGCAAAGACTCTTAGGAGACGAACTTCATCTGGCATGTTGACGGTTACGATAAATTGAAGCCGTTTGCTCTCTGCATCAGTGGATGCATTTGTAGATTTTCTAGAAAAGTTATTTGGCTCAAAGTGTATCACACCTACAACGATCCTAGAGTAATCGGTGGATACTTTCTGCAGGCTGTTGAGGAGCAGGGGGCTGTCCAATATTCGTAAGGAGCGATTATGGCATATGGAAAACGGGCACATGCGTATGTTCCAAACCTTCTTTCAAGAGGCTGACGAACATGATGTCGATGTGCAGTCTCGTCAACCTTCGTTTATTTACGGCTCAAGTACGACAAACCAAAGGATTGAAAGCTGGTTGGGGTATCTCAGGAAAGAACATCTTCATTATTGGATAGAGCTCTTCAAATCACTGCAAGAAATCGGCGGCTTCAGTGGTGATTTCCTGGACAAAAACATTGTTTTGATTTGCTTTCTAGCTTCGATACAGGTAAAAGGAATTATAATATCTGAACATTTTATACATACAAACATATAAATTTCAAGCTACAAAGTCCTTAGAATTTTCGTAAGTTGTTTAAACGGGCACCAGCAGTCCGTTTCACAAAAATACTTAAGATAAAGCCCAGGATTTTTCGCAAGTTTTGAGTTGTCATATTTTCATCACTAGAAGCTAAAATTCAATTATTTTCTATTGTGATATTTATCTTTGATATTAAATTCTTGTATGGTACAAATTTTTCATAATCAAATTAATTTATAATTAATAGCTATTAAAGTTTTAAAGTTACGAAATACCCTAGGATTTATCGTAAGTATTTTTGTGAAACGGGCTGCCAGGTCTGTAACTTCATGGTTTAAAAAATTGTCAGAGTCGATAAAGTGGTATTACTGTAAAATGAATATTTTAATACATTGATTACTATCATTTGTTTGGCTGATAGTATGTGTCATAATGAATGCTTTTAAAACTGGTTTTACATCCAAAGAACGCCAAACTGGGTTTCTAATATTTCAAATTTCAAATATTCGATTCGTTAATAATCTGCAAAATAAAGTTTTAGTTCATCCGAGCCTATGACTGAAGTGAGCTATTGTCCGTCCGTCGCCCGCAAACATTTTCGGCTTCGTCTCCAGAACCGCGGGATGGATTTTCATGAAACCTTGTACAGATGACGTACTGATGGTCCCCTAAAACAGGCATTGTTGTTTTTTGGCCATATCCGTCGAAGGGTGTGTCCATGGCAGAGCAAAATGGACCCAGCGGCGGTCTCCTTGTCAGATTTCAAATTGGCTGCAGAATAATCTGACTGTGAGGGGCGATCTCAAAATACGATCGAGTAGAAAAATAAGACAATTAGAAAAATATTGGAATTAAGATATAGATAAAGGTATTTACCATCCTTACACTCGGGTCCATGTCAGGGCAAAATATGCCATATAGAGCAACAAACCGAATGTCTCTGACAGTGACAAAAAGTATGTTGTTTTGTTGGGCGGTTTTTTTTTTTGTTCCATTCCAAAGTCTTCTGTTTAACAGGTGTTAGGCGTTTCTTGGGACATAACCATTTTCATGCGATTTTTGTTTTGTTAGTTTTGTAAAGGTAATGTGATTTAATTGCATTACTTTTGTGTGATTTAGCTATACTTCATTTAATAAACACATCGCACATGCCTAATGTTCTCACGTGAGCGATATAGACCCACTTGGTTTTTTTACAGGACGAGCTAGATGAAGCTGCCAGTATGTGGGATAACCAACGAATTCGTCTAAGTAGAAACCCAAGAGTTCCCAGCGGCAGACCTTCTATCATGTTTAACTATCCCTTTCTGTGGGGAAAAGTTGACAAAATTTGTTCTGTCAATGATGACAAGATAAGCATTTGCAAGGAAGAGGCAAAATTTCGTTCATCTGTGCCATGTGATCCTGATGTTTATAAAGTGTGTGTAGAATATATGAAGGCGTCACATCTTACACCAGCACGCGATGTTCAGCAAGGAGTAACACTTTATCTACGGCTCCGTGAATATTTGCGAGAACTTGTTGCATGACGTGTTAACCACTGTGTTAATTTAAATATGTATGTCCTTTGATTTGATATTCATATATTGTGTATGCTCTAATGAAATAAAGGGAATGCTCTCCTCGATCGATTCTCCTAAACTCTTTAGTTTAACTCACTTAAGTAGACTTCGGTCATGGACAACATCTGTGCGAAATATTATTCGGACCTAAGGTAGTATAAAGAAGTAACAGCTTGGACAATTCAAACAAAGAACCAAGGGAGACAGCAAAGGCGATTCATATATAGCAGCCCAAATGTTGTGGGAGTATAAATATGATGATAGATGCTGGGACTCTATAGGGTTTGGTTTACGTCACTTTCAACAATAGTCACATAGACAGGAGAATATCACAAATTATGAGTGGCAGATCTGGGCTGGAACCAGAGACCTCTTGCACCACAAACCAAGGGCTTAACCAAAACATACCTCTTTAGCTGTAGATAATTTATTTTTGATAAGTTCCTGGGATTAGCAATACCGACTTGCACTGGTCTCTAACTGTGAATGCATGCATGTAATTATTCATAAGTTTGCCGATGATGTTGAACTTGCATTGTATTTGATATAACTTGAACTCTGCTCTTGATTTTTCACGCTGCTGGTAGTTTTTCAGCAAATTAAAAGTCTCCATGGAGCATTTCCAAAGAGTCAGAGGCCACAAGTCTTTGCAAATGTTGTCAAACTAGATATTTGTTCTACACTGTGAAAACAGTTATAGCCAAAACACAACCTTTAGCAATGTGTGCATTGCGACTTCGTCCACATATCATCATGCTAATACCACCCATGTAAAAGTGAAGATGTAAAGTCTTGACACCAATTATGGCAATGTATATCGTGACCTTGACGATATGACCTTGAATCAAGGTCACGACACATCTATGTTCATTCAGACAGGCAACAAATTTGGTTTTGATACACAATTTAAGGTCTTGACACACGACCTCAACACAAGGAACATTTGTGCCAATGTGAAGTTAGCAAGTATAGCATGACTAAAATTTGGTCCAGACAAAGATATTCCATGAAATATATGACAAACCTCACTCAATAAAGAATATCTCAAAAGAACCAGTAACATTCTTTATTATTCATTCTTGCAATCCTTCTTCAGGAGCAACAAACATTATAAAAGTTTAAACATAAAAACATAATCAAATTGGGACAATAAACCTTCCAATAAGGAACATTGTCAACCAAGTATGAAGTGATTCAAAAGTAGCATGCATAAAACAAGGGCCCGCAAATATGTGATGGATGAATGTACATATATAATTTTAGAATAATATATCTTGTTTCTAAATGGATAAAGAAAGAACTAGAGCAGGCCTTACAGGATGTGCTGTTAAATATTCGCCATGGCAATAACATTCAACAACAAGAGTACTGTAAACGGTACATAATACGCCCATCATTCAGTCATACACTAAAATAAACAAGATGTGTTTGTAAAACACAAATGCCCCTGACAGCAACAAAGTTCAAAAAGCTATTTTTAGCTCCAAGATCATGGTCAAGGTCACAGACCTTGGTGTCATTTGATAGAGCTTCATTAGTGAAGTATGCTTGCCAAATATGAAGTCTTATGGTTCAAAAGTTATGGTGGTGGTTAAAGTTTTGCAGAGTCTTAGACATAGTCACAGGCAGACAGGCTAAAACTACTAAGATGTCCCCCATTTCCATTCCAGAGCATTAAAATTATTCACAACACCCTTATTCCATTTTCTTTTGTAAACAAGATGTATTTATCAAACACTAATGCCCCCAGAGGACACAAAGTCTAAATAAAGCATGTTTATCTTGATCTCACATGTACTAGGATACACTTGTACTTCAATTTGAGAAAGGGATGTGTACCAACTGAAAGATCTTGTTAAGAGGAATACACCTGTGAAATATGAAAGCTCTTAGGGTTCAACAGTGTTTGAAATGTAGGTCATGACACACTCTCTTGTCATAAGGAACATTTGTGCCTAATATGAAAATGTAACAATAGCAGTCGGGACAAGGAAATTCACAGAATTGTTGTCCCCGCACTGGAAGCTACTTTGACCTTTAAGTTGGTCAAAGGTCAAGGTCAAAGTGTGGCTTCACCGAAATGGTCTTGTCACAAGGATCATGCATATGCCAAATATGAATGCTATACCATTTATTCTTTGGAAGATATGACTCAGGTTAAAGTTTTTGAAACTGACGGATGGACGGACGGATAAATGAGTTTTAATGTCCCCCCGCTTTCGCTAAAGTGTGGGGACAAAAATATGGCCCGGATAAAGGGGACGGATGGATGGAGACAGGGACATCGCCACACCATACTACATCCTGTCTGTTGATCGACGGGTCTGTAGCAATGTAAAATTTGAAGAATTATCTGATAAAGCCTAAAAAGTCAGGTGCTATCTTCACAAGTAATGTGCTTGCAAATTTTTGGCTCTGAACAAAGTACAGAAGAGACTGAAAATGTGATTCAAGTATACCCAGTTCCTTTATGTCAAAGCAGAGGGCAAAATGAACTTGATACTAAACAGAGACTCGAATTCACACAGTCTTTGACTACACTCGTCTTGAATGTATCCTATTCACTTTGTACTTAAGTAAGACTTATAATTGGAAGATATTTGCCCTGTTTCAAATTTTCCCTTGCTACATAGGGTGAAAACAAAACAGAGCAAAAGTTTCCCTGTATACACTATTAAAAATCAGCAATATATTGTGCTAACTGGCAGCTAGATTTCTAAATCTATCATTCTGATAAAATGTTAATTATATAAATGTTAACTCACTTAAAAGTATTTCACATTCAGAATAATTTTTGATAAAATAACAGACTCATTTATAAATAATTTCCAAATTTCTCTTTTAAAACTGTTCATGACTAACATGTTATGCAAACAAAGTCAGTATCCACTGCTTATATCACATCTATGACAAAAATATATTCTTGGCCTGTTTTGGCAGGTTAAACACAATTAATCAATAAACAAGAGTTGTCAGAAGACAACATAGCTCGCCGAGCTAACAAAATTTAGCCAATATGTAGGCCTTTGCTCTTAGAATGTACATAGCAAGGCATTTATGCTAGGTGAAAACCACCCCCAAAGTTACAGCTTTCGCCATCTTGTCGCGAAAGTCATCTGGAACTCAGAATCCCTGCCAAAGTTCCAGCTGCATGTCACATGTGTGGGCCATAGGTAGGAGGAAATGTGGACTGCATATGCAGCTGTAAAAAATCATAAAAAGTTAATATTTCTCAACTTTTTTTTTTACACAAGGATACTTTCTTCCCCAAATTAAGAGTACATGAAATCATAAATAAGAAATTGGCTTCGAAAACAAAATTAAAGTCATCCATGCCAATTTTAAACTAGAATGTTCAACTCTTACTGTGAAGACATTTTGTTCTCGGGATCTGTGACAATGAATGTGCCATTGGCTTTTACTAAAGGTTGCATCTCATTCTAATGAATATTAAACTTTCAGGAAGGCATGTTAATAACAAGAGTTGTCATGATTACAAGAAAGTTTATAGGGGCAACCATATATTACCAAAGAAGTAAGTGTGTCAAACACAAATATCAAGATCACAAATTATGGTACCAGCATAAAGATCTTTTTTGTCAAAGACCATACAAAATCTTAGGCGGCGACACTGAAAAATACATGTACATGTACAGGGGGAAGATCAGGATGTGAGGGAGTGTCAATTTGAGAATTAAGCCTTAATAGTCCTTATTCACTGCAGGACTGACGTTTTGGTGGGCAAATGATAAAAGTCTGATGTCATAATAAAAATATGATTGTTTCTGATGTCATTTTGCAGTGAATATGAATTTGCCCACCAAAACGTTAGTTCTGCAGGCTAATTTTTTACGGCAGGGGATATTCCTTAACGTGAAAGGGTCCATTCTTTAGGGTTGTCGAACACTGGACATCATGAGAGAGAGAGAAAAAAAAAAAAAAACAACGGGAGAGGGGGTTAAAGCGACAAAAAAAATCAGAAGGGGAGGAAGGCCAGTATGAAAAATACAGAGGGCCCAGGGGAGGCCAGTATGAAATATAGGGGCCCGGGGGTATAAGAACTTCTTCTTTAGTGGGTCATAAAAATGGAATATCTCAATCAGAATAAAATTAGATCTTCTTCTCTAGAGGGGGTGTCATTAACTGGAATATCTCTGGGTGGGACTAAAGGCCGAACCTAACGAACGTGTCGAACCTAGTCGAACCTAACTTTATTTAAGCTATTTTTGAATATATTTAATTGATTTTTATGTTTATTGATGTAATGAGGTCATAACTAATCATATCTACACCCAAAAAATAAAAAAATATTCCATATCAATTGAAATATAGCTTTATCACTTGTCAAACCTAACGATCGAACATGTCGAGTCGAACTGGGTAACGTGTCGAACGTAAGCTTTATTTAAGCTATTTCTGAATACATTTAATTTATTTTAATGTTACTTTATATAATAACCAATTCTACACCCCAAAAATAAAATGTATAAAATATTAAGTGAAACAGTTAACAGTTGTCGAACATAAAGTACATGTCGGTCGGCGCCATCTTGGAATCAAGAAAAGTGTTGACGGTCATTTACCAAACATTACGTTCAATTTTTTATATGCTTAAAATTTGGTTCATATCGTTAATTTAAAAATTATTGGAAAAAAAGCAAGTTTGGATATTTGTTTGAAAAAATCAGTTATGAAATCGAGATGGATCTTTTGTAAATTCATTCACATGGTGCGAGATTTGAATCAGTTTTGTTTGACAACCCAGGCCTACTAATCAAAAAGCGAAAATTTATAATAATAATGATGAATAATGATTGCGACATAAGAAATAAAATTTGCCTTGCTACCTCATTATTCCCCGAGTAATTTTTGTTACCCATACCGGTGACTTATAATTATTCTAGAACTAAGTGTTTTATCAATGCAGTATAAAATATTTTAAAGACGACTGAATATTCAAAGCAGTGTGTTAAAAGGAGTACTTATCTATACACAGCGACACGACAATTGACGAACAAATGGATAGAATATCTAGAAGATTTTTTTTTTCTCCCGAAGCCATATGAAATTTAATCCGACACATTTGACGTCTCCCAAAAATCCAGGCAAATAGGCACCTTAACCTTTTGGTATTGAAACCAGTATGTATATAGTAATTTTTAGTTTTATTAGTCACTCTTATGTGATCTTTGGCCCTTAGTGTTTGGCCCTTATTATTCTGTTCTTACTATTGTACATATGTTCTTAAAACCTGAAATAGATCTTTCTTTTACCCATTTGGGGTGCTCCTTAACCAGAGGAGGAAGTTCCAAGCTGAAACTGAAACTGAACAGGCATTGCCAGTCTAGTGAACTACTTCCGAATGAAAACACTGTGTATACGTATTTATTATGACACTGTAAATTTACGTTAAGGGAAACTATATCAAAGTTAATAATGAAGAAAGACAGTGACTAAATGGATATGACTTTATGGCTTTGTTCTTAGCAGACAGAAAAAATCCTGTGTCATTATTGAAAGAAAAGGCTGAAAAACATACCAGATTACACCATTTTCTTCGAAATATTAGGGTAGACTCCCTCCCGTACCCTCCCCTCTCGGCACTTTGTGCCTCAGGTCGGCCTTTGGGCCTCCTCCTGTGTCATTATTGAAAGAAAAGGCTGAAAAACATACCAGATTACACCATTTTCTTCGAAATATTAGGGTAGACTCCCTCCCGTACCCTCCCCTCTCGGCACTTTGTGCCTCAGGTCGGCCCTTTGGGCCTCCTCCTCCCCCCCCCCCCCCACTTCTGCTTCTGAATCCGCCCCTGCTTCTCAGAGTGGACATTTAAAAAGTCCATGAATACCGTTGGTCGCACAATCAGAACCTTAAAAGTGCCCACTGGTCACCGCGTTTCATTTGCATGAAATTTTCTTTTGATGCGCCGATCACTTCAAAAGACATCCAATACTATCAATCTTATTATTGATAAACACAGTTATTCATTTGGATAAGAATGACAGAAGTCGAGTTTTGATAATGTGACATGATATTTATTATATTAAATATTAAAAATTTAGGTTAAATATACACACCGAGCGAAATAAATAGCAGACATATTTCATCGTAGGTTGTATTTCTGACCGTATATATTATATTCAATGCAGTAATTACGTTCCTTTTAAATCTACAATTGTAGCCTTAACTTGTCCGTTTGAAGATGGACGAAAATATATTCAAAAGGTGTTTCATTTTTTATTTATAAATCGGAAAAGGACAATCGGACAATGGATTCGTACATGTACAAAATGACCGTAAATTAAGCCTTATGAAAACGTGTGTGTATGCTACGCAGCAGATTATCGGCTGTTATATGTACAGAATGCAGATGACCAATCAAGTGCTCTTAAAAATGCAATCGTTTTTAGTCGTCGTGATAGAGAATGTGTTTCATAATGATATTAAGCGCCTTCATTAAAATGTATCTAATATAAACTATAAACGCGAGTTGCCAAGAAATTCTTTCAATTCCATTATTGCATCTGGCGTTTTATCGCCCGTTTTCCCATGCTAATTCGAATGAATTGTCTAATGGCCGTTGCCGGATGTTAATTAATTAAGATCGCCGTTAACGACCGTCACAGCGTGTGACAGGTATTTGCTGGTTTCACACGTTTTCGTTCGGCAGCTGCATGATAAACTTGACATCCATTTTGCCGCGCACCCAGGTGATATTAGACGACATTCCAATGTAGCCATATATTTAGATGTTCAGAAATATCATTGTTGCAATCCAAGGACCGTTTTCAAATTCTGTACAAGAAACAACACAATCGTTGTCATTGGTATAAGCATCGGTTTAATTCCCCCATTATTTTCAAAGTAGAATATCTTAAAATAAAAAGATATCTAAGTAAACAGCTATTTAAAGGGCCATCCCAATCTTTGAAAAGTAGCCAGAGCTCTAACCCTCAATACCATCACCAAGTATATCCTTCAAAATGTCATGAAATATCTTCAATGAATAACTGTAACGATATTTAACATTTCAGATTAATTTGATATTTCTCTTTAAAAAATATAAAGATTTAAACAGAAGCTAGATCTATATATTGATAATTAACATTCATGTAGAATAAAAATGTGTACCAAAGAAAATAAAAAAGAAATATCTAAATAACAAAAACGTATCCTAAATTATAGAGTGTTCCCATACAACCCTGTTTTCCTCATATTAGCTAGAGTTATCTCCCTCATTGGAGTACAACTTGTTGGTTGGTTGGTTGATTGGTGTTTTACGTCGCTTTCAACAATATTTCAGTTATATCGCGACATGGAAGCAGGAGGTTACCAACCTCTTAAACATAGTGGCGCAACCCGGGAATCGAACCCGGATCGTCGGCGCCGCAAGCCAAGCGCTTAACCACTACACCAAGCCTGCCCCTTGGAGTACAACTCTCGGACTTTATCCATCAATGCTCATATAAAATTGCTTGATTTAACTTATTTTTATGAAATAATTGCATTGTATATCTAAATGTTTTACAGAAAATTTTCAACTGATTGATTATATTTACTGATTAATTAAGACTGAAGTCACGAAATCTACCCTGATAAATAGTTATTTTCTCAGAAATTTAATGAAGTTTACATGGTAGAGATGGAAAAAGTCCGAGAGTTGTACTCCAACATGGCCGCTAATGCTAGTAGTGTGACATCACATGGGCAAACTCTATACTAACCCTATGTTATTTGGGGTTCTACTACTTACCGGATTGACTGCGGAATTACCGGATTGACTACGGAATTACCGGATTGACCAAAAAAGTTACCGGATTGACCAGTTTTTTCAATTTTTTTTTTCAGATATGGATCGAGTGATGTTAGTTACAGGTATTACACGACTTTTTATGCAAAAAAACGCATTCCGGGAAGTTGTAGTAATAGTTGGAATTTCCTCCGTTTGCGCCGCGGCGTAAAGCGAGATAACTCTAGTTTCTTAGTGGTATGAATCGGGAATATATGACTATAGACGACAGTTTCAACACTTGTAATAAAACTCTATAGTATACATGTAGTGGAAAATGATAGAAAGTGAAGGTTTTGAAACTTTTAGGGAGTTTTGTTGGGTGAAAAAATATAAATAAGATACTTACTTGTCTTAAATGTTATGTATTGCATGACATAATCTTATTATGAATATAGTTAATTATAAGATGAGATTGATCAATAGGCAAGTAGTTAATATTTATATGTATAATGATCAAACTGAAACGCCTCTATTACCCCTTTCTCTAAAATACCACAAAAATCCTTGTATAAAATTAAAAAAAAAAAAGGGGGGGGGGAATGTTAAGGCCATGCTAATAAAGCATGTTGAGTAAAGCTAGGGAATATATTGATGGGAGGAGAATGTCGGCTATTTTTGTTCTTTTCCTAGGTATATATCCTTCATTTCTAATGTTATCTAAACTTACAATGCATTTATATCACTACATAAGAGAGATTATTGACATTAGTAGGAAAGGGGGCGGGAACTCTGTATAGCTTAACTGAGACTTGATTGTTGATATTCAGTTCTCTTATTTATGAAAATAATTTACTGTTAATGTATTTACAGGTTTGAAATAGAAGTCAAGATGAAGATAATAAAAACTGAAGATGCAGTCATACATATAATATAATACAGTAATACATACAGTCATACATACAATACAATATTGTCATGTTTTTATTTTATATACCCATGTATGGCTATGTTTAATGCATATAAAGTATATTTATAGTATTATAGGGAGTATAACATATTATTCATTACAAGTAATATATAGATAGCCGAGAATAAAGAATTATCATTATCAAATTTGTGTTTGTTGTTTAATAAATAACTTAATAATAAATTGAAGAAGAAAACAAAACAAAACAAATTAAGAGGTTGTTCGCCGCTGTTTCTAAAATAGACACAATTAATGATATGTAAAATGGAATATTCTACATGTTCATAACCGATTATGTAAATAATAGTAAAATTAATGTTTTTGATGTAAATTTGACAATCAATAACAGTATTATACATGTAATTGTGTCTGTTTTAATGACAGCGTAATATCATTGTTTCAGTGGTTAAACATTGGTAACAAAGTAATTAAGAAATATGGTATATAAATCGATCAATATGGAGGAAATTTATCATACGAGCTGAATCATCTTTTAGTTATCTTTCACCACGTAGACAACATCAAAGATCGAGTGACCATGTCTTCCCAAGTAAGTTTAATTTAGTATTTGATGCTCTAATTTAATTCTTGAGGGTAGTGATAATGTTGTATGCCTAGGTGATATTATTATGATATTAAACATGGTCATGCGCCCCCCCCCCCCCTTTGGAATCCGAAAATTTTGCCAAAAATGCCTGATAATTATGATTATATATATCCGATTATATCAACTGGTAAAAAGAGTTGTGAAGTATGAAGAATTTGTGGCATTCTATTATCTCCTTCAGTTAGTGGTTTTGCTCTAGTATTGCTGAATGTTATCTTTTGAGTTGAACAAATTGTTAGATTTAAATGTATTTGATTTGCCATAGTAAACTTCAGGGAAATACCATGCTTACATGGTTATTACACATACAAATATAATGGCACTCAGTACTTTTCTGTCAAAGTATGTTTCTATTTATCTGATATCATTCATTGTACAGTATATTTTGGTAGAAATTCGGCAAAATGCTCCCTCGAAACCCCCCCCCCCCCCCCCCCCCCCGCCATTTTCCCGGCAACGGGGGCGCTGGATCCGCCGCTGATAACATACATAATTCATTGGGGTGAGACGAATCACCGGATCGGACCGGGTCGGACCGAATCGGACCGGATCGGACCAAAACGGACATTAAATAGCGATGTATTAAGAAAATTATACCACTGATTGTCTTCTATTTACACAAAGAAAATCTGTTTTGGTTATTCAAAATATGTTTAAGGGCCTAATTTCGTGTTTGAGATCTCCGTTCCGGTGATTCGTCATTTTTAACATTTGCATTTTCCAGTTGCTATAATACCTGTCATTATTTCAAGCAAAATTGTTTATTAACATGTTATGTTTCAAAAGGTTTATAGGACATTAAGTATAAAAAGGAAAGATTATGGTAGGTAGGTGTGTTTAATGAGCCCCTTTTGGTGTTTATAATCTCCGATCCCGTGATTCGTGATTTTTTCAGTTGCGTGTCCTTTTTGCTATAGTAACATAATAAAAATCCTCGTTTACACTTATAATTTAATATAACAGTAAGGTTACAGTAATATCAGCGTATAAAAGAAAAGATTATGGTAGGTAGGTGTATTTAACGAGCCCGTTTTGGTGTTCATAATCTCCGATCCGGTGATTCGTCATTTTTTTGTGAATTGCTTGTTTTACATCATCCCATTATTATTTTACTTACTAGTATATAGTTATGGCATCTGTCTCCTATATATTCATGGAACAGAAATTTACCTTTGAAAATGACTCACCAGAAGCAATAAGTGATTCTGTATTTGACAAGGGTCCTAGCTTACCGATACTAGCGCAAGGCTTAAACTAATAAAACGACTAAGCATGGCATTTGTAGCTCATAAAAAGCATTTTATTTAAAATCATGTCAAAATATGAGATAAGATATACATTTTGTGGTATCAAGAACAGGGACGACGGTCCATTCACTTTAAAACAGAGCAACAATGAATATCGTAAAATAAACCCAGACGATCATAAAACATAATATACATGTAGTCCAACGTTGAATCTTCATGAAAATGATAAGTAATGATAATAACACACACACACACACACACACACACACACACACACACACACACACACACACACACACACACACACTTGGAATCTATGCAGCGATATCAACCGAAATACACATCCTCAAGCTGATCATCATCATAAAAATAATAGTAATGATAATAAAATAATAACAATGAAAATAAATACATAAATAAACAAAATATATTAATTTCTATTATTATCATGAATTATACACAAAGCAAGATATTACTATCATTTTTAAGCATCAACCAAAATCATATATACTGAACATTACATCATTTCACTTGGCACTACACAACACACGACGAACAACATGGAAATACTTCCGGAGTCCCTGCTTGTTGAAATGGACTTTCTTTGAACCGTAATCACCTGCAAACTTAATCTTTAAACGAACAAAGTCTGCAAACCGTTTACGGAGAATTCTATGAGCAACGAAACAGGCTCGTTAAACACACCTACCTACCATAATCCTTTCTTTTATACACTGATATTACTGTAACCTTACTGAAATAATAAATTATAAGTGTAAGTGTGGCTTTTTATCATGAAAATTCGGAATCAAAGCGAAGAGCTGACGCAATTTCAAAAATGACGAATCACCGGATCGGAGATTATGAGCACCAAAACGGGCTCGTTAAACACACCTTCCTGCTATAATCTTTCCCTTGTTATACTAAATGCCCTATAAACCATTTGAAGCGTAAAATGTTAATAGACAATTTTACTTAATATACTACAGCAAAAGTAAATGAATTATAGCAACTGGAAAACGCAAATGTTAAAAATGACGAATCACCGGAACGGAGATTTTAAACGCGAAATAAGGCCCTTAAACATATTTTGAATAACCAAAAAAGATTTTATATGTGTAAATAGAAGACAATCAGTGGCATAATTTTCTTAATACATCGCTATTTAATGTCCGTTTTGGTCCGATCCGGTCCGTTTTGGTCCGATTCGGTCCGACCCGGTGATTCGTCTCACCGATTCATTGTAAAATAATTAATACTTATTCTATCTTTTGATAAACTGCTTCATCCGAGCTGGGATATTCAGCCGTATAACAATACTAATGGCATATTTTATGTCTTATGCTGCAATTATTTTTCATCAATATCATTTTAAATTTTCGCTTTTTATTGAATAGGCCTTCCGTGTTGTCTAACAAAATCGTTCAAATCTCGCACCGCACGTGTAAATTTACAGAAAGGTCTATCTCAAATTTATGCATGCTTTTATCCAACAAATATCTTTGAATATTGCCATTAAGAATTAAAAATAAGAATGAAATACTTAATAGTTATTAGATCTATATTAATATGTGAAATATTTTAAAAATAAATGATGTATGACTGTCAACACTTTTCTTGATTCCAAGATGGCGCCGACCGACATGTACTCTATGTTCGACAATTGTTAAAGGTATATTTCACTAAATATTTTATATATTTTATTTTGGGGTGTAGAATTGGTTAGATATACCCTTATTACATAAAGTAACATTAAAATAAATTAAATGTATTCAGAAATAGCTTAAATAAAGCTTAGGTTCGACACGTTACTCAGTTCGACTCGACACGTTCGCAGACCTGCCTACCCCTTGCTTGCCGAAAGTGTAACATTTGGCTCTAGAAAGTGTAATTTTGGAGGGCAAAGTGTAATGTGAACCGTCAAGTATATTTTTGAGAGAAAACATCAGTGAACATTGAAGTAATTTATTAAAATCATCATCTTATGACCATTCTTATGGATATTAACTAAAATTTATAAAAGAAATGCATTATAAACATGATAAAATCTAAAATCTAAAAAGAATTGCAAGAAACCTTCAAACATTCAAACAAGATAGTGTTCATAGACATACAAGCACATCATCATGAATAGTACTGTTCTTAGCTAAATCATATGCAGCTACTTATAATGTATGTCAACATCACACCACCAAACAGTCATTTCTTCAAAGATCTGTAATAGGATCCTTTTATATGATCTAGAGTTTTATCACTAATATCTATGTCATGTGTGCTTTTCACAACTAAAAGAGCTTCCAAGGTTGAATCCCCCAAGGTTGATCTCTGTTCTGTCCTGTTTTTTCTCACACATGAGAAGACCCTTTCACAATGGGCTGAAGAGTGTGGCATTGTCAGGATACCACACATTAACATAGAGAGTGCCTTCAAATTCTGAGATCCATCAGTCCCTTTTATATTTCCTATTGCCCACCATGTTTTGTCAATTGAATCTGATATACAAGCTGTTATGTCAGTACTCTGATAATCTGTGAATTGTTCTATAATTGTGTCTTTTGACACCCCTGGAGGGAGGAGACAAGGAAACCTGTTCAGGAAGTAATTTACATCAGCTATCTTGGATGAAGACTGGAGAGCAACATCTGTAACTTCTGCTGCAATCAATAATTTGTCGTTCAAAGGCAATTTGTGTATCAAGTAGTCACATAATGTAGTAAAATAAAGAACAACATTCTTGTAGAATTCATCTATCTTCTCTTCTCTCAGATGATTTCCCTCTGCAATGAATTTCTGGCACTCCTCACCAATCAACAATTCATTGTTACACTTGATGTTGTAGCTTAGCTTGTAGTCCACTTGGTCCACTGACTTAAACTGGAGTGCAGAAGGTTTGACAAATCTCACCATGATATTTCTAAGGAGTTTATGAAGCATTCTCCTTAATAAATGGATCTTTGGTTCCTCTGACTGTAAACCGATAAGGACCTCATCAAACACTTTGACTGTGTAATGTAAGAAAAGAACATACAATCTATTTGTAGGTGATGATACAAATTTGTAAATGCTGTCCACCTTCTTCTGGGCATATGATGGCTCCTCATGAGTATCCTTTGTGATGTTACCAGTGTCTTTGGTTTTACTTTGTTTGCTTCTAGTCTTAGTCTTAGTCTTACTTTCCTTTTCTTCCTTGAAATATGACTTCAGGGCTGCCCAATTGTACAACAGACGTTCAATGCACCTAGATTAGAATAAAACATATGTATGTGTAATATCAGTATGAAATATCAATTATGGTAATATCATAACATGTTATGTTCTTACTTAAAGTGTGAATTAAGTACACAGTAAAATGCATTCAAGAAATTTTAATTCAAATTTAATTAAACTATTTACCTTGAAATACTGAGCCATCTCGTGCACACATGCTTAAGCATTCTTTTTTGGTCCAAAGAAAACAGGTCCTGAATGTCCTTAAATGATGTCTGTCTCTTTTCACTTTTGTTGAAGTAATAGTAAATGTCTATTAAAACATCATCAACTGATGGCAAGACTGAGGCAGCTTTTTTGGCTCCAATGTGCACAAGATGAAGTGTACATCCAGCCAGAAAAATCTCACTTTGCTTTTCCTTAACAAAAGCAAAGACTCCCTTCTTAGCTCCAGTCATCACATTTGCATTGTCACATCCTAATGCTAGACAGTTTGACCATGGTATGTTCCTCTTTGACAGTTCAGCATCCAACAGTTTAAAAATATTCTCTCCTGAAAAAAATATTAGATTATGACCAGTTGCAGAGAAATTTAAATGACTGTTGTTAACATGTTTTAATTAATGAACATCAATATATAATTGCATGCATTAACAATGATTAAAGCAGAATACAGAAAAGTACAAGTAACTACCTGTTGCAGATCCTGTGCAGATAGGTATACTTAGAAGTTCAGAGTTTACTTCCCCCTCATCAACACATAATGTACGGACCACTATAGGATACTGCTTGCTCTTCTCATCGGTACTTCCATCTGTAGAGATAGTGAAAGGTCCTCTGGACATGCGCTTTGTAAGATTGTCTTGTTTCACTAGGCTTAATTGTTTCATAAACTCAGTTGTTTTGCTGCGACCACATGCCAATTCTGTTGAAACAGAAATTTAAAAAGTGTTGACTTTGTAACATAAACTATTCGAGCTCACAATTCAAATATCAAAAAGTTTATTAAATCAAACATAAAATGGAAATAATATGACTAAATGTGAAAATACCTTGTGCAATCTTTGAGTCTGGGAACATCTTTTTCATCGTATCCACCAATACCGGTGCTGAGCTTAAGGATAAGTTCATCTTTGCAACTACATTAACCAGCATCAATTCTGCCTTGGTAATGCTCCTTGAATGTTTAAGTGCACTATTCTCAGTATGAGTAAAAAACGTTTTCACGCTCGAATTTTCTTTGACACACTTCAAAGAATCCTGGTGAGATTTGGTTTCTATATGCCGTTTACAATCATATCTGATTCCATGCGAACAAGAAAAATCCGATCCACAAGTCTTACAGTAGACATATTCTTCCCCTTTACGGGATGGACCGAGGCATTTCCATGTCACAGTGTATTCAGTCTTATATTTCTGACATATTTTTTTCTTTTTCGCAGTAGCTGCATTGTCATCATTATTGTTATTGAAATCTCTTGCTTCATCGTGATCTGCGTTCACTCGCTTTGACATTGTCACTCGTTGTCACTCTCTATATCAGTTACGCGCTTGTAAATACAATTAGGACTTCGGGTGCATTCAAACGCTTCAGTGACAAAGACGTAAAGTCAATAGTCATGTCGTTTAGAAATAAATTCGAAAAAGATCGTTTCGCGTAAAATGTAGCGGCGAAAGCGTAGAGCGTAATTTCGATCAAAAAATCGTAAAAATTACGCCAAAATCGTAAAGGTAGGCAGGTCTGCGTTCGATCGTTAGGTTTGACGAGTGATAGAGCTATATTTCAATTAATATGGTATATTTTTTTATTTTTTGATGTATAAATGATTAGATATGACCTCATTACATCAATAAACATAAAAATCAATTAAATATATTCAAAAATAGCTTAAATAAAGCTTACGTTCGGCTAGGTTCGACACGTTCGTTAGGCTCGGCCTTTAGTCCCACCGGAATATCTCTATCTGTCTATCACAATATCAGTTACAGTAAATAAGTTAATTTTCCGACTGTCAGGAATATAACAATGTTAATAGATTTTACCTTCTCGTCAATAATCCTTTGCACGTATAGTACATCAACTCCTAAGTTTTGCAGAAACTGGACTAAGACTTCTGGAGCTGGAGTCTTCGGAGACTCCTTCCCGCCATCCATCACTCAAGCGAATACTGATCCCGTAAAACAATGGCTGCATTTCATGCTACAATACGATTGGCTGATATCTCGTGTCCACGACTTTGCTAAGTCGTGCCTACGAAATAACCGACCAATCGGAAAGAAGAATTAGAACAAGCGACGAAGTCGTGGCCACGAGATACTAAGTCGTGGCCACGAGATAGAAAAGAAATCCACATGTCCCTTTTATGACACCGGCATTCAATAATCAAAGTGACGTCATATCCTTGATAGTTATTTTGTAAACGTATGAACATTTTGTATTTCTTTTTCAAATTTTTTATATTGTTATAAAACCGATTTTCTGTTTCAACAATTTATGGGGGAAAAATCTTACTAAATTTTTATCTTTATTTTAAAACTTCGATCCTCTCTTTTAAGATCATCTTGGGAAATCCTAAAATCAGGTCCGACCTTTCTGTTTTTGAAATATCTACGTCATCACTAGGTGCCGTTTCGTACTTCTCAGTGGCGTAGCGTAGCTTCCACAGCTTTTGATTAATTGATTTTTGCTAACGCCACACCACGAATATTTCATGTTTATGGTGACGGCATCTGCTTGATGCATTGCATACAAATTTAGACCTTTGCAACAGACCCACCCGAAGCATTGAGGGATCTTTTACGTGCCATGCCTACCGTGACACGAGATCTCGGTTTTTACTGTCCCATTTGAAAGACAGAACACCGGTACGTGTGCCCAGGGCGGGAGTCGAACCTGGGACCTCTCGATCACGAGCTGAGCACCTTATACACTAAGTCACACCGGCATAAAATAAGAATTAAACAAACAAATATTACGCTAATCATTTTCTTTTAAAATATTTAAACTATTCCTTTGTATGCCATTGTTTCATGCTTTCAAATAAGGAATAAATGGTTATTTTGAATATGAAAAACAAGAGGCCCAAAATGGGCCCATATCTCTTACATAGTCTAAAACAGCTGGCTGCTTCAAAAAAAAAAATAAATAAATAAAAATAAAAAGTAAAAAAGATTGCAGATGCATGTACAAATATTCCTTTTATCGTAAATGCAGTATAATTTTTGTGATGTCCTTATGTATGTATGTGTGTGTGTGTTTTTTTTCCATAAATAAATATTACATTAAATACTTTATTACTTCTGTCATACGATTGAGTCAGTAACTTTTCTTCTCTTCTTCTTTTCAACTGTCAGAGCAAGGCATAGATCTAGTGGGGTCTAGTGATGACTGATGTGTCGTCAAACAAGAATCAATAATAATATAATAAGATAATATGTAAGAATATCAGAGCTGAACTAATATAGACATTAGGACAATCCATAGATCAAAGTACTTATATTGCAGAAAGACGGGAATATTTACCAATATTGGTCTAAATTTAAAAATAATAAAAGTTAAAAACCTTTAGTGTAACACATATCATCATATAGAAAGTAGAATATCAGGATCTCTTGGCGATTTTTAAAAGTGCAGATCACATTGTCAGACAGCAATGTACCTCACATCCCATAATTCTGCAAACAAAACATTATTCCGCAACTTGACAATACACTTATAGAACTAAACCATATCTTGAGGTATTGAAATGAGCATACGTCATTATCTAGCTGAATTTCGTTATTTGCAGCTGACCCAATCTAAATCCAAACATACAAATCACAGACGGTTAAAACAGTGCTGATTCCATTTAATCAAAGTACTTATAGTACTGATAGCTGGGATTTAGATAACTGGTCAAGGAACAAAAGATTACATTGGAGTTAAAATACGGTTGATAACAAATTCAAAGAAACAGGAAGTTACACTATCGCTGAAGACCTTTCTTCTGAATTGGTGTATAGTCAAAATGGTCCAAAAATAAAACAGACCACACCAAAATAGGAATAATTTTATGCCGAAGGCAATTTAGTTAAGACTGAGCAAGTTTGAATTATCAAAAATACTTCTGTTTAGAAGAGCGATGTCTTCTTAATATTTTTATATATATTTTTAACATTCTTACATTTATTCCAAATTATTTCAATCCATGTTTGTGGCTCTTCTCTGAGGTGGCCTAAACGAGATAAGAGCTGGAAACACTAATTATTTAATGACAGTTTAGTGGTTAACAACTTCAATTCAAAATAACATATTTATTGATTTATCTATTAGTTCAATGTATCTACATACGAAAATGAAATCAAATTCAATGTCCATTCTCAAAAAACAAACCAAACCCCCCCCCGATTTCCGGTTTACGCCACTATGCTTAAGGGGTTGGTAACCTCCTGCTTCCATGTCGCGATATAACTGAAATATTGTTGAAAGCGACGTAAAACACCAATCAGGCAACCAACCAATCTTTTACCTTCGGATTGTAAATTTAGTTACTAATTACGGGGATGGTGGAGTTCAGGATCGAATAATTAAGCAAACTTCAAGAATGTAGGAGGAGGGATGGGAGTGGAGGGGTTTCACTAAAAAGTAGGACAGGAACACAAGTATACTTGCAACCCCCTTACTTTTTTGCATAAATGACACGACTTATTGATCCTGTTTCAAATATACATATATATATATATATATATATATATATATATATATATATATATATATATATATATATATATATATATATATATATATATATATATATATATATATATATATATATATATATATATATATATATATATATATATATATATATATATGTTGAAAACAAACGGAAGAAGAAAATAGAGAAAAACGCGTCATTTTCAAATTCTGATGATACCATTCTATTATACATTTTTTTCTTTCTTTTTTTTAATTCGGGGAAAAAAAGGGGGGATTTCTATTCTTTATTTATTCACTTATTTATTCTGTTGTAGTTCTGGTGGTTTTTCACTTATGCAGTTGTACTGACGTTTTCAGAATAAGGTATTGGCATGACAGTCAAAGAAAATCATGTCCGATGATGAGGCGCATGCGCAATTGCATGCAGTTTGCGATTTCTGTGACAATATAGCAGAATACTACTGTACGCTGTGCAAGATTAAACTCTGCTCCCCCTGTCAAGACGACCACTTATCCAAGAAGCTTTACCGACACCATGAAGCTGTTCCATACACGTCTGGAGTAGGACAGGAAACAGCTACACAATCCGAGTGTTCGAATCATCCTGGAGAGCGGTATCAACTTTACTGCGAACCATGTGAAGTCCCCGTGTGCTTCAGATGTTTAGTGGAGAATCACAGGAAACATGAATATTCCAGTATAAGTGATGCCTACGAAACTATCAAAGCCAAAGCCATGTCCCAAATAGAAGCAATGTCTCAAAATATCCGACCCCGACTACGCAAGAAATTAGAAGGGTTAAGTAAATCACAGGTGGAAATCCTTGGCGCCATTGCAGAAATTGAACGAAAAATGAAAGAAAGCGCACAACATATCCATAAAGAGGTAGATGACATACTGGCAGAAAATATGCAGGAAATACAGAAGATCAAAGATGAAACCATTATGCCACTGTTACAGAAAGAAATAAGAAAAGCCCAGGAGAAGTTAAACCACGTTAATGGAGAAATTAGCTCATATGACAAACACCTGCGATCGGCTGACCCAGTAGACTTACTGAAATTCATGATGAAAGAACGGGATGTAGACTCAGTGGGTGTAGCATCGAACCACTTTGATGCTGCTCAGCTTTTCCCATCATTTACTCCAGGGCGTATATCTAGAGGTAGTCTACAGTATCAATTTGGAAAACTAGTAGATCATACTAAGCCACTGTGTGCGACCGAGTGCACTATGAACTATGACGTATGGGGACTAAAACTACGATCACGAAATGAAGCCTGGGTACATGGTACTGGTTCCACAGAGTTTGATTTATTGGAGAGGAGTGGTAAGGTGGTCCTTACTGTGGATGCTGGATGTACACTGGATAACTACTTCGGTAAGAGTGTAACGGATGATGGTGGACTAGTGTACAGTGACTTCCACAATAAATGTATCAGGTCATTATCTCTACGTGGTCAGGTCAGCACACTCTTCACCACGGAGGATTACAAACCACGAGGACTGTGCCGGCTAATGAGTGGGGAGCTGGTGGTCGGTATGGAGGGAGGAGTTATAAGGATCTACAATGACGACGGGCGGGTGGTCAGAGAGGTCAAAAGTGATCACGTGAATAATCCGAACTATATTACCATAAACAAATTTACGGGAGATATCTGTGTGTCGGAAAGCTATCAGAAGGTCGTAGGTTTTAAGAAGAATGGGGAGCACCGATTCACATATGCCGGACATGACAGTAAAAGCGGCTTTTATCCAAACGACCTGTGTTCTGATCGTCAGGGTCTTCTCCTTATCACTGATCGGGAAAACCACCGTATTCACATAGTGGACCAGGATGGTCAGTTTATACAATACCTGGTTACAAAGGAGGATGGGATCCAGGATCCTGTATCTATAGACATAGACGATCACGGACATGCCTGGGTAGGAGAGGTCTGGTCAAGAAAGGTGAAGATTATTAAATATTTCCAGTGAATTAAATATTCAATCATTATACTGTAATCTATTTGACTCGTCACCATATATTTATACTGCAAAATAAACATGAATTACATTTTTTGATTCTCCATATCTAGGAATGAAAAATAAAAGCCAGTTATGAATATTTGACTTAAATTTCATATAAAATGTAGTTTTTATTGGCTCACCGGCTTTGTTACTTCATAGATAGATTCCTCATGACCAGAACTTTCACTTTATGCCATGACTTTTGACCTTGATTTTGGCCATTGAATTACTTTTCAGAAACTTTGACCATGGTCATATCTTTTGAATCAATAGGCTTAGGGTTTCGATACTTCACACATAGGTTCTTCATAACAAGAACTTTCATTTAATTCCAGGACTTGTGACCTTATGACATTGACTTTTGTCTCTGACCTACTTTTCAAAAACTTTGACCATGGCTATATGTTTGAACCAAAAGGCTAGGGGCTTCGATACTCCACACATAGGTTCTTAATACGAAGTACTTTCATTTGATACCATGACTTTTGAAGCGTAATCTTGACCTTGGACTTTGACAAACTATCTTAAAACTATCACTATGTCTTTTGAACCAATACGGATAAGACTTAGATACCTCACACATAGGTCCCTCATGTAACGAGCTCTTATTTGATACCTTGACCTTGCGCTTTGATCAACTTTTCAAAAACTTTCACATGGACTATATCTTTTGAGCCAATAGGGGTAGGACTTTGATACTTCATACATAGGTCACTGGTATCAGAGTTTTCATCTGGTAACTTTTGACCTTCACCTTGGACTTGACTTAGAATTAAAATAAATCAATGAAAAATGACAATGACCCACCAGCGAACTATGTTGTCTTCTGGCATCTTTTGTTCGATTTTAGTTCATTCAAATTCGTCTTGAATATCAGGAAGTACTATATAGATGAGTGGTTATTGCTCACAGCGGCGAGTTCGAATCTTCTCAAAGCCGACATGTCTCACTATAATATTTGATTTTGTAACCTGCGACTCTAAGATTTCCAAACCGTCCCGAGTATCTTCGGAAGTGGTTTTATATTACAGTCGTAGCACTTATTATATCTATAATTTTACTAAAGTTAATTGCGTTTCATAGCATTTTATCATAGCAATAAGTCCAAGGGCAATAACTCCTGCAGAACTGGTCCTATTCAACCCATCTTGGAACTTGACCTGCAAAAAAAAAAATTGAAATGTTTAGTACAAGCCCCACCCCCTTAACACCCCCACCTAAATTATAAATTTTATAATTTTTTTATATTATTATTATTATTATTATTATTATTATTAACAGGTAAGCTCTAATTGCATATTACATTTAGAACTTGACATATAAGGTATTATATTCGAGACCCTATTGTAATATAATCTATTGGTATAATTATTAGATGTTTCTTTTGCTGCTGTATTCTGTTGGGAATGTGCTGTTTTGTTTGCTTATCTAGGTATATTCCAACTGTTATTGAAATAATTGAAACTGTTTGCTGATGTCAATTAATAATTGAAACTTGATTATAGTATATATATTTTAGCGCTGCTTTAGTCTAATGAAGTAGGTTATAATACATGCCAATATGATTACCAAATGGAATAAGCAGTACAAATGTTTGCATGTTTGCATGGAAATCATTTCATTTTGATGTCATGAAACATTGTTTCTCCTATACCCACAGAGTTATCCTCATAATTTGCGCAAAATGATCAGTCTGAGATCCACAAGGTAGCAGAGAGAGAGAGAGAGACAGACAGAGAGAGAGATGGGATGGAGAGAGAGAGATAAGCTACACACACACACACACACACCTTACCAGAAGTGACGCTGACCCAGTTACTGGCATAATATGGACGTCATTGTACATAACGGTGCCGTTATACATTTATGACCTTTATGGTAGTGGATGATATACGTTGAAGTGCAGCTTGGTTGTTTTAAATACTATAATGAAACTCGGGTCAGGTTTCGAACCCAGTCGGTGAAATCTATCATCTATTATTTAAGCATAGAAGCAATATTAACTCCTATTCATTTTAAAAAAATTACACAATATCGGCTTCAGAATTACCTTTTCAAACGGAATATTCCGACTGACTACGTAAGCAGCTTATAAATTTTTTTTTGCAGTTTTAAGCTGAGATAACCAGCATCAAATATTTAGCACTATATATGTATTATGACTAATAACATTACTTTGGTCATACCAGGTTCCTCTTTTTAAAACTTGTTTACTTATGATATGGATAATAAAATAATAAATGGATAATAAATATACATTCCTGTAATATAACAGGCTATGAGATATACATCTTTACAACTGTGAACAGAAGGTGTAATTGATAATACATCCTTAATGCATAAATAACAATTGAATATACACCATTTAAACATACACTGCAGAAAAGGTGTATGAGAGGGGTATTCCTTCTCCTTGTCTGGACCTCTACTATAGATATAGAAAATATATACATTTTAATTTTGTGCACCAGATGCGCATTTCGACAACTTATGTCTCTTCAGTGATGCTCATGGCCGAATGGTTGGAATTCTCATATTATATAAATATTTGAAGAGCAGTATTGAAACCAAAATGACCGAAAAAGTGAACCAAAGAATCAATCCAAGGACAGAGCTATGCATGAGGGAGATACTCCTTAAGTTTAGAGTGATTTACATAATTTCATGAAATTTGAAGTATATATTTCAAGTCAGTACAAAAGCAGTGAAAACTTGACTTATGATGCCCTCGAGGACTATCAGTCCACCAGCAGTGACACCGGCCTAGTGGTTATAATAGATATAGAAAATATATACATTTTAATTCATATATATTCGCCGGTATAAAGAAATAATGGATGAACCTGTCAAAGTGCAGATCAAAATCTGACCCAAAGTTATAATTAGACTTGAAGTAATCCATCGATATAATTACAGTGAATTCTAGGTGTTTCCTGTTTTAGTTCACAGCTTTTGTAATAACTCAGTGTTTTGTGTAATATCTAATTTTACACATTAATTATGTGTTTTGTGTTAAAATTCCAAATACCTGGACTGTATTGCTCAAATTCTCAATATTCGGGGTTATATTTGGTTATAATGAATATTTCTGTTTTTCCTGTACTGCACAAAGCTTCCAAATTTGTAATTAGGGAATTAACTGCAATCCTACAGTCCCAGTGCTCTCATTAACTCACCTAGATGAGTCTTAGACTCACCAAAATGGGTTATGGACTCACCAAAACTTGTATATTCTGTAACATTTGTAATAAAGATAAGTCCCAATACTCTAATGGGATTCATGATCTCCTAGGTCTATTGCAGTCCACTCAGCAAAAACTGACTTCTGATTGGTTCTTGATTTATCTCTAGATTATTTCACATATCAGCATCAGGGCAGAAATTTAGACCTATGCAACGGACCCATCTAAAAACATGAGGAAAATTTAGTTCCATTTCATGACAAATAAAAAAAAACGGCTGAAAAAACAGGACACTGAAGTAATTGGGTTTCATCAAACTGTGTAATATATTTACAAAAAGAATTTTGAGGGTATAAATTTTGGTACATAAAATGGGGGTTACTCTCAGTAAGGTAATAATACAGGGGTATTATAAAATTCAGCATTTTCTGCTCTCAGCCAAGCCCATGAATCTCTGTATAAATTTCATGGATAGCACAAATACAGGGATAGAAATTCTTTGGTTCACTTTTCGGTCATTTTGGCTTCATGAGTGCTCTTCATATTTTTATATATTTTGAGAATTCCAATTATTCGGCCACAAGCATCACTGAAGAGACATAACTTGTCGACATGCGCATATGGTGCACAACATTTTAAGGTATATATGTTCTATATTTATTATAACCACTAGGCCGGTGTCACTGCTGGTGGACTGATAGTTCTCGAGGGCATTATAAGTCTAGTCATCAGTGCTTTTGTACTGACATTTAATATATATACGTCAAATTTTCAGTCATCAAATTAAATCACTCTAAAATTAAGGAGTATCTCCCTCATGCAATACTCTGTCCTTAGATAGATTCTTTGGTTCACTTTTCGGTCATTTTGGCTTCAACACTGCTCTTCCTATTTTTATATATTTTGAGAATTCCAATTATTCGGCTACGAGCATCACTAAAGAGACATCAGTGGTCGAAATGCGCATATGGTGCACAAAATTTAAAGGTATATATGTTCTATATTTATCTAATAAAACTGTCCATTGTTGCTGTTTTCAAGCTACAAGGTTCAGACTAAAGATGTCTTACGACATGTAATCAAGGGAGAATTAATCCCACATGTGTACCTTTTGCATGAAGTGTACACAAAAAGAAGACACTACAGTACAGTTTATGTGTTTTGGAAAAATACACAAAACACAGTGGGAAAAAGATCCGACAGTGAGAATCCAGGTGGAAATTTACCTGTGCTTATATACATGTTTGTAAAATACACAATGTATCGTGCGATTTTATTGATTTACGTGGACACCTGGATATGGCTGAATTTGGGAGTGGGAAATTGCGAAACACCTGGAATGTACTGTATACTGACCGATTCCTCACAGGCTAATATTGGGAACCGCTTGATGTTATACACCTCCTCATGCACCTTCAGTTTATGTTCGGCCAGTTTGGTTTGATATCCACACGAATCGCAAACGATATAGTGATCGCGATCCTGTTTATTGAGATATTCGATCTCCATGGACTCCTCACATTTTCTACACTTTACGACGCTGGGATGTGACGCCCTATTATGCTCTTTGAGATCCTCTACATTACGGAATACCTATTTACACAGGTACATGTAGCACACATTCGTTTTTCTCTTGTAAAGTTTCTCTTCACATCCACCTACCCCTCCTTCTGAATAACTTTTTGGATTTTTTTGATCTGGACTTCTTTGGCGAGATTTCTGAATTAAAATTTTCAGTCCTTGTTATATGATCAGTGCCTAATAAATTTTCTGATATTTTTTTTTTTTGACGAGCATTGAATTTATTTCTGTCGTCTCTGGATTTTCAACCATTTAACACATATCTATCCTTTATTTTCAATTTAATTTTTTTTTTTTTTTTGGACATTTATGATTTTGAAGAATTTTTGTCCTGTGTCCTCCTACGCGCACTATTCACCTTCCTTGTATTCTGTACAACAAATCTCCCTCTTGAATTTCTCCTCAGAGACTTCTCATCCACTAGTGACCCGGAGTTCGTACCACTTTCTTCATTCCCTGATTTATTGGTTTCTTTGGTCACACGTTTCTTTTCCAAATCTGATTTATCCTGTTCAAAAGCGCTTCCAAGCCGGCGTGGCCTAGTGGTATCGCGTCGGACTCCTGATCGGGAGGCCGAGGTTCGAGTCCCGCCCTGGTCATGCCGGTGTTCTGTCTTTCGGATGAGACAGTAAAAACCGAGACCCCGTGTCGTGATATCCATGGCGCGTTAAAGATCCCTCACTGCTTCGTGTGGGTCCGTTGCTAAGGTCAAAATTTGTATGCCCCGCATCAGGCAGATGCCGTCACCATATACGTGAAATATTCGTGGTGTGACGTAAAACAAAAATCAATCAATCAATCAAAAGCGCTTCCAGAAAGACAAAGATCTCTAAATTAGTCTTTTTGTTTTCTTTTTCCTCTACTAAAAATCTTGGCACTTTGTATTGATAAATCTTCATTAGATTTCTGCAGTGATGTTGGACACGGCATGGTTTCTGAACGTTTATTTTTCAGAATCTTCACAACAGGAATCATTTTTGAGGAATGAGATCTTTTTACCACATTTTGTTGTATCATTAACACCATCGTCTGTCTCTGACATGCTCACATCTTCAGGACATGTAAAACTGGGCAGTGGATAGTAGCGATTCCTGCACTTCTCTACTGAATCTTCTTTTTTCGTTCGACTTACTTCACACATATTGCCGTCTACAGACTCTTTACCGATTTTTTTGTCACTATTTAGAGGTAACACTTCAATAGTTTGTTTTCTAACAACCTTCTGTAATGACGTATTAGATGTAACAATATTCTTTGGCATGCTCATACATGCAACAGTATTCTGTGACACATTCTCAAATGTTACAGCACTCGGTGACATACTCTCAGATGTAACAGCATTCTGTGACATACTCACAGGTGTAACAGCATTTTGTGACATACTCTCAGATGTAAAAGCACTCTGTGGCAAACTGTCAGATGTAACAATACTCTGTGACATACTCTCAGATGTAACAGCACTCTGTGGCAAACTGTCAGATGTAACAACACTCTGTGACATACTCTCAGATGTAACAGCACTCTGTGGCAAACTGTCAGATGTAACAACACTCTGTGACATACTCTCAGATGTAACAGCATTCTGTGGCATACTGTCATATAGCATGCGGCATAAATTATCCTGTATCCCTTGTTTACGAATGTTGAATTGGTGGAGAAACAAAGAAGTTTCCATATCCACTTGAGTATTAGATAATTGCTGAACATCTTCAAAATCTGTGAATGAGACTGGCTCAGAAGTTTCGTTCCTTTCAAAATTTCGTGCAGAAGATTGAAAATCTCGTGAAAATGGAATCAAAGTTTGGTTTGAAACTATTTCAGTTCTGACATTTTCTGCACAACCTTCAAGACCTAAATCAAAGTGTCCCGCAAACGTTATGGAATTTTCATGCATATTATGTGAAACACGAATCAACTTATTTGAGGTAGTAGATGGCTGCATCAGTTCTCGCACTGTCGTTGGATGTTGGTCATGCCGTTGTGTAAAGTCTGTCCGTCTGTGTTGCCATGGCTCCTGATTAAGCACTGCATGCTGGGAAGTCTGCGTAAAATTGTCACATTGTGGTAATAGATTTGTTTTTTTGTGCTAAATGCTGCAGCTGTCCTAGGTGTTGTTGTGCTTGAGGCTGACAATCTACTGAGTGTTGTTGTGGCAGTATGGCACTTGTCATCAATGAGTGCTGTTGCTGTGCTGTTGAGAATACTCAATTGTTTCAAGTTGCGGTGGCAACAAGTTCCTCCCATTTGTTGAATATTGCTGTGGTTGTTGAAAAATTGAGGATTGCTGACAATTACTAACAGCAGCGTTCTGTATATATAGAAGATGTTGCTGCGTTGACCTCTCATTTTGGGAATGGATCAAATTCTGACCCTCTGTGTTCGGGAGAGGTTCACTGGACACATGGAGAAAAGATTTCTGCGGCAATGCATTTTGCATGGCAGACTGAAAACTATATAAGAGACTTGTAGAATTTGATGTCACTGTATGGAGCACAGGATGTGGTGGATCAGAGAGATTCAAAATTGTTTTGGGTATGTATGGATGACCTAATTCGTTCATAATTCCTAACTCTTTGTTTGTCAAAACCTGTTGATCCTGCAAAATGTGAAGTCCTGCTTCTTGTTTCTTCTGACTGTCCTTCATATTCTTCCTTTTCTTCTCTTCCTCTTCTAAGATCTCCATTTCAGGTAAAGCTCTCTTCATTCCGTAATCTCTACACAGCCTATGTAACACTCTTGCACGATGAATATCATCAAACTTAAGACAACCTCTCTACAGTAGTTCCAGGAAAAGTAGAACACTTGACATTTTTTTCTCCTCCAAAGCAGTGAACATGGTGATGTACAGCGTCAGTATCTAGCGCTAACGACATAAATGCCTGACAGCCGCTGGCTAGCAGTACCACGCCATGCGCCCTGAGCTGACCATCTCTGGCATATATAGTAGTGTCACATAGCTTGTTTTCTTGCTTGGCATTAAAAAGAGAACACAAGAGGTGGCTACTATACTCTTTATCAATGCACCTTCTGTGGCAGCCTTCAATCATGCCGTTAGAGTTATCTTTCTTTACAATATATCCAGCCTTAATTTGTAAACTTCTACAACTCTAAACTACATTATGTGTTTTTGTGATTCATTCTACCTCAAGCTTCTCTACACATCTCATCTAATATGCTGAAAATGGTAAATTAAAAATGTCAGCTATTTTTGTACACTATGTACATGATTTCATCAACATACATATATGTCATTGAGTTTGAAATCAAATTCCCAAATTTTCTTTGACCAGATTGCCAAGCAAGTCCACTCTATAAATTGGCAAAATACATCCGTCCGAGCGGAGTCAACAATTTGAATCTAGCTTGATTTCTTGTATACCATTAATAATACCAAATTCAAATTTAGTAGGTTTGTAGACATTGACGAGTTCCTGACAGATGCAAATTTCTTGACCTTGACGTTTATGTCATGCTTTATTGAACACAGACTGATTTTGTATTTTGCAAATTTATAATGGTTTTTGCTATGCAATCTGGTTACGCCTCCTTTGATGGTTTCTTGTTTTCAGTTCTTGTTCATCCCTGCTCAATTCCTGATGTTGATTACTGAAAACAGATATTGTTACAAAATGTTCCCATTCAAATTGAGGTGATAAGATGATGCTGATGACAGTCTCTAAAATCAGTGCAAAAGATGTGGACCAAAGACCCCAACGTTGATAACTATTTGACCTTGAACTATGACCATCATTACCAAATTCACTAGTGTTCCTCTCACTTACACTACCTTGATTTAAAGAATGTGATCAGTAAATCGTAGGGTTTACAGCATCTTCGTGAGTCAAGAGAATGCTCTACTTAAACTTCTCTCTCCCCTTGACTGATTGCATTCAACGATCAAGGGCCAATATATGATTGGTTCACTTGCCCTGCAAATGAACAAATCAGAAGCCTTGAAACAAACCGTGTGACAAAACAAAAATAATGGATCTAGTGCATGTGATGGATGGAATATAAGCATCTTTCCCTTTCATTAAAGCCTCTCTGCCTTTCGATTGAAAATCTTTTAAGCTATGTACAAAAAACATTTCCCAAATTCTACGAAAAATATAGCAGACAATTCTCGCCATAACTGTTTTTCTTCGTAACTGAGTGGACTAAGTGAGGCTTAATCTTACTGGGCAATTTGGTTAGTGGGATGTTGAATGTTTTTCACTTGGCGGTGCCATCAAAACGCGCGACCTTTGAATGCAAACAGTCAAGGGGAGAAAGAGGTTTACGTAGCGCATCCCCTTGACTCGTGAAGTTGGGTCTACTGTACACGCAGGGCTTAACTGCCAATCACATTTGTCACATTATGCAATATTTTGTTCTTGTATGCCTTGAACATTTTATTGAATGCAAAAGATACTGTACCAAAATTTTGAAAAGCAGCACCTTTGTTTTCATCGTTTACACTGATTTTGAAAAAAAGGTTGCACAAATTTGCGACAAGTTTATTGGGTCAAATGTGAGATCTGACAAGGACATTCAGGTAATATGAACTTATGAATGCTATATTTATACCCTCCATCACTTCTGCTTGGAGAACTAAGAATTGACTGATCGTCAAATGCTAGATATCACACCTTTTGGCACACTTTTTCATTATGGCATCATAAATAAATGGCCCGTCAAACATAAATTAAACCGTGACGTCACAATGAAACAACGTAATGGACATGGGTAAGGTTGGATCTGGCAAACCATAACAAAATTCAAATTTTGATCTGAAACTTTTTTATGGTAAAGCAATGTACCAAGGAAGACTAATATCATATGATAATCTTCAATCATGATAAAAAACAAGCTGTGTTTGTGAAACACTATATGCCTTGTGGTACCAAATTCAAAAAGTTATTTCTAGTGTGAAGGTCATTGTCATGGTCAAAACGTCATTGACCTTGGTGTCAATTGAAAGGGCTTCATTAGTTGATAGTGCATGTCAAATATGAAGTCTCTATCCCTCACGCTTCAAAAGTTATAGCCAAGGTTAAAGTTGACAATAGACAGATAAATAAACACACAGACAGGACAAAAACATTATGCCCCGGGGGCATAAAAAGTGCAGAAAACTCATTTGCTTGACTGAAAGACAGGGAGATTGACTGGTAGACTGACAAAATTCATCAATAGAGACTATTAATCAATAAACAAATATGGAGGATTCCTGGCAATCAGGAATTCATGGGCAAACCGACCGACTAGGATCCTCAATTCCCTTTCAGTGAAATTTGTCGTTAGGTGACTACATGCAATAAACAAATACAGTGGATTCCTGGCAATCATCAATTCTTGTGAAAAAAAGCAAGGATTTTGTTTGCTGTTTCTTGTCACATCAACATTTTATCACTTATAATACATACTGACGGTATCTATTGAATGCACGGATATTTTTACTTTTGTGATGGAAATCATAAAGTGCCATAGGGCAGTATGATATGATGCATTATCTAGCCTTATTTATTCCCCAGAAGTGAAGTTGATAAGAAAAGTAAAATAGAAAAATAAGAAAAAATAAAAAAAGATGTTGCTGG
Organism: Pteria penguin; assembly: GCA_035048485.1. Lineage (NCBI taxonomy): Eukaryota > Metazoa > Mollusca > Bivalvia > Pterioida > Pteriidae > Pteria > Pteria penguin. The sequence continues at coordinate 6,119,983 of CM068590.1, read as the reverse complement.
CATTAAGAAGAATTCTCGAAGGCAGCATGATGTCACTGTCTATATTGGTCTAAGTAGATATTAAAGGAGTGTGGTCATGACGCTTGAGGTTAAGGGTGTGGTGTATCATAAGTGACAATACAACTTTCAGTACTTCTGTATCAATTCTACAAGAGTTTGCTCATAAAACCCGATCCAAAATGTGTAAAAACCGTATTCGAAATTTACTCATTTAAATGATAAAGAATTTTAATCATTTCTTTTTAATTTTGGTATTGGTAACCCGGAATACACATTGCTCTCTATAATAAAGTCTGATGCTTTACCCCAAAATGGTCCGAATAACACGTTATCAAATACCTAGATGTCCGACTTCGAGACTACATGTAGATAGTTTTCAAATGCATGATATTTACTTGGAGTTACTTCCCTTTTATGCCATTTTGGAGGTGAATCTGGGGTGTTTGCTTCATATTCATTCAAACTGTATTGAATGTTTTCAGAAAATTATCTATATTTTCAATCCTATTAAAACATTTTAACATTGCACAATGGCTTGTTTATTGCACAACTGCAAAAATTCAAGATTCGTCCCTGGTTTGGAGAAATCCCTTACATAACATGGTTGATATATACATGTATGCACAAACGTTCAGTCATATACCTCTAACAGAGTCTAAGATGGCGGAGAAGGTAAGCAGAGTTTGACATTAACTTTTGAGAGATGTGGTCCAGTTGGACAGCCTTACAGAAACTATACTTGTCCAAATTCAAATCCAGTTAGTCCATTTTTACATGATATAGCTCAAGTGATTCAAGTCCAGATTCTATTTAAAGTACTGTTACATGTTATAAGAGCATACAAAAGATTTAGTAATGTTTTGATAAGAAATAATCATAACAAATCTGTGGTAAATCGTCACGGTATCGGGTGCAATACTTAAATAGCAACGTTTGTTAATTGTAACGCTACTGACTAATTCTAAACACCGCAATGGTCGGAAAACGGCGCAACAGCATGCATTGCTAATCCGATTTCATTAAAGTTACCAAAATAAAATGATATGATTGACAGCATTATAACACTGGTTGATTTCGATATACATTATAAGAATATCACCTTCTCATAGGTCATGTTCAAAGGTTACTTTATTTCACACCAAAGTTTGACATTTCAAAGTGGTTTTCAATAGTTTCCTTTTGAACCATTTTGGCATTTTGATGCACTGTTATTTTGTTCACAAAGACCCGTAGTACTTTTAGCTACTGTTGAATACTAAATACTGAGCTCATGTTTTTCAACTGGAAATCCGTCAATTGACAGCATGCAGCAGTTTGATAAAATCCCCAGTGAAATAATTCAGAGCATCAGAGGAAATTAGGGTATATCATGTCACAATATGACTTATGTTGCATATCATATATTACGTTACTACATAAATCACAGTATCTTCTGTTTCCAGAAATTCATTTTCATTCTGTCAACCAGGTATTTTTTAATGTTTACCTTTTCCACTTTCAAAGTTTTCTCAACGAAACCAAACCTTGGATTTTATAACGGACAAAACTAATTCCGGAATACTTATCTATTTAAGAAAAACTGGCAAGTATAGTTTAAACCTTGCCAAAACAGTAGGAAAAAATTATTAACTCATTTATTTATGTGAAGTACAACTTTCTCTGTCGCGTACACGTTTCAGACGAGGTTTTATTACCCCTCCCCAAATAATTTTCGAAAACCCTATGGCGTAAATTTACCAGAGACATAGACTACTTTGAAAGTATGTACGGTAGTAGAGTGATTTATTACATGTTTGTAATAAATATCAGGGTATTTATTTGTATTTTCTTGTATTGTATTGTTCTTAAATAATACTTACTATTTTGATCCATTTTTAGATCTGAAGGGACTTTCCCTACATACATTTCTATTTTTATAACAGGAACAAGTATGACATCACTGAGGTCAGTTATTGTATAACATTACATGTCATTGGTCAAGCATAATTCATCCTTAAAACTCTTTACATTGGTTATATTTTATTTCCACCAATTTATAGTCAGTGGTCATTGTTATTTCTTAGAGTCAAGACATATGTTTATTTTCATAAGAAGAGATTTGTAATTTTCACCTTATATCATCTATTGACTATTTGCCATCTGATGTATATTTTTCACAAGAGCCTTGTATCATATACAGGTAATTATTGTGTGAATTATTATTGAATTAATCATTGTCTGAATGTGGGATTTTCTGTTTGATAATCATATTATGTGATTTCTAATTGTGTAATTTTGAGGAATGAATTATATTTTTCATAGAGATATATTTTTGGGAACTGTATAATTCATATATGTTTAGATACTGTAATTTTATTTTGTATTTATTGTTGTTATTATAAATTTTCAGGACTGTTTATATTATCTGGAATAAAATCATGAACCTAGACTACTCTTGTCATCATATTTGACCACTACAACAAGTAGTCTATGTCCCTGGCTAAACTTAGCGTTTAATACCAAGAGCAAATGCGATGGGGTGCCGAAAACCAACTAATATATGTGACAGAAAATTCTATACAGATAGGGGTAAAATCTTAACTTTACTTATTTCCAACCCGACAGGATTTTAGGATTGATATATGCGCGAAATTGTCATGGTCATGTTACAACTGCAACGGAATAGACGGAACAAAATGGCTCTTCCTTTGGCTTGCAATCGTGACAATGAAATTGATACCGACGGAGTAAATGGCATTCCATGTCAATCAATATTAGAACTTATGTACGTGTTGTAATTCTGAGCACCAGATTCGCATTTCGACAATTTATGTCTCTTCAGTGATACTCATGGCCGAATGATTGGAATTATGATAATAATAATATATAAATATTTGAAGAGCATAGTTCAAACCAAAGTGGCCGAAGAAGTGAACCAAAGAATCAATCTAAAGACAGAGCTATGCATGAAGGTAATACTTCTATCACGAAATTTTCTTCATTTGACACCGGAAAGATCTCCAAGAGGCCAAGGGATATTCTTCATAATGTAACTCCGACAAAACGTAGTTTTTCGGGTATGAAGCGCCATTTATCATGTAAAATAAAAAAAATCGTATAATACTTTTTGCTGTAATCTTTATTTTATTAAAAAGAAAGAAAGAAGAATGGTAATGCGCATTTTCTAGTAAGTCCATTTCTTTCTGTTAAGCGTGAGTCATATGTGATCGAAAACACACACACACACGCATAGAAAAATAAATGAATAAATAAATAAAAAGTCATAATAAGTAAATAAAGGCCATCAAGTATATGCCGAAAGATTTTCTTATGTTTATTTTAATTTGTTTCTGTTTTTGTTTGTTTGTTTTGTTTTTTTTTTTAGTATCTATTTTTTGTCTGCTGCATTCTTTATCCCTCTCGAGATGCGCATTATCAGTATATCAGCATTTCCAACAACCTTCAAAATAGTACCTAGAAATAGAAAAACATTTCATAGTTATGTTTTAGTTCGTTTCACTCAAAAGAACATAAATAGTTTATAGTATAAACATAAGAACTCATTAGGAATGAAGCGCTCTATGGCGTGCATTTCATATATAAAACATTTCACAGAATTCGTTCTCAGTTTTCATTCCTTATCATCAATGATCTGAAAATACAACCATGATATATTATATTTCATTTTATCTAAATAAGTCACATTTAATCTCAGGGTGGACCTAGTTGTCAGTTGATACATAGACTTGATACAGGTCTATGGTTGATATGTTGATTGTCACTTGTCAAATTAACTATTTGTTACATAATATGCATTATATGAACAACTTCTTGTTTATCTTGCTTTAATTGTGTATTCTTTATTATTATGACTTTTGCTGGGAACCTCGAAGAAAATAAACTTGTGAAACTTTAACATCTTGGTCATGAAGTATAACGCTCAACTTTTGAGTACACTTCATATTGGAAGAAGAAGAAGAAGATTCAGATCACGTGGGCAACAAGACAAAAATCCGTGATATTACTATGATAAATATATTTGTGGAGTGAGGGAAGGTACGATAATGACAAAGGAGAGAAATACGGGTTCCTTGTATGCCTCCTTCTACAAAGAAACTAAATGCTACGTCGCATCGGCCCTTCCCCTTTTTTACATAAGAGCCGTAACCCTTAACACCCCCCCCCCCTTTTTTTTAAGGGGAAGGGGCTTGTTTATCAGTGTACCAAACGGTGCTTTTCTCAGATCTTTTCGCTCATCCTTCTTGTTCTATTGTCTATTCGTTGTTTTAAATATACTTTTGAATAAAGTTATCGACGTCACGTTTTCCGAAAACTAGGCCTAGTTGTAGGCTACGTGCGCAGTGGGCGTGTTCATCCTTTGCTGGCCATTGAATTTTACCCTCAACTGATAGTGAGGTACGTTACAGTATAAATTATTTGTGTTAATGGGCAACATTATTTCCTGAACTAAATCTTAACAAAATATTTAGAGTTTGCGTTTTAATAACATAGATTATACCTAAGTGGGTCTTTACTTTCGGTTTCTGTATGGCGGGGTTCAATGACGAAAGGTAGGAATGTTGTTCGAAATTCAAGGGCGTAGAAGGGTACTTTCGGGCAGAGGGGCACATACCCCTTTCTCAGTGTGTGTGTGTGTGTAGGGGGGGGGGCACAAGTATGTTTGTATACACCCGGCTTTTTAGCGTATATATATATATATATATATATATATATATATATATATATATATATATATATATATATATATATGCGCGGATACAGAGGGGGGGGGGTTAGTGGGGTCTGGACCCCCTCCCCCCTGGAATCCGAAAATTTTATCCAAAAAAATGTAATATTTGAGCATTTTTGGGGTTGGACCCCCTTCTCGTCTAAGAGAAAAAATTACCTTTTTTTGGTTGGACCCCCTCTGACAAAAAATTGTGGATCCGCGCATATATATATATATGTTGAGGTTGGGCCTCCCCTCCCCCCATCTCACCATCCACACACACACACACACACACACACACATGCGCGCACACACAAACTTTTCAAGTGTCAGTGTTGAAATTATGTGTTAAGTACCAACTGAAAAATCGAAACATACATGATAAAAAAAAGGAAAAGAAAAAAAAAAAACAACAAACCCAAATAGATTTCCTTCCCCTTCTGATTCAGATTGTTATACATCTTTTGTTTTGTTTTGTTTACTTGTTTGTTTTGTTTTGTTTTGTGTTGTTTTTGTTTTGTTTTGTTTTGTTTTGGTTTGTTTTTGTTTTTGGTTTTTTTTTTGGGGGGGGTTGTTTTTTTATTTTCTGTTGTTGTTTTAAGGTGTTTTTTTAACATAAGTTGTTATGCTGATGTTTTTCAGAGTATGGTATTGGCATAATAGTCAAAGATCATGTCCGATAAAGATGCGCATGCGCAGTGGTCAGCAGTTTGCGATTTCTGTGACAATACAGCAGAACACTACTGTAAGCCATGCAAGATCAAACTCTGCTCCCTCTGTAAAGACGACCACTTATCCAAGAAGCTTTATCGACACCATGAAGCTGTCCCATACACGTCTGGAGTAGGACAGAAAACAGCTACACAGACCGAGTGTTCGAATCATCCTGGAGAGCGTTATCAACTTTACTGCAAACCATGTGATGTCCCTGTGTGTTCAACATGTATAGTGGAGAATCACGGAAAGCACTCAAGCTTCTCAAGTATTAGTGATGCTTACGACGTCATCAAATCCAAAGCCATGTCCCAACTGCAGATATTGTCTCAGATTATTCGACCCCGACTGCGTAAGGAACTGGAAGGATTAAATAAGTCACAAGAGGACATCCTTAGCGGCATTGCCGAAATTGAACGAAAAATGAAAGATAGTGCACAACATATCCATAAAGAGGTAATTGACATACTGGCACAAAATATGAGGGAAATACAGGAGATCAAGGATTATACCATAATACCATTGTTACAGGAAGAAGTCAAGAAAACCGAGGAGAAGTTAGGCCTTGTTAATGACGAAATTCTCTCGTATGACAAACATCTAAGATCAGATGACCTTGTGGACTTGCTGGAATTTATGAAACAACGGCATGAATCTGTGGATATGCCTACGAACCATGTTGATGCTACTCAGCTTCTTCCATCATTTACCCCAGGCCGTATATCAAGAGAAAACCTACAACAGCAGTTTGGAAAACTGGCTACCGTGGATCATACCAAGTCTTTACCTACCGATGGTACTAAATCTTATTCAAGTGGTAATAAAGTGGGAGACTCAACCAATGTCTGCAAAGCAGAGAAGGTGACCACACAAACGAAATCAGATAGCATGACAACAATGAAGTTGATCCCGAATCCAGTGTGTGAGACTGAGCTCACAATGAATTACGAGGTATGTGGACTAAGACTACGATCACCAAATGAAGCCTGGGTACATGGTGGTGGTTTTACCACAGTGTTTGATTTATTGGAGAGGAGTGGTAACGTGGTCCGTACTGTGGATGGTGGATGTAGACTGTATGGCGTGTCCGGTATGTGTGTAACAGATGATGGTGGACTAGTGTACAGTGATTACAACAACCAATGCATCAGGTCATTATCTCCACGTGGTCAGGTCAGCACACGCTTCACCACGAAGGGTTCCAAACCACGAGGTCTATGCCAGCTAATGAGTGGGGAGCTGGTGGTCGGTATGGAGGGGGGAGTTATAAGGTTATACAGTTCTGACGGGCGGATAGTCGGAGAGATAAAGAGTAAACATGTGAATAAGCCTTACTATATTACCATCAACAAACAGACCGAGGATATCTGGGTGTCGGATAACTGTCAGAAGGTCGTAGTGTTTAAGAAGAATGGAGACCATCGATTCACATATACCGGGCACGGCAGTGATTCTGGGTTTAATCCTTACGACCTGTGTTCTGACCGTCAGGGTCGTCTCCTTATCACAGATTATAATAGCCGTATACACATAGTGGACCAGGATGGTCAGTTTATACAGTACCTGGCTACACAGAAGGATGGGATCCAGTATCCTGTGTCTATAGACGTAGACGATCATGGACATGCCTGGGTGGGAGAGTGGTGGTCACACAAGGTGGAGATTATCACATACTTACAGTGACCTTATCATTTCACTATTATACTACAGTATTTTCACTCGTCACCATCAATTTACATTAGAAAATAAATATGAATAACATTACAATATTATCTGGGTAGGAAAAGTGACATTTTTCTGGCAAAAAAGTAAAGAAAAACTAATTGCAATGAATTTATCATCTTCTTTTCATCATCGTATTACATTGCTTTCACAATATTACTAATTTTCTTTTCCCTTCCAAAAGAAAAAATCAATGTAAAATAAACTTAATATCAGTTTTTCATTTTCTCCATCTATACATGCAAATTCGGTGTCTTTGGTGGTTATGTATATTTGTAATAAAAGTCATGTGACTAGACTTTGTTGTGTGTTGTTTTTGTATTGCATTTATCAGGTGATGGTGACATGTTATCTGTAGAAAGCAATGTAAAGAAATGTAGACCTCTGAAACGAACCCACCCGAAGCTTGGAGGGGTTGTTCACATGTAACATCTGTCATACCGTAACATATCCAAATGATTGTGTTGGGAGGTCCATAACCCCCCTCCCCCTCTTTCTTTCTTCCCTTCCCCCCCCCCCCCCGCCATCTCCTTTTCCTTTTCACCCTCTTTATTTTTGTGGTCAAAGAAAGATAACTCGTTTTAAATTTTCGTTAAATCTTCAAACGTTACAACAGCGTCGCTATCACCCGAAATGAATTTTCATTTCATACGGTATTTACAAAACGAGTTGTTTGCTTTATATCCCGAGCCTTGGCGAGGGTATGTAAAACACACGAGTTTCATTATTACCGTATGAAGTGAAATTTCATTTCAGATTCTTTTTATCACATGCTCACACTCAAAGGTGTTTATTTCATCAAACACCTGCTTGACACAATTCTTTTCCGCGCTATGACGTCACATGTGCCATGAATTTATTTATGACATTTTTGTCGCTACGTGCCTCATTGAAGCCTTTGGCATATATTGTGCTCCTCTCCTCCCGGCATCGACCTCTCTGCATCCACCCTGCAGTGGAACACATACATTTCTTCTCGCCATCGCAATATATATACTATACACTTAGTCTAAGTTGTTCCTTTTTAGCGATTTTTAACGATATGTCCCCATAAGTGTCGGTAATATGTGTTTCAGCATTTGGGTCAATTTTAATATAATATATGCAATATACATACGTGTCTTGCAATATGTTTGCAGTAGGTCTGTATATAAATGCAAATATTTCCAGAATTTTAAGTTTTATTTAACAAAAATCTGTATCTTGTCCCAAATATAGTGTGCATATGCGATTTTATTCAAGCTGTAAGACGGGAAAACTACTTCATTATGGCCGAGATGCGCAGTTATTAACTTATACTGTAATTGGTAGACGTAGAATTTTCAGTTTTCAGCGATTTCTTTGAAAATTCGGCAGTTTTTGCTAGAGAATAATATTCTACACTCTTTTGTCGTCATCGTAAAAAGCGGAAAATTGTTGTCATTGTGTTGCAATTATTTGCATGTTTCTTGTCAATATAAAGTTTTTATACGCCCGTTATAGACGGGACGTACTATGGGATGGAGATGTCCGTCTGTCTGTGCGTATGTCCGTACCTATATGACAAACAACATAAAGGAAGAGCTCTTTCGATTTTGACACAGAAAATCCGTCTTGTCGTTACAGAGTTATGGGACTTTTTCTCATGGATAGAACAGTGGCAGTTTCTATGGGACACAGCATCTTTAGTAATCGTGAATGTTTTGTACATGTATTGGTGAGTGGATTTTCATCAGAATAGACAAAGAGACACAAAAAATAGACATGACCTCGGATAAAGAGACACAAAATATAGACACGACATCAGACAATCAGACACAAAACATAGACCTGATATTAGACAATTAGACACAAAATATAGACTTGATATCAGACAATTAGACACAAAATATAGAATTCACATCAGACAATTAGACACAAAACATAGACCTGACATTAGAAAATTAGACACAAAATATAGACTTGACATCAGACAATTAGACACAAAATATAGACTTGACATCAGACAATTAGACACAAAATATAGACACGGTATTAGAAAAAGAGATACGAAATTGAAGACGACATTACCCAATAAGACACAAAATATTGCCCTGATATTAGACAATTCGACTCGAATATAGACCTGACATTAGGCAAATAGGCGCATACTATAAACCAAACGTTAGACACAAAATATAGACATGATATAAGACAAATAGACATTATACAGTTAGACACAAAATATCGACTTGACAATAGTTGGTTGGTTGATTGGTGTTGATGTCGCTTTCATCAATTTTCCAGTTATATCGGAACAAGGAAGCAGGAGGTAACAAACCTCTGAAACAACCCGGGAATCGAACTCTATCGTTGGCGCCGTAAGCCAAGTGCTCAACCACTACAACAAGCCTACCGCTGAACTGACATTAAACAAATAGACACCAAATATAGACATTACATTAAACAATAAGTCACATAAAATAAAAGGGACATTAAACAACTAGACACAAAATATAGAATTGACATTAGACAATTGAGCACAAAATATAGATCTGACATTAGACAAACAGGCATAAAATATACGCAAAACATTCAATAAATACACACAAAATAGAGACATGACATTAGAAATTAAATACAAAATACAGACCTGACATTAGAGAAATAGACATAAAGAGGCTGACATTACACAATATGATTCCAATATAGACTTGACATCAGGCAAATAGATTCAAAATATAGATATGACATTAGAAAATTAGACTCGAATATAAACAAATAAATAGTGCTTGGTTATTTTTAACTTCACACCAAGAATATTTCACGTGACGGCGACAAATAAACACAAAGTATAGTCATGGCATTAGATACAAAATAAAGATTGACATTAGACAATTATATTCGAATATAGACTTGACATTAAACAAACAGACACAAACTATAGACCGAACATTAGACAATAAGACACAACATATAGACTTGACATTAGGCAAATAGACACAAACTATAGACCGAACATTAGACAATAAGATACAAAATATAGACTTGACATTAGGCAAATAGACACAAACTATAGACCGAACATTAGACAATAAGATACAAAATATAGGCTTGACATAAGGCAAATAGACACAAACTATATATAGACCGAACATTAGACAATAAGATATAAAATATAGACCTCACATTAGACAAATAGGAGCAACATATAGACCTGTTATTAGACAATTAGACTCGTGTATAGTTTTGAAATTAGACAATTAGACACAAACAAAAGTATAGGCCTGACATTAGACGATTAGACACAAAATATAGACCTCACATTAGACAGCCACAAAATATAAACCTGAAATTAGACAAATAGACACGAAATATAGACATAATATTAGACAATTAGACACAAAGTACAGACCTGATATTAGACAATTAGACTCGAGTATAGACTTCAAATTAGGCAATTAGACACAAAAATATAGACCTGACACTGGACTATTAGACACAAAATATAGACCTGACATTAGACAATTAATCACGAATTTATTTTTTTTTTATAATTAAACATTTTTACTGTATAAACCCATTTACAAGGTCGATAGTATCCCGGGTCAGGATATATCGATAACAAAATATATGCTTTTTTCATATACGGAATACATACATTAATGCTAAACTACAAAGAGTATACTATTCAAAAGTAGGTATTGAGATTACATTAGTCTATGCATTATATATTGCATTCATGTACATATAAACTCGTGTGGATGTACAAGCATGAAATATGTACATCATACATGTCCACATATAACTATACTTTCCATGTATTCAATCATATTCATTTATTCATAGATATTCAAAAGACTGTACCCTTGCACATTGAGATATACAAAATCACACTCATATATAGTTATACATATATATGAGCATACATACATACATACATACATACATACATAAACATTCACATATACCCATTCATACATATGCATACATATACCTGCACATACATAAATATAAATATACATATATACACATACATACATATATTACATACATACACTCATACATACATATATACATATACACACGCCTATACGTACGCCTGTACACATTTACATGCATCTACATACATACACAGGCACAAGTACTTAGATACATGTGGACAAAAATATACACATGCGTACATGCATACAGATACAAACATGTATATATACATATACATCATTATATCTTTCATCTGTGCCTTTTATTCTGCAGATCATTTTATATTTGTAAATTCTAAAAGCAATAAAAGAAATAAGGTTGTTCAACATGATTGTTTTTTCATTAATCTCATGATAGAACCCAACAATAGTTTTCCAAGATATATCAAATTTGAGTATTTTACCAGTGTCTTTCCAGACATCTAATACATTTTTACATTCAAAAAGTAAATGTTTGCTGTCTTCTGTTACATTATTACACAAGCAACAATATCTATCCATATCTTTGCTCCATTTACTTACTAAATATGTATTAGAAAGCATATTATTAAAAAGTTTATAGTTAAACTCAGCAATATTTTTACACACAATGTTATTTTTTATTTTTAACTTGTAAATACTTTTCCAAGCGGATTTCTCGTCTATATTAAATAATTTTTCAAAAAAGTTTTAATGAATAGGTGTAGAAAATTTATCTCTGAAAATTTCATAGAAAAATTTACTGGTATAATTACATTTTTTTTCTGTTTTTATAAAAAAAATCGATCTGTATTTAGCAGTGGGTCTTAGATAAAGCAATTTAGTGAGATCAAAAAGTGGTAAACATTTTTTTAAACATTGATTAATAACATTGTATTCACATAACCAGTCATGCTTCTTATCGAGTAAATGATAAATTATAGTTGATCACGTAATATTGATTTGACAGTAAACAAAGACACAAAACTATATAACTCTGATTCTGAGAATTTTATACAAAATATAAACCTAGCTTTAGACAATTAGACTTGAATGTAGATCAGACCGCATTCCTCTTCTGAGTGTACCTATATATGACTGAAGCTGACAACGTCTACACAGTATCACATAATCTTGGATACTATGATATAATTATTGAAGCACATATATAGAATTTAAAATTTTATTCGTAATCATGAATCAGTTACAATACGAAGTTGTATTGTTTACGGTAATGTGATAAAGTACACAATATATGATAAATTCCATTGTTAATACACAATATACAGTATGGGTCAATTTCAGAATATGTCCTTATTTAAGGTGTAATTTTTCGAGAAATTAAATGGGCAAAAAGGAAACATTTTGATGCTTTATTTAAAACATGAAACCTTGAAAATACAGAAAAACATGAATAGAACATCAACAAATGAACTGTGAATGTTAAAATTACTAACAATATGTCTGCGGCCATATCAACTGCTAGTCCATGGTGTTACCAGATATCAAAATAGTCAAAAACTTACAAAATTTCCAAAAAGAGGATTATTTAGTCAAATAATGATTAAAGATGTTAAACTCTTTCAATACATATATGTACTATCAAATCAAAGTTTCAGTTTTTGACATTATTTTAGCATCATGACACTTGTGTTAGAAAACAAATTATTTCATATGAATAGAACATGGTTTTTATTCACGCTACAAAGATTTGTTTGCAATCGTTACAACCACATATAAATGTTACATTCATGTATTCATTTAACAAAAGTTTATTATAAGTTTCTTACTTATATGTTATTATTGATGCATATTATGACTAAATGTAACACCAAGGAAAAGAAAGTAATGCAAAGGATGTAAATAGTTACAACAAGGACATTATTGAATGACAATGTGAAATTTGTGATTATGACTCTAATTTGTATTACTCTTCAATAAAAGATAAATAACTGTTTTCAAACAAATCATTCAGTATATTTTGTTTTGCATTAAAAACTTAGAAAATTCTCAGTGTGTACCTAAATAATGAAATAGTAACACTTAGGACCTAAAGGTAACACCATTGATATTCGAGTATTGAAATCAAGATTTATACGACAATATGCTTTACTTTGATACGAAATAATATATTAATATATAATATATATAATTATTTGGAAGTATTTTAGTATCTCATTATTCAAGTTATGCAGGTCTATGAATTGATTTGTCCATGGCGTTACCAAGATTGTCTGTTGAGTTGCTTTTTCCATGGCAACACCAGAGAAAGTAACACCAGGGATATATTCTGTTTTCGAGGAAATTTTTATTGTTTTGATAAATGAGTGCTCCCAGAAAACAAAATGGATGCCTCCCTTGTGTAGTAATGTAAAGTGAAAAAAATGTGAAAAACAAACAAAATAACTTAAGCATATTTCTTGATTTGTGTAACAACATAGACGTGTTGTAAATATACGGTGTCAACTATGCTCAACTTTGGAATGGATATCTTTTAAAAATCTCAAAATTTACAAAATTTGTTACAATTTTAAAGCCTAATAGGTGACAAATTTGCTCTCAGTGGCGAAAAGACACGTAACAAAAGGGACATTTGGCTACTTTAAGAAGCTATATATATTTTTAAAAAATGTATTGATGCCACTTAAGCTACTGATTGTGTTCTCCTCTTCATCATTCAAACAAAGTATGTTAGTTGATTGAAACAACGGTATTTTAAGACACTAACCAAAAGACACAAATATAAACAAAATCTGAAAATGACCTATATACAATAAATCGATGTCGACATCTGATGGTCATAACATATAATATATGATAAGATTGACATATCAATACAATGTATTATAGGTTTAGTTGAATGTTTGATTACTTGTGTTGATTGAATATATTGGTTGCTTTATTTATTGTGTTGGCTGATTATGTTGGTAAGTTACGTTGGTTGGTTTGAATGATGGTTGATGTGTTGTTAATTGTTTCTGCCTGTTATTTAAGTACAAGGTTATGATTGTTATGGGGTTGGTTGGTGGTTAGTTAGTAGGTTATGATTGTTTTGGGGTTGGTTGATGGTTAGTAAGAAGGTTATGATTATTTTGGGGTTCGTTGGTGGTTAGTTAGTAAGTTATGATTGTTTTGGGGTTGGTTGGTGGTTAGTTAGTAGGGAATGATTGTTTTGGGGTTGGTTGGTGGTTAGTTAGTAGGTTATGATTGTTTTGGGGTTGGTTGGTGGTTAGTTAGTAGATTATGATTGTTTTGGGGGTAGTTGGTGGTTAGTTAGTATGTTATGGCTGTTTTTGGGGTTGGTGGTTAGTTAGTAGGTTATGATTGTTTTGGGGTTGGTTGGTGGTTAGTTAGTAGGGAATGATTGTTTTGGGGATGGTTGGTGGTTAGTTAGTAGGTTATGATTGTTTTGGGGTTGTTTGGTGGTTAGTTAGTAGATTATGATTGTCTTGGGGGTGGTTGGTGGTTAGTTAGTATGTTATGGCTGTTTTTGGGGTTGGTGGTTAGTTGGTAGTTTATGATTTTTTGGGGTTGGTTGGTGGTTAGTTAGTAGGTTATGATTCTTTTGGTGTTGGTTGGTGGTTAGTTAGTAGGTTATGATTCTTTTGGGGTTGGTTGGTGGTTAGTTAGTAGGTTATGATGGTTTTGGTGTTGGTTGGTGGTTAGTTAGAAGGTTATGATTGTTTTGGGGTTGGTTGGTGGTTAGTTAGTAGGTTGTATTTGTTTGGGGTTGGTTGGTGGTTAGTTAGTACGTTATATTTGTTTGGGGTGGTTGGTGGTTAGTTAGTAGGTTATGACTGTTTTGGGGTTGGTTGGTGGTTAGTTAGTTGGTTATGATTGTTTTGGGGTTGGTTGGCGGTTAGTTAGTAGGTTATGATTGTTTTCGGGTTGGTTGATGGTTAGTAAGTTATGCCTCTTTTGGGGTTAGTTGGTGGTTTGTTAGTAGTTTATGATTGTTTTGCGGTTGGTTGGTGGTTAGTTAGTAGGTTATGTTTGTTTTGTGGTTGGTTGGTGGTTAGTTAGTAGTTTATGACTGTTTTTTGGGTTGGTTGGTAGTTAGTTAGTAGGTTATGACTGTTTTGGGGGTTGTTTGGTGGTTAGTTAGTAGGTTATGATTGTTTTGGGGTTGGTTGGTCGTTGGTTAGTAGATTATGATTGTTTTTGGGGTTGGTTGGTGGTTAGTTAGTAAGTTACGACTGTTTTGGGGTTGGTTGGTGGTTAGTTAGTAGGTTATGATTATTTTGGGTTGGTTGGTGGTTATTACGTTATGACTCTGTTGGGATTGGTTGGTAGTTAGTTAGTAGGTTATGACTGTTTTGGGGTTGGTTGGTGGTTAGTTAGTAGGTAACGATTGTTTTGGGGTTGGTTGGTGGTTAGTTAGTAGGTTATGATTGTTTTGTGGTTGGTTGGTAGTCAGTTAGTAGGTTATGATTGTTTCCGGGTTGGTTGGTTTTTAGTTAGTAGGTTATGATTGTTTTGGGGTTGGTTGGTGGTTAGTTAATAGATTATGATTGTTTTAGTGTTGGTTTGTGGTTAGTTAGTAGGTTCTAATTGTTTGGGATTGGTTGGTAGTTAGTTAGTAGATTATGAATGTTTTGGGGCTGGTTGGTGGTTAGTTAGTAGGTTTTGACTGTTTTGGTTTTGTTTTAGGGTTAGTTAGTCGTTTATTAAAGTTTTGGGATTGGTTGGTGGTTAGTTAGTAGCTTATGCCTGTTTTGGGGTTGGTTGTTAGTTAGTAAGATATAACTGTTTTGAGGTTGGTTGGTGGTTAGTTAGTAGTTTATGATTGTTTTGGTGTAGGTTGATGGTTAGTTAGTAGGTTATTAATGTTGTGGGGTTGGTTGGTGGTTAGTTAGTAGGTTATAAATGTTTTGGGGCTGGTTGGTGGTTAACGAGTAGTTTATCATTGTTTTGGGGTTGGTTGGTGGTTAGTTAGTAAATTTTGACCATTTTGGTTTTCGTTGGTGGTTAGTTAGTAGTTTATGATTGTTTTGGGTTTGGTTGGTGGTTAGTTAAAAGGTTATGGTATTTTTGGAGTCGGTTGGTGGTTAGTTTGTAAGTTATGACTGTTTTGGGGTTTGTTGGTGGTTAGTTAGTAGGTTATGATTGTTTTGGGGTTGGTTGGTTGTTATTAGGTTTTGACTCTGTTGGGGTTGGTTGGTAGTTACTTAGAAGGTTATGACTGTTTTGGGGTTGGTTGGTGGTTAGTTAGTAGGTAACGATAGTGTTCGGGTTGGTTGATGGTTAGTTAGTAGGTTATGATTGTTTTGTGGTTGGTTGGTAGTCAGTTAGTAGGTTATGATTCTTTTGTGGTTGGTTGGTAGTTAGTTAGTAGGTTATGACTATTTTTTGGGTTCGTTGATGGTTAGTTAGAAGGTTATGATTCTGTTGGCATTGGTTGGTGGTTAGTTAATAGATTATGATTGTTTTAGTGTTGTTTTCTGGTAAGTTAGTAGGTTCTAATTGTATGGGATTGGTTGGTGGTTAGTTAGTAGATTATGAATGTTTTGGGGCTGGTTGGTGGTTAGTTAGTAGCTTATGCCTGTTTTGGGGTTGGTTGGTTGTTAGTTAGTAAGGTATAACTGTTTTGAGTTTGGTTGGTGGTTAGTTAGTAGTTTATGATTGTTTTGGTGTTGGTTGGTGGTTAGTTAGTAGGTTATTAATGTTTTGGGGTTGGTTGGTGGTTTGTTAGTAGGTTATAATGTTTTGGGGCTGGTTGGTGGTTAAGGAGTAGTTTATCATTGTTTTGGGTTTGGTTGGTGGTTAGGTAGTAGGTTATTATTGTTTTGGGGTTGGTTGGTGGTTAGTTAGTAGGTCAGAATTGTTTTGGGGTTGGTTGGTGGTTAGTAGGTTATGACTGTTTTCGGATTGGTTGCTGGTTAGTTATTAGGTTGTCATTGTTTTGGGATTGGTTGATGGTTAGTTAGTAGTTTATGGTGGTTAGATAGTAGGTTATGATTGTTTTGGTGTTGGTTGATTGGTTAGTTAGTAGGTTATGATTGTTTTGGGGTTGGGTAGTGGTTAGTTTGTTGGTTATGATTGTTTTGATGTTGGTTGATGGTTAGTAGGTTATGCTTGTTTTGGGTTTGTTTGGTGGTTAGTTAGTAGGTATGACTGTTTTGGGGCTGGTTGGTGGTTAATTAGTCGGTTTGTTTTGAGATAAAAATGTTGTTAGTTAGTAGGTTATGATTGTCTTGGGGTTGGTTGGTGGTTAGTTAGTAGGTTATGATTGGTTTGGGGTTGGTTGGTGGTTAGTTAGTAGGTTATGATTGTTTTGTGGTTGGTTGGTAGTTAGTTAGTAGGTTATGATTGTTACCGGGTTGGTTGGTATTTAGTTAGTAGGTTATGATTGTTTTGGGGTTGGTTGGTAGTTAGTTAGTAGGTTATGACTATTTTTCGAGTTTGTTGGTGGTTAGTTAGAAGGTTATGATTCTGTTGGGGTTGGTTGGTGGTTAGTTAATAGATTATGATTGTTTTAGTGTTGGTTTGTGGTTAGTTAGTAGGTTCTAATTGTTTGGGATTGGTTGGTAGTTAGTTAGTAGATTATGAATGTTTTGGGGCTGGTTGGTGGTTAGTTAGTAGGTTTTGACTGTTTTGAATTTGTTTTGGGGTTAGTTAGTCGTTTATGAAAGTTTTGGGATTGGTTGGTGGTTAGTTAGTAGCTTATGCCTGTTTTGGGGTTGGTTGGTTGTTAGTTAGTAAGGTATAACAGTTTTGCGGTTGGTTGGTGGTTAGTTAGTAGGTTATTAATGTTTTGGGGTTGGTTGGTGGTTTGTTAGTAGGTTATAAATGTTTTCGGGCTGGTTGGTGGTTAAGGAGTAGTTTATCATTGTTTTGGGGCTGGTTGCTGGTTAGTTAGTAAATTTTGACCATTTTGGTTTTCGTTGGTGGTTAGTTAGTAGTTTATGATTGTTTTGGGTTTGGTTGGTGGTTAGTTAGTAGGTTATGATTGTTTTGGGGTTGGCTGGTTAGTTAGTAGGTTATGATTGTTTTTGGGGTCGGTTGGTGGTTAGTTAAAAGGTTATGACATTTTTGGAGTCGGTTGGTGGTTAGTTAGTAAGTTATGACTGTTTTGGGGTTGGTTGGTGGTTAGTTAGTAGGTTATGATTGTTTCGGGTTGGTTGGTGGTTATTAGGTTTTGACTGTGTTGGGGTTGCTTGGTAGTTACTTAAAAGGTTATGACTGTTTTTGGGGTTGGTTGGTGGTTAGTTAGTAGGTAACGATAGTTTTGGGGTTGGTTGGTGGTTAGTTAGTAGGTTATGATTGTTTTGTGGTTGGTTGGTAGTCAGTTAGTAGGTTATGATTCTTTTGTGGTTGGTTGGTAGTTAGTTAGTAGGTTATGACTATTTTTTGGGTTCGTTGGTGGTTAGTTAGAAGGTTATGATTCTGTTGGGGTTGGTTGGTGGTTAGTTAATAGATTATGATTGTTTTAGTGTTGTTTTGTGGTTTGTTAGTAGGTTCTAATTGTATGGGATTGGTTGGTGGTTAGTTAGTAGAATATGAATGTTTTGGGCCTGGTTGGTGGTTAGTTAGTAGGTTTTGACTGTTTTGTTTTTGTTTTGGGGTTAGTTAGTCGTTTATGATAGTTTTGGGGTTGTTTGTTGGTGAGTTAGTAGCTTATGCCTGTTTTGGGGTTGGTTGGTTGTTAGTTAGTAAGGTATAACTGTTTTGAGTTTGGTTGGTGGTTAGTTAGTAGTTTATGATTGTTTTGGTGTTGGTTGGTGGTTAGTTAGTAGGTTATTAATGTTTTGGGGTTGGTTGGTGGTTTGTTAGTAGGTTATAAATGTTTTGTGGCTGGTTGGTGGTTAAGGAGTAGTTTATCATTGTTTTGGGGTTGGTTGGTGGTTAGTTAGTAAATTTTGACCATTTTGGTTTTCGTTGGTGGTTAGTTAGTAGTTTATGATTGTTTTGGGTTTGGTTGGTGGTTAGTTAGTAGTTTATGATTGTTTTGGGGTTGGTTGGTGGTTAGTTATTAGTTTATGATTGTTTTGGGTTTGGTTGGTGGTTGGTTATTAGTTTATGATTGTTTTGGGGTTGGTTGGTGGTTAGTTATTAGTTTATGATTGTTTTGGGTTTGGTTGGTGGTTAGTTAGTAGGTTATGATTGTTTTGGGGTTGGTTGGTGGTTAGTTAGTAGGTTATGACTGTTTTGGGATTTGTTGGTGGTTAGTTAGTAGATTATGTTTGTTTTGGTTTTGGGTGGTGGTTAGTTAGTAGGTTATGTTTGTTTTGGGGTTGGTTAGTTGTTAGTTTGTAGGTTATGACTGTTTTGGAGTTTGTTGGTGGTTAGGTAGAAGATTATGACTGGTTTTGGGTTGATTGGTGGTTACTTAGTTGTTTATGATTGTTTTGGGGGTTGGTTGGTGGTTAGTTAGTATGTCAGAATTGTTTTGGGGTTGGTTGGTGGTTAATAGGTTATGACTGTTTTCGGATTGGTTGCTGGTTAGTTAGTAGGTTGTCATTGTTTTGGGATTGGTTGTTGGTTAGTTAGTAGTTTATGGTGGTTAGATAGTAGGTTATGATTGTTTTGGTGTTGGTTGATTGGTTAGTTAGTAGGTTATGATTGTTTTGGGGTTGGGTAGTGGTTAGTTTGTTGGTTATGATTGTTTTGAGGTTGGTTGGTGGTTAGTAGGTTATGCTTGTTTTGGGTTTGTTTGGTGGTTAGTTAGTAGGTATGACTGTTTTGGGGCTGGTTGGTGGTTAATTAGTAGGTTTGTTTTGAGATAAAAATGTGGTTAGTTAGTAGGTTATGATTGTCTTGGGGTTGGTCGGTGGTTAGTTAGTAGGTTATGATTGTTTTGGGGTTTGTTGGTGGTTAGTTAGTAGGTTATGATTGTGTTGGGGTTGGTTGGTGGTTATTTAGTAGGTTATGATTGTTTTGGGGTTCGTTGGTGGTTAGTTGGTAGGTTATGACTGTTTTAGGGTTGGATGGTGGTTAGTTAGTAAATGACGATTGTTTTCGGGTTGGATGGTGGTGAGTTAGTAGGTTATGATTGTTTTGGGGTTGGTTGGTGGTTAGTTAGTAGGTTATGATTGTTTTGGGGTTGGTTGGTGATTAGGTAGTAGGTTATGATTGTTATGGAGTGGGTTGGTGGTTAGTTAGTAGGTTATGACTGTTTTGTGGTTGGTTGGTGGTTAGTTAGTAGGTTATGATTGTTTTGGGGGTTGGTTGGTCGTTGGTTAGTATGTTATGATTGTTTTGGCGTTGGTTGGTGGTTATTTAATAAGTATAATGGTTTTGGGGTTGGTTGGTGGTTAGTTAGTAGGTTATGACTGTTTTGTGGTTGGTTAGTGGTTAGTTAGTAGGTTATGATTGTTTTGGGGGTTGGTTGGTCGTTGGTTAGTATGTTATGATTGTTTTGGCGTTGGTTGGTGGTTATTTAATAAGTTATGATGGTTTTGGGGTTGGTTGGTGGTTTGTTAGTAGGTTATGACTTTTTTTGGGGGGTTGGTTGGTTGTTAGATATGAGGTTATGACTGGTTATATATATTCTAATATTTATTTATACTATTGAACAGTATTTTGTTGGTTTGAGGAAGTGAAACACATGTTTTATCCTTTGATAGACAGTATTGAGTAATTGTCAATTGATGTCATTCCAAGAGTATTTCACAGGGGCGACACCTGTTTGATACCTTGCGTAGAAGTTAACACCTTTGCAACGGGCCCACTCAAAGTAGTGAGAGATATTTTTCATACCACGTCTACCATGATGCTGACTAATACATACTAATACATACACTTATATACGGTGGCATAAAAGGAACATGTGGCTACGAGATAACAAACCAATCGGAAAGTAGAATTATCTCGTGGCCACGACTTACTATCTCATGGCCACTACTTAGCTATCTCGTGGCCACGACTTAGTATCTCGTGGCCACGACTTAGCAATTCTACTTTCCGACTGGCCACGGGATAATCAGCCAGTCGTGTTGTAGAATAAAGTTATTGCAGCCATTATCATGGAGAAAGACCGAAACACGCTGATCAAACAATATTTTGAGCAGGCCTGAAATACAAAGAAATAATTGAGGTATTGTGGCAAGAGGACATCGTCCTGAGTGAAATACAGTTGAAGAGAATTCTCCGAACTTTAAATTTGTCTCGAAGAAACTACAGTAATATAAGAGATCTGGTAGAATTCATTAACGGTCAAATACGCTCATATGGACAGTCTCACGGATACCGAATTATGCTCGCAAGGTGTCAACAGAATGGCTATAAGGCTAGAGCCAATGATGTAAGCGTTATTTAAAAGTACTTGGAGTCGCGCTTAGAACAGCAAAGACTCTTAGGAGACGCGCACACTTTGCAGAAGGTCCGAACTTCATCTGGCATGTTGACGGTTACGATAAATTGAAGCCGTTTGGTCTCTGCATCAGTGGATGCATTTGTGGATTTTCTAGAAAAGTTATTTGGCTCAAAGTGTATCACACCTACAACGATCCTAGAGTAATCGGTGGATACTTTCTGCAGGCTGTTGAGGAGCTTGGGGGCTGTGCAAAATTCGTAAGGAGCGATTATGGCACAGATAACGGGCACATGTGTATGTTCCAAACCTTCTTTCCAGAGGCTGACGAACATGATATCGATGTACAGTCTCGTCAACCTTCGTTTATTTACGGCTCAACTATCACAAACAAAAGGATTGAAAGCTGGTGGGTGTATCTCAGGAAAGAACATCTTTATCATTGGATAGAGCTCTTCAAATAACTGCAAGAAAACGGCGGCTTCAGTGGTAATTTCCTGGACAAAAACATTGTTTTGTTTTGCTTTCTAGCTTTGATACAGGTAAAAGGAATTATAATATCTGAAAATTTTATACATACAAACATATAAATTT
This sequence comes from Pteria penguin, assembly GCA_035048485.1. Lineage (NCBI taxonomy): Eukaryota > Metazoa > Mollusca > Bivalvia > Pterioida > Pteriidae > Pteria > Pteria penguin. The sequence continues at coordinate 6,098,094 of CM068590.1, read as the reverse complement.
CAAGCTGCAAATTCCTTAGAATTTTCGTAAGTTGTTTAAACGGGCACCAGCAGTCCGTTTCACAAAAATACTTAAGATAAAGCCCAGGATTTTTCGTAAGTTTTGAGATGTCATATTTTCATCAATAGAAGCTAAAATTCAAATATTTTCTATTGTGATATTAGTCTTTGATATTAAATTCTTGTATGGTACAAATTTTTCATAATCAAATTAAATTTATAGTTATTAAAGTTTTAAAGTTACGAAAAACCCTGGGATTTATCGTAAGTATTTCTGTGGAACGGGCTGCCAGGTCTGTAACTTCACGGTTTAAAAAGAAAATGTCCGAGTCGATAAAGTGGTATTACTGTAAAATAAATATTTTATATAATGGTTACTATCATTTGTTTGGCTGATAGTATGTGTCATAATGAATGGTTTTAAAACTGGTTTTACATCCAAAGAACGGCAAACTGGGTTTCTAATATTTCAAATTTGCTGGTACAAAATATTCGATTCGTTAATAATCTGCAAACTAAAGTTAAAGTTCACCCGAGCCTATGACTGAAGTGAGCTTATTGTCCGTCCGTCGCCCGCAAACATTTTCGGCTTCTCCGGAACCGCAGGATGGATTTTCATGAAACCTTGTAGAGATGACGTACTGATGGTCCCCTACAACAGGTTTTGTTGTTTTTCGGCCATATCCGCCGAAGGGTGTGTCCATGGCAGGGCAAAATGGACCCAGGAGCGGTCTCCTTGTCAGATTTCAAATTGGCTGCAGAATAATCTGACTGTGAGGGGCGATCTCAAAATACGATCGAGTAGAGAAATAAGACAATTAGAAAAATATTGGAATTAAGATATAGATAAAGGTATTTACCATCCTTACACTCGGGTCCATGTCAGGGCAAAATATGCCATATAGAACAACAAACCAAAATCCTGACAGAGTGACAAAAAGTATGTTGTTTTGTTGGGGTTTTTTATTTTTTGGTTCCATTCCAAAGTCTTATGTTTAACAGCTGTTAGGCGTTTCTTGGGACTTAACCATTTTCATGCGATTTTTGTTTTGTTAGTTTTGTAATGGTAATGTGATTTAATTGCATTCCTTTTTTGTGATTTAGCTATACTTCATTTAATAAACATAGCGCACGTGCTTAATGTACTCACGTGAGCGATATAGACCCACTTGGTTTTTTTACAAGATGAGCTAGATGAAGCTGCCAGTATGTGGGATAACCATCGGATCCGTCCAAGTAGAAACCCAAGAGTTCCCAGCGGCAGACCTTCTACCATGTTTAACTATCCCTTTCTGTGGGGAAAAGTTGACAAAATTTGTTCTGTCAATGATGACAAGATAAGCATTTGCAAGAAAGAGGCAAAATTTCGTTCATCTGCGCCATGTGATCCTGATGTTTATAAAGTGTGTGTAGAATATATGAGGGCGTCACAGCTTACACCAGCACGCGATGTTCAGCAAGGAGTAACACTTTATCTACGCCTCCGTGAATATTTGCGAGAACTTGTTGCATGACGTGTTAACCACTGTGTTAATTTAAATATGCATGTCCTTTGATTTGATATTCATATATTGTGTATGCTCTAATGAAATAAAGGGAATGCTCTCCTCGATCGATTCTCGTAAACTCTTTAGTTTAATTCACTTAAGTAGACTTCGATCATGGACAACATCTGTGCGAAATATTATTCGGACCTAAGGTAGTATAAAGAAGTAACAGCTTGGACAATTCAAACAAAGAACAAAGGAAGACAGCCAAGGCGATTCATATATAGCAGCCCAAATGTTGTGGTAGTATAAATATGATGATAGATGCTGGGACTCTATAGGGTTTGGTTTGCGTCACTTTCACATATTTCACGTAGACAGGCGAATATCACAAATTATGAGTGTCAAGATCTGCGCTGGAACCAGAGACATCTTGCACCACAAACCAAGTGCTTAACCAAAACATACCTCTTTAGCTGTTTGATAAGTTCCTGGGATTAGCAATACCGACTTGCACTGGTCTCTAACTGTGAATGCATGCATGTAATTATTCATAAGTTTGCCGATGATGTTGAACTTGCATTGTATTTGATATAACTTGAACTCTGCTCTTGATTTTTCACGCTGCTGGTAGTTTTTCAGCAAATTACAAGTCTCCATGGAGCATTTCCAGAGTCAGAGGCCACAAGTCTTTGCAAAGGTTGCAAATGTTGTCAAACTAGGTATTTCTTCTACACTGTGAAAACAGTTATAGCCAAAGCCAAAACACAACCTTTAGCAATGTGTGCATTGCGACCTCGTCCACATATCATCATGCTAATATGCAACCACCTATGTAAAAGTGAAGATGTAAAGCCTTGACACCAATTATGGCAATGTATATCGTGACTTTGACGATATGACCTTGAATCAAGGTCATGACACATTTATGTTCATTCAGACAGGCAACAAATTTGGTTTTGCCCGTAAACCGGTTAACCACACCATTTGTTTGGCTTTTGTCAAATTAAATGACCGTCCTAAGTCGGTATCGTAATTGCACTACAATCAAATATTTTTGTAATGTGTTAAATGTTCTATTATATTATTTATATTGATGTATTGTATAGCTCCATGGTGACTTCTGCCACATAACTGAGCCGGTAACTCCTCTTTTTTCTTTGACACACAATTTAAGGTCTTGACATACGACCTCAACACAAGGAACATTTGTGCCAATGTGAAGTTAGCAAGTATAGCATGAGTAAAATTTGGTCCAGACAAAGATATTCCATGAAATATATGACAAACCTCACTCAATAAAGAATATCTCAAAAGAACCAGTAACATTCTTTATTATTCATTCTTGCAATCCTTCTTCAGGAGCAACAAACATTATAAAAGTTAAAACATAAAAAACATAATCAAATTGGGACAATAAACCTTCCAATAAGGAACATTTTCAACCACGTATGAAGTGATTCAAAAATAACATGCATAAAACAAGGGCCCGCAAATATGTGATGGATGAATGTACATATATAATTTTAGAATAATATATCTTGATTCTAAATGGATAAAGAAAGAACTAGAGCAGGCCTTACAGGATGTGCTGTTAAATATTCGCCATGGCAATAACATTCAACAACAAGAGTACTGTAAACGGTACATAATACGCCCATCATTCAGTCATACACTAAAATAAACAAGATGTGTTTGTAAAACACAAATGCCCCTGACAGCAACAAAGTTCAAAAAGCTATTTTTAGCTCCAAGTTCATGGTCAAGGTCACAGACCTTGGTGTCATTTGAGAGGGCTTCATTAGTGAAGTATGCTTGCCAAATATGAAGTCTTATGGTTCAAAAGTTATGGTGGTGGTTAAAGTTTTGCAGAGTCTTAGACAGACATAGTCACAGACAGACAGGCTAAAACTACTAACATGTCTCCCATTTCCATTCCAGAGCATTAAAATTATTCATAACACCCTTATTCCATTTACTTTTGTAAACAAGATGTATTTATCAAATACTAATGCCCCCAGAGGAAACAAAATCTAAATAAAGCATTTTTATCTTGATCTCACCCCATCACATTGGGTCACATGTACTAGGATACATTTGTCCTTCAATTTGAGAAACGGATGTGTACCAACAGAAAGATCTTATTAAGAGGAATACACCTGTGAAATATGAAAGCTCTTAGGGTTTAACAGTGTTTGAAATGTAGGTAAAAGTCATGACACACTCTCTTGTCATAAGGAACATTTGTGCCTAATATGAAAATGTAACAATAGCAGTCAGGACAAGGAAATTCAGAGAATTGTTGTCCAAGCACTGGAAGCTACTTTGACCTTTAAGTTGGTCAAAGGTCAAAGTCAAAGTGTGGCTTCACTGAAATGGTCTTGTCACAAGGATCATGCATATGCCAAATATGAATGCTATACCATTAATACTTTGGAAGATATGACTCAGGTTAAAGTTTTAGTGAAACTGACGGATGGACGGACGGACAAATGAGTGTTAATGTCCCCCCGCTTTCGCTAAAGTGTGGGGACAAAAATATGGCCCGGATGAAGGGGACGGATGGATGGAGACAGGGACATCGCCACTTTTATTTGTTAGTCTTTTTTTCTTGGGCCGTTTTGACTATAACTCTCTTGATAAATTGTTTTAGTATGCATAACACCATACCCCATACACACACCTTCTCTCTCTCTCTCTCTCTTTCTCTCCTTCAGCAGGACCTCAGGAAACGGGGGAGGGGGGAAGCATTTTTCTTTCTTTTGGTTTGTTTATTTTGTTTTTGTTTTTGTCGATTTTATCATGTTACCAACCGCACTTTAAAAATATCAAACTGCACTGTTCATTCTTTCTTTTTTTTTTTTACCTTTAGTGTATGTCTCTTCCTCTCATATCTTGTTTATCTATTTAGTGATTTAACTGCCGACTTTAACGTGAATGCTGCAGATAATGATATGTATTAAACTCAAATAAGATTACTGACGTCACGTTTTCCGAAAGCTAGTTGTACCCGTTCATATACATTGATAACCATAGTGGAAGTTTACTTTCAATAGATAGTGATCAGGTATGTTGCACATAATATCTAAGTTTTGCATTTTAAATAATCTCCTTTACCTTCTGGAAGGGGGGGGGGGCAGACCGTCTGGTGTAGTAGTTAAGCGCTTGGCTTGCGGCGCCGACGATCTGGGTTCGATTCCCGCTTTACGCCACTATGCTTAAGAGGTGGGTAACCTCCTGCTTCCATGTCGCGATATAACTGAAATATTGTTGAAAGCGACGTAAAACACCAATCAGGCAACCAACCAATCTTTTACCTTCGGATTGTAAATTTAGCTACTAATTACACGGATGGTGGAGTTCAGGGTCGAATAATGAAGCAAACTTCAAGAACGTAGGAGGAGGGATGGGGGTAGAGGGGTACTTGCACTCAATCCACCTAAAAAATAGGAGAGGAACAAAAGTATCCTTGCAACCCCTTACTTTTTTGCATACGACTTATTTATCCTGTTTCGAATATATATATATATATATATATATATATATATATATATATATATATATATATATATATATATATATATATATATATATATATATATATATATATATATATAAGAGAAAACAGATCCTCTTCAAATTCTGCAATTGCATGCAGTTTGCGATTTCTGTGACAATATAGCAGAATACTACTGTACGCTATGCAAGATTAAATTGTGCTCCCCCTGTAAAGACGACCACTTATCCAAGAAGCTTTACCGACACCATGAAGCTGTTCCATACGCGTCTGGAGCAAGACAGAAAACGGCCACCCAGTCTGAGTGTTCGAATCATCCTGGAGAGCGTTATCAACTTTACTGCGAACCATGTGCAGTCCCCGTGTGCTTCAGATGTTTAGTGGAGAATCACAGGAAACATGAATGTTCCAGTATAAGTGATGCCTACGACACTATCAAAGCGAAAGCCATGTCCAAAATGGAAGGAATGTCTCAAAATATCCGACCCCATCTACGCAAGAAATTAAAAGGGTTAAGTAAATCACAGGTGGAAATCCTTGGCGCCATTGCCGAAATTGAACGAAAAATGAAAGAAAGCGCACAGCATATCCATAAAGAGGTAGATGACATACTGGCAGAAAATATGCAGGAAATACAGAAGATCAAAGATGAAACCATTATGCCACTGTTACAGAAAGAAATGAGAAAAGCCCAGGAGAAGTTAAACCACGTTAATGTAAAAATTAGCTCGTATGACAAACACCATCGATCGGCTGACCCAGTAGACTTACTGAAATTCATGATGAAAGAACGGGATGAAGACTCAGTGGGTGTAGCATCGAACCACTTTGATGCTGCTCAGCTTTTCCAATCATTTACTCAAGGGCGTATATCTAGAGGAAGTCTACAGTATCAATTTGGTAAACTAGTAGATCATACTAAGCCACTGTGTGCGACCGAGTGCAATATGAACTATGACGTATGGGGACTAAAACTACGATCACGAAATGAAGCCTGGGTACATGGTACTGGTTCCACAGAGTTTGATTTATTGGAGAGGAGTGGTAACGTGGTCCTTGCTGTGGATGCTGGATGTACGCTGGATAACTACTTCGGTAAGTGTGTAACAGATGATGGTGGACTAATGTACAGTGACTTCCACAATAAATGTATCAGGTCATTATCTCCACGTGGTCAGGTCAGAACTCTCTTCACCACGGAGGATTACAAACCACGAGGACTGTGCCGGCTGATGAGTGGGGAGCTGGTGGTTGGTATGGAGGGAGGAGTTATGAGGATCTACAATGACGACGGGTGGGTGGTCAGAGAGGTCAAAAGTGATCATGTGAATAATCCGAACTATATTACCATAAACAAATTTACGGGAGATAGCTGTGTATCGGATAGCTATCAGAAGGTCGTAGGTTTTAAGAAGAATGGGGAGCACCGATTCACATATGCCGGACACGACAGTAAAAGTGGCTTTTATCCAAACGATCTGTGTTCTGATCGTCAGGGTCTTCTCCTTATCACTGATCGGGAAAACCACCGTATTCACATAGTGGACCAGGATGGTCAGTTTATACAATACCTGGTTACAAAGGAGGATGGGATCCAGGATCCTGTATCTATAGACATAGACGATCACGGACATGCCTGGGTAGGAGAGGTCTGGTCGAGAAAGGTGAAGATTATTAAATATTTCCAGTGAATTAATCATTCCATCATTATACTGTAATGTATTTGACTCGTCACCATATATTTATACTGCAAAATAAACATGAATTACATTCTTTGATTCTCCATATCTATGAATGAAAAATATAAGCCAGTTGTGAATATTTGACTTAAATTTCATATAAAATGTAGTTTTTATTGGCTCACCGGGAGAAAATGTACGAAGAGCAATTTTCATACCCCGTGCGTCGGGGTCCTTGTGCACAAAATGTGTAACCTGAGCTTTACCTTTTCAACCAATAGGGATAGGGCTTTGATACTTCATACATAGATTCCTCATGACCAGAATTTTCGCTTAATGCCAAAACTTTTGACCTTGATTTTGGCAATTGACTTACTTTTCAGAAACTTTGGCCATGGCCATATCTTTTGAACCAATAGGCTTAAGGTTTTGATGCTTCACACATAGGTCCTTCATAACAAGTACTTTCATTTAATGCCATGCCTTGTGCCCTTGTGACATTGACTTTTGTCTCTGACCTACTTTTCAAAAACTTTGACCATGGCTATATGTTTGAACCAAAAGGCTAGGGGCTTTGATAACCCACACATAGGTTCTTAATACGAAGTACTTTCATTTGATACCATGACTTTTGAAGCGTAATCTTGACCTTGGACTTTGACAAACTACCTAAAAACTTTAACATTGGCTATGTCTTTTGAACCAATACGGATAGGGCTTTGATACCTCACACATAGGTCCCTCATGTAAAGAGATTTTATTTGATACATTGACCTTGAGCTTTGACCAACTTTTCAAAAACTTGCACATGGACTATATCTTTTGAACCAATAGGGGTAGGGTCTTGATACTTCATACATAGGTCACTCATATCAGGACTTTCATCTGGTAACTTTTGACCTTTACTTTGGACTTGACTTTAATGGAAAATGACAATGCCCCACTAGCGAACTATGTTGTCTTCTGGCAACTTTTGTTTGATTTTAGTTCATTCAATTTTCAACTTGAATATCAGGAAGTACTATATAGATGAGTAGTTATTGTTCACAGCGGCGGGTTCGAATCTTCTCAGAGCGGATATGTTTCACTATAATATTTGATTCTGTAACCTGCGACTCTAAGATTTCCAAACCGTCCCGAGTATCTTCGGAAGTGGTTTTATATTACAGCCGTAGCACTATTTCATAATACTTGAAAATTAATTCTATTCTACGCTATTTTATTATACCTATAATTTTTCTTGTGCTTTTGTTTCCAAATTATTACAACTAATGTATCTAACGTGTATTGTATATTTGCTACTACTACTACTACAACTACTACTACTATTATTATTATTATTAGGGTCTTCCGATTCCATCGGAAGACCCTTTTGTTTTTGTGAGGTTTTTTCTTTACATTTGTTATTATTATTATTAGGTTTCACAAGTTTCACTTGTGAAACCTTTTATTATTCTACTGTCTTTTCTTATTATTATTATTATTATTATTCTTCATCCGTTTTTTTTTTTGTGACGGCTCAGAAATCACTCATTATTAAAGATATTACTATTCTGTTTTCAGTGTTCGATTCGAAATTAAATTTTCAAGATTTGATTTTTTTAATTTTCTAAATTACCGCTTATAAGCGCGCAGCGCCACCTACGACGCCAAAATTTTGAATCGCTATATCTTCCTTATTATTTGTCCGATTGGAATGAAATTTTCAGCATTCGATTCAGAAAAGGAGATGCAAGATTTTATGTCACTGCGTCAATTTCGTAGCTCTACCCCGAAAAAGTTGACCTTGACCCGATTGTTTTCATTTCAAAAAAAATATTTCAATCTTAGATTTTAGACAGTAGGATGAAAGATTTTAATGGTCTGATTTGGAATATGAAAAATTTTTGAAATCGGACCATAAATAAAGTCACAATGAGCGTGGGAAAATTCGCTATGACGTCATCAAAGCTAATTAAATATTCATACGTTAATATCTCTCTTATTAAATGAGATATCGGCATGAAATTTTATATCTAAACATGTTTCCACATTCTTAATCTACCTCTAGAATGAAAATGGCATGCTGCCAATATTTTTGAAATTATTGAAAATTTTCGAATCAAATCTTTGGCAAGGTCTAGCGACTTTATTTGCAGTCGGATTTTGATCGGGTTTCTTCCATTCGATAGAGCGTTCAAATACCTACCAGTAAAGTGTTCTCAGATTTTCGCTAACTCTTACGGTTCTCGAGTTATTTGCGTTTGAACACGACAACCCCCTTTAAAGTGATGTTTGTGACGTCATCAACACTCATTAATTATTCATGAAATGTTTTCGCCTATAGCTCGCTTATTGAGAAAGATAGAGGTGTGAAATTTGGTAGCATGATAGAGATTGAGAATATCTACCGACTGACAAGAGGAATTTGGCATGGAGCCAAATTCCTGAAAATGACGTCATACTTTGTAAATGACGTCATATCTCCCTTATTTTTCATCGGATCGAGGCGGGGACGGTTGGAATCGATTCTGCGTGAAAAAGTAAAATGGTAAATACCAGCAACAGAATTTCGATATCTCTTACCGTTTTCGAGATATTTGCGGTCAAAGTTCAGTGTTTGGCCTTTCCTGAAAATACAATTTAAAACTTCAGGTACCTGTGTCTCGCTTATTGATAAAGCTAGAGGTATGAAATTTGGTAGCATAAAAGAGAATGCAAATATCTACCGACTGACAAAAGGGAATTGGCAAGGTGCCAAATTCCTGAAAATGACGTCATACTTTTCTAAATGACGTCATAACTCCCTTATTTTTCATCGTATCGAATCGGGGATTGTTGCAATCGATTCTGCGTGAAAAAGTAGTTAAAGGTGAAAGGTCTGGTCTCAGATTTTCGATATCTCTTACCGTTTTCGAGATATTTGCGGTCAAAGTTCAGTGTTTGGCCTTTCCTGAAAATACAATTTAAAACTTCAGGTACCTGTGTCTCGCTTATTGATAAAGCTAGAGGTATGAAATTTGGTAGCATAAAAGAGAATGCAAATATCTACCGACTGACAAAAGGGAATTGGCATGGTACCAAATTCCTGAAAATGACGTCATACTTTGTAAATGACGTCATATCTCCCTTATTTTTCATCGGATCGAGGCGGGGACGGTTGGAATCGATTCTGCGTGAAAAAGTAAAATGGTAAATACCAGCAACAGAATTTCGATATCTCTTACCGTTTTCGAGATATTTGCGGTCAAAGTTCACGGTTTCACCATTCCTGAAAACACACTTTTCAAATTCAGGAAGCTGTGTTTCGCTTATTGAGGAAGTTAGAGGTGTGACATTTGTTAGCATGATAGAAAATGAAAATATCTACCGACTTACAAGAGGAATTTGGCATGGAGCCAAATTCCTGAAAATGACGTCATACTTTGTAAATGACGTCATATCTCCCTTATTTATCATCGGATCGAATCGGGGATGGTTGGAATCGATTCTGCGTGAAAATTTAACATCAACGTTGTACCAACAGAATTTCGATATCTCTTACCGTTTTCGAGATATTTGCCGTCGAAATTCATGGTTTCACCATTCCTGAAAATACACTTTTCAACTTCAGGAAGCTGTGTTTCGCTTATTTATAAAGCTAGTGGTGTGAAATTTGGTAGTATGATACAGAATAAAAATATTTACCGACTGACACGCTTATTTTACATCGGATTGCTACCAAAATAAATCCTATGCGTTCACTCTTTTAAATTTAATTTTCATAAACTTCCTATGATTTTTCGTTTTCCCTAGGTTATCGGGGAAAGCTATCGAGAGCCACCCTCAGAAAGCGAGAAATACGCGCCGTATTTAGCGAACTTTTCACTTTCAATTTCTAAAAAGCTGCTTTACTTTGAAATTTCATCTTTCGGCTATTAATTCTCACAGACACATACTCCCGTTTAATGAAAATTTTTTTCGAAATATACGGCTTTTCAAGAGAATTACGTAAGATTTAATATTTTTCGATTTTCGCGTATGTAGCTTTTATTTTTAATGGTAGATCTCTCAAATTTTCACTGTTATGTTCTCTAGGTTCATATCTTTAGAACTTTTATCGGCCGATATTATCTATCTCTTTTAGTTTGACCTCTATTTCAATTTAAAGTTTTTTAAAAATTACGTAATGTTCAAAACTGTCTTATTTTTAGCTTTACAGTTTCCAAAACATTACGAAACGATTTTGCGTAACGATTTTACTATGAAACATGTTTCTCAGTATTTGAAAGTGAGCAATTTAAAGGTTTTTTTTAAAAAAAATATCTTGCTTGCGTAACTTTTAATGTATTGTTTTATTCCTCGTATGAACAAAGTATAAAAACAAGAGTTTGAGAAAGCATTTTGAATTCGATTTCTTAAACAAATATCAAATTTTGGGTACTCTACCGATGAACAACGCAATAAACACACTTCAGAAGCGCTGTGAATTTGCCTTGCTTAATACCTTGCACGGCACCGCTGTTATACAGGACTTCTTCCATGGACAAGGCGCAGTAACTCGCGATTAATTCAATCGCGATTTAATGTGCTTTATATAAAATAAAGTTTGAGAAAGTATTATGAATTCGAATTCTTAAACAAAAAAAAAAAAAACAAAAACAAAAACAGACAAACAAAAAGAAACAAAAAAAAAAAAAAACCAATGATTGCATTCTACGAGCTACTGCTGAACAAGGCTATAAAGAAATCTTCTCCGAGCGTCGGCATTACACATTAGAGAAGCGCGGTGAATTTGCCTTGCTTAATACCTCGCACAGCGCCGCTGTTATACAGGACTTCAAACGTGTGTGAATTAATCGCGAGTTACAGTGCTTTACCTGTGGAATACGAGACATTGTCAAGTCTTTGTTTTGTGTATTGGGGAAAGCGGCATTACTAAAGGCCATCGCGAGGAGAATTGTTTATTGCAGCAGAGTGGCGATTCAAGGTCAAACATCTGTACACGCGAAATACCTTGCGTAAGTTAACAAATAAACAACATAAAGCGGGGTGTAAGGACTGGAGATCTAGGTTACACGTGCAGATTGTACTAAGTGTGACTGTCCTACATGTTTCTTGTTTCAAATATATGGTCAAGCCGCTGTTATACAGGACTTCAAACGTGTGTGAATTAATCGCGAGTTACAGTGCTTACCTGTGGAATACGAGACATTGTCAAGTCTTTGTTTTGTATATTGCGGAAAGCGGCATTATTAACGGCCATCGCGAGGAGAATTGTTTATTCCAGCAGAGTGGCGATTCAAGGTCAAACATCTGTACACGCGAAATACCTTGCGTAAGTTAATAAATAAACAACATAAAGCGGGGAGTAAGGACTGGAGATCTAGGTTACACGTACAGATTGTACGCAGTGTGACTGTCCTACATGTTTCTTGTTTCAAATATATGGTCAAGAGTAGTCGATATTGTGCGATGTAGGCTTCAGTACAATGTATATAATCTAAGTCGCTGTTATTTACAATTTCTGCAAGTAGATTGCGCAATGTGGATACCATCACTAAAGATCAGATATCTGGATCGTGAAAAAGAATTGTGTATTAGAGTAGGAGATCCCAGCTTCGTTGCTTCGACTTTAACTTGTGAAACCTACTCGTTGCTTTAGCAACGAGCTCGTTTCTAGTTATTATTATTTTTATTCTTAGCACTTTTTTGACTGCAAATTTCTCAGAAACGGCTTCACTGTCAATATTTTTGTTCAGCTTTTCTTATTAATAAAGCAAAACTTGATAGATTTAAAAGAAAATTTTGCTAAAATTCATGTTCTGAGTAAAATTATATAACAATTTGTAATTTTTAAAATCTCTCAACTATAACTTTTATTATGCAAGCTAGATTCCTGAAATTTTCTCTATGATGTTGTACAGGTGTAGTTCTTGACAATCGAATTAATTCCGATTAGGTACCTATTATAGTTAAGAAGCCATAAGAGTTTAAAATTTTCAACTTATTACGTAATTTAAAAAAAAATTTATTTTAAGCTTAAGAGCTGCAAAAATGTTGCCAAACGATTTAGAGGGTCAATATAAGGGTAAAAACAGTTATTTTAAAATTTTAAATTCATTTTTGAGAAGGTTTTAAATTTTCTCAAATAAAATGTTTATTATTTAAGCTAGACTCCCCAAAATTTCTTTATAATGTTGTACAGGTGTAGATCTTGACAACCAACTTAACGCCGATTATGTAACTTTTACGGTAAAGGCGCTATTTGTGTTTAAAGTTTTTAAACTCATTACGTAACTTTAAAACTTTTTTATTTTAGGTCTTAGCGTTAAAAAAATATTACAAAACGATTTAGAATGTCAATTTCATGGTGTAAGAGGTTTTTAAAATATTTTTTATCCATTTTTAATTGAGAAATTTAAGATTTTCACAAATTTGGTTAGTTACGTAATTGCTTCATAACTTGCTTATTTTTCGTCATATGATCAAGAAAAAACCATACAGCACGTGACAAGGGTTTACTCTTTTAAATGATATTTTCAAAAACATCGAAATATTTGCCCCCTTCCCTCTAGCGTTGGTAGACCCTATCGAGAGAGGGTCTTAAATCGCCGAAATTTTACCCCGATTTTTCAATTCCATTTTCTGAAAAACGGATTTATGTACAAATTTTATACTATAGTTATAGACTCTCAGAGACATCGTTACCCGTTTAAGTAAAAAAAAAAATCAAAAATAAAAGTTTTCAAAAACATTACATAACAATGAGTAAAATTTTTAATTCTCCGCCATACAGCGTTATTTTAAATGCTAGACTATTTAAATTTTATCTGTCATATTCTCTAGGTTCATATCTTTAAAAAATTCATCGGCCGATAATATCTATCTTTTTTAGTTTGGCCGCTATTTCAATTTAAAGTTTTTAAATAATTACGTAATTTGCAAAAACATTTTATTTTTAGTCTTATCGTTTCCAGAACTTCACCAAACGATTTTCCGTACCGATTTCAGTATGAAACATGTTTCTCAGTATTTGAAAGTGAGCGATTTAAAGGATTTTTTAAAAAAATACCTTATTTGCGTAACTTTCATAATTTTTCTTATTTGTCGTATTAACAAAGTATAAAAAGGAGAGTTTGAGAATGTATTTTGAATTCGAATTCTTAAACAAAAATCACATTTTTTGCCCTCTACCCGCTACTGATGAACAAGGCAATAAAAAAATCTTGTCCGAGCGTCGGGATTACATCTAAGAGAAGCGCGGTGAATTTCCCCTGCTAAATACCGACTTCAAACGTGTATGATAGTCACGGGGAAAGCGCAGTAACTCGCGATTAATTCAATGGCGATTAATTCAATCGAGAGTTACGGCGCTTTGTCCGTGGAATGTTTAATCGACTGTTATAATGGAGAGCCGTAATATGTATGATTTCTTGAACTTGATTTTCGATTTATTTCCTCTAGAAAATACTTTTTTCAATTTTAATTATTAATTAATTTGATTGCTTGAGGGGTTTTTTTTTTTTGGGGGGGGGGGGGGTATTTTTGTGTGTAAAGTACATTTAAGTCATTCTCCTGATCTTTTTTCTTTCTTTCCTTCTTTCTATCTACTTATTTTTCTTTTTTCTTTCGAGAGAGGAAGACCCGCCCTGTTGCCTCGGCAACAGGTAAGCTCTAGTTATTATTATTATTGTTATTATTATTATTATTATTATTATTACTATTATTATTATTATTATTATTGCATCGGCTGATACTATCGATCTGTTTTAGTTTGGCCGCTATTTCAATTTTAAGGTTTTTTTTAGAAAATTACATATGTACTTAACTTTTTTTTAGTCTTAGTGTTATCGTTTCCAGAATATTACGAAACGATTTTCCGTAACAAATTTAGTATGAAACACGTTTCTCAGTATTAAAAAAAAACTTACTTGCGTAACTTTCATGTGTCGTATGAACACAGTATAAAAAGAGACTTTGAGAAAGTATTATGAATTCGAATTCTTAAACAAAAATCACATTTTTGCACTCTACTAGCTACTGTTGAACAACGCAATAAAGAAATCTTCTCCGTGGTTCCTTAATCGCGAGTTACCGCGCTTTGCACGCGGAATATCTTAAAATTTCAAATTCCACAGGGAAACTCGCAATGTGTTTCTTTTACTTTGTTTTGAGTTTCTTTGTCTCTTTACTATATTAGTTATCTCTTGACCGTTGAAACGCACAATAGACACACTTCATGCAGCGATATCGCATTACGCCACCACGCATTTGCATGGAATTTCTGCAATACACAATACTCTCTATAGCCGTATTCATGCCGCTTTACTTATATATAATTACATGAGTGTGTTTAAATATTATCTCGGTGAGATATATACATGTATTTAGGTATATATCTGCCGTTTGTCCTTAGCGGCATACATATTGATTAATTGATTGATTGATTATTGTTTTAAGTCACGCCACGATTATTTCACGTATATGGTCACTCCACGATTATTTTACGTATATGATGACGGCATCTGTCTAATGCATTGCATACAAATTTAGACCTTTGCAAAGGACCCATCCGAAAAAGTGAGGGATCTTTTACGTGCCACGCCTACTGTGACACCGGACCTCGGTTTTTACTGTCTTATCCGAAAGACAGAACACCGATGCGCCAAGGGCGGAAGTCGAACCCGGGACCTCTCAATCACGAGCCGAGCACCTTATCCACTAGGCCACACCAGCTTCGGCATATGTATAATGCCGCAATAACTGCGTATATTCATTTATGTATCTCGTATTTGTTTAGGAATATCCAATATATTTGTACGTAAATTCTAAATGTTCCTTTTACTTCATTCTTTCTCAGTTTAGATAATTTATTCATTTTCTTACTTTTCAATTAATTTGTTTGTTTGTTTGTTTTTTGGGGCGACCCGCCCTGTTGCGTTGGCAACAGGTAAGCTCTAATTGCATATTACATTTATAGCTTGACATATAAGGTATTATATTCAAGATCCTATTGTAATATAATCTATTGGTATAATTATATAAATGTTTCTTTTACTGTTGTATTCTGTTAGCAATGTTCTGTTTTGTTTGCTTATCTAGGTATATACGAACTGTTTGGTGATGTCAATTAATAACTGAATCTGAATTATGGTATATATATTTTAGCGCTGCTTTAGTCTACTACAATAGATTATAATACATGCCAATATAATTACACATTACTACATATTATGGAATAAACAATACAAATGTTTGCATGTTCAAGCATGGAAATCTTTTCATTTTGATGTCATGAAACATTGTTTCTCTTATACCCACAGAGTTATCCTCATAATTTGCGCAAAATGATCAGTCTGAGATCCACAAGTTAGCAGAGAGAGAGAGAGAGAGAGAGAGAGAGAGAGAGAGAGAGATGGAAGACAGACAGAGAGAGATGGGATGTAGAGAGAGACAGACAGACAGACAGAGATAAACTACACACACACACACACACACACACACACACACAAACACACACACACACACCAGAAGTGACGCTGACCCAGTTACTGGCATAATATGGACGTCATTGTACATCACGGCACCGTTATACATTTATGACCCTCTGGATTTTATGATAGTTGATGATATACGCTAAAGTACAACTTGGTTGTTTTAAATACTATAATGACACTCGGTCAAGTTTCGAACCCAATCGGCGACTCTTCATTTGATTAAAAGATGTGAACAAGTAAACACGTGCAACGCCGAGCGTGGCTTAATACGCCAGTCGCTTAGTTTGAAGGGGAGGAACTTGAAGGTATGGAAATATTCTCTCCTTACCTATTAACCAGGTAATGGCACATGAATAGGCCATCTTTATTTATTCGTTTGGGATAATTAAATAGCACTTAAATCGAAAAAAAAAAAAGAGTCCCATACCTCCGTACCTTCAAACGGGATGAATCCGAAAACAAAACGTGGCTTCCTTTCCATAATCTTAGCATCAGCTAAAACGTCATGAAAACCCTAGTTATCGGGAACCATAGGAAATTATGCTATATTTACTATGCTAAAAATAATCTTAGTCTCTTAACGCCGTAGGTTGAAATCGAATGAATATGAAAAATCGAAAAGCGGCTTCCAGTTCATAATCTTAGCATCAGGTAAAAATATCACGTAAACCCTATGACGCAAACTCAAATTATTGCGTGTCATAGCAGACGGACAGGCGGACATCGCCATAACATAATGCGTCCCGCCTAAAGGCGGACGTATAAAAGAGGTCCCGATTCCAGCGTAAAAAGTCCACAAAGTTTCGAACAAATTAATTGTTTCTGATGTCTTTACTAAAAAATAGTGGTATGATACACTTTAGACTGACAAAGTCTTCGTTTCACTTAGGAAGCCTAATATCCTGCTAGGCTACTATAGATAGGACGATGATGTGTGCAATGAACTTCATTTGTAAAAGCGGCATCAACTTCATGTTCTGAACGACTAATACTGGAAAACGTCCCGTCCACATGTACTTCCAGTACTTTGATTTACCACAGCACCCGGTGTACAAACTCTATTATTGTAGACGTGTTATAGTGGTATTAATGGAATATGACCACCACAATCCTCTGTGTAGAGTATCGACAGAATTTTACCGGAAATACGAATATAAAGATATCAACACCAACGCTACAGTCATGAGAAGTTAATAAATCAAGTAAAAAGATTTTATTACGTAAAAGTTTTGCCATGTCACATGTTACAGAATAATTCAAATAACAAATTTATGACGTACAATGATAGATAATATTGACCGACTCAGGATCGATCCCTTTATATCCCTCAATCGGTGTAAAATTTACTATATGCCTTCATATGAGTTAAACTGACATATAAAATTAGAAATACACATACAAAGCTTGTGTGAGCAATTGTGTGTGTGTGTGAGGATTGCACATACAGAGTATGTGTGAGCATTTCTATGTGTAAGGATACTGACAGCACATACAGGCATACATTAAATCCAGTTCGTGGGTATGGACAGCACATACAGTCATACATTAAATCCAGTTCGTGGGTATGGACGCTTTACAATACTGCAAACATAAATGCTTTATTGTGCTTTACTTGACAAAAATTGCTACAATTAATACATAGAAAACAGTTCAACTGAACTACTTTTAAACATATGCAAAATCTTGACTAACAGCATATTGACTGAAGACTTTGTATCTTACAGTAGAATTCTAATATACTTCACTGATAAGAAATTTATAATCAGCTCATAAACTCTGCAGTCTATCTCACATAAAGTCTTCTGAATGAATTGGCTTACGATTTCTACTTATTTTTATGCAGTAAAAAGAAGTTCTGAAAACTAACATATATCTGACCTATAATTTATAATATAATTTTAATTATTCTAGGATGAAAAACAACACTAGATCATGAAATAGGTATTTTACATGTTTCTTCATTTACATAATGTAGATGTTGATAACTTCACAAAATAGATGAAATAAGCGTTCCTACATTTTGTTTGTACGTGTATGTGAAACAGGCTACTAAATATAAATACAGAAAATAAACAGGCATTTCAAAGTAATCCATTCCGAAGGTAAAAAAAAACTCATTTCATAAGTTTTTAACATGGAAGACATTGTTACAGGGGGTAATATCATAATGTTTTAATCAACCAATCAAATCACATGTTCTATAACAATGTAACCATGGTTACAAGTAATCAAAGTAGTCATTGGTTAATCAGGGGATATGATTAATCATCATACTTCACGATTACTTCATCAAAAACAATAATGGCAATGCAAGCATATATTCAAAATGAACACAATGAGCAGGATCCAAGTATGTGACAGTTTCACAATCCTAGATAAATATGAAAACTCTTTTTGATCTTCAAAATCAAAGTAACTTTATGATAATCGACTTCTTTTTAACATCTTGTGCAAAGTACTTATCTGCGTATGAATCTACAGAAACATCTTTTATTGCGATGTACTACAAGAATTCAAATGTTGAAAAAAAAAGATATTTGGCAGTTGGGAATGAATGTCACATGCTATACACATGTAACACTTTATCCGAAATATGGACCCACAGGTCTATACAAAGACTAAATTCACGAGTGGGAGTTATCTCCTCTTGTTTACAAGCAGCCAGTTAGTGTGCATATGATAACATGTACAATTTACAGTCGCGCTGACCGTGAATACATATCACTGGCGATAAGGTGATAATATAGAGAGGTTAGGTAAACGGTGCGAGATAACAGCGGGTAGTCACCTTTTTACGGACAGACGTCAACAGCCCCAACGATAGTGTCAGCCACAGTCGGCACAGATGTACTGTAGGGTAAAACTAAGTCAGACAACTGTACGGACGATAACTTGGTGACAAGTATTAATAGATATGACAGAGCTAAAGGGAGAATAAATTGTTTAGGAGAAATGAAAAACCCGAAGGGAAACAATCATTCGACCAATATGACAGTGCTGAAAGCAGAGTATATTACTGACTGATAGTTTATTGTAGAAAGGAGAATCAAAAATTGTTCACTGACATAAAAGGCAAAATGATAAGTTTTACCGAGATCTATATATCTGTTAGGGATGGGAACAAGACGATAATGAACACTGCAGAATTATAAGGAAAAATACAAAGTTCTATAATTAAAATTTGACAAATAATCTAGAAGGAAATATTTTATGGAAAGAAAAGCATACACTAAACATGGTGAAGGGGGTGTAAGGGAAAACAATATATTTTTAAATACAGGTGTTTTAATTAACACATTTTATAACTGTGTATGAATACATAATTTGTAAATTTATCTAAATTTCTTAAAATCATACACGGAATACGAATTTGTACGGTAAATCATCCTTTTGTTTCTATTAATGCCCAATTTCAACACAGAATGTTATAAATGAAAATATTAAAAACAAGTAATGAAATAATATCAGGAATGGTACACATGCCTGAAAAGGACAGTTGCTCTTATTTTCAAATACTTTGTAATATATAAATATATTAATATAAATCGGTATAAATTCATGTCTAAAAACTTAGGGGAAAATAAAAGTGCACACCAAAATTCAGTACCCAATTTGCTAACCACACATTTACCCCCTTTTTAAGGAAAGGAAATCCACATCCAGTGTAGTATGACAGCCTAAATTACTGCCCACATATACCCTTATCTGGATGGGAAAATTCCACATCACGTGAGAGTCGAAATTACCGTCAACATATACTCTTTTTTGGATAGGTACTTCTATGTTTACATCAAATACTGAAATAATAGGTCAGTAAACACGAGTAGATTACTTGGAAAGATATAGAAATGACAGATATCACTATCACGATAGGTAGATGACTTCGATCTTTCTAGTTAAACATTTAAAATATCTGGTTGAACATTGTCATATAAGGAAGTCCTATCTCTCAGTTAAAAGTAAACACATCGGTGCCTCACAAAATGGACTGTTGGTAACCTCTCCATGCTTAATTATATTAATAAGTTTACAAAAATAAAATGTCAATGTTCTTGAGACCGTAATACGGTGTATGTATAATTTGAAAGATTTAATGACGGGCTTCATTTGCATTTTACTTAAAAGCTTTGAACTTGGTAGGCTCACATTTAATTGAAGTTTATTAAATCTATCATCTATTATTTAAGCATAAAAGCAATATTAACTCCTATTGGTATAAAAATATTACACAATATCAGCTCCAGAATTACCTTTTCGAACGGAATATTCCAACTGACTACGTAAGCAGAATTTTGCCAGTTTTAAGCCGAGATGATCAGCATCAAATGTTTAGCACTATATATGTATTATGACTAGAAACATTACTTTGGTCATACCAGGTTCCTCTTTTTAAAACTTGTTTACTTTTTTGTATAGTCAAGTGACCAAACAATATGCAGACAATTCACCTTACTGACCTAGTAAATAATGGTTAAAAAGGAATACTACAGATGTGCCTGATTTTAATTATTTTTATAACTTCTCTGTTTCATAACATACTGAATGCAACAGAAAATGAAGGATGGAGCCACACCTGGTCGTAAATATTTCCTGTAAAAATTCAGGTGAAGTTTGTATTGAAAATAGTACCTATGCCAGATATTCGCAAATATCAAATGTAAAACTCATTATTTCCTGTTAAGCCTTCCTGGATTACAAACTTTCTACTTCTTTGAAGTGTACACAGACATATTGATACATGAGGGAGAACAATGTAGAAATTTTGGTGTTTACATTCAATTATTTAGGGGAGTGTGAATCATTTGAAATGAAATTTATAATCAGCAGAGAAGTTGAAAATTTTTCAAACATGTCAGTCATTTTCAGTGATTTTGAAAATTTTGTCAGTCAGGACAATGTAATGTAGAGATAAAATTTCAGAATTTCATGTCCGAATGAAATTTTGTTAGTCTAAACATTCAGACTGACATTTTTCAGCAACACTGTAATCAAAGAAAAAAAAATTCAATCAGCACTAAAAATAAAATAAAGGTAGAGATATGAATGTCAGTGGCACTCAAACACATTTTGTAGCAGCTAGAACTTTGAACCAACACTATTTCAGTACAACAAAACTTTCTTACATTGTTAACATGCAATACACTTAAAACAAGCACAAATAATACATATCTATTAAGAGATTTTTGAAAATCTCTCAATTTTATACTGCACACAATGATTGGGACAAAGGGGTAGACAAATGTCAAGGCCATAGTTCTTAATAACAACTTATAATTATTGTATATCTGTTGTCATGATTTAAAAAGTCATATATTTCAAAGTGATATAAATAATGAGATACTGTTAATAAGAATGTCTAAAACTGCTGCCCACTTCTCTCATCCTTTGATACAGAAGACATTTCCCCGATTCACTCAAAGATTCAAATTCAATTAGAAATTTCTGTGTAAAGTATCAAGGAAGTTAAGATAAAAAATATGACCTTGCATACAGATGTCTACCAAATGTTTCAGATCCTTGCTTCAAGGGTCGTAACTGTCGTCATATTTCCTTCCCGTCCCACAGGATAGGAATCGGACAGGTGTGAAGACAAAAAATATACCCTGGGTACACATGATTCACATTTTTCTTGTTGAAGCACTTTTTTTATCCTAAACCTTCTACCCAAGTAATCATTCTCTAAACACTTGATGTTTCTCAAAAGGATGACATTTAAATGACGGTTTTTACAATATCTTCTCTTAGAATCACATAATATATTCCATAAAAACCAAACATCTGAGCATATTTCACCCTGAATATAAAATCAAAAAAGAATAAATCAATATTCATGTTGTAAAAAATCAATAATTCTATCATTTTTTGAGATGAAGTTGATGTGAATTCCACATGGTTGTATAAATAACCATTCAGTTTATATATGAAATGTCTAATGTTATTTGTCATGGTTACCAATTCTTGTTTACATATTTACCACGGTTACACAGAGATTGCGATCCCTCTTTGATACAGTATCTGATTAATTTCAAGACAATATACCCATACTGAACAATTCAGTTCTTTGAATGAATCAGCTCGCACAACTAATTCTTACCCCATGCAGAATACCTATCTTTCACCTTTAACTCTCATAATGTTTAAAAGAAGAAATAATTTCCACATAATAACAAGACAAGTTCATTATAAACCTTCATCATCCAAAGGTCCATTCCTCTTCACAACTTTCTTTTTTGATATGTGGACATTCTTGCATACCTTTCATAGAATTTCACATAGTTGTGTCCATTCTCCATACGATGTCATGGGAGTCTCCATTTTTCATATGATCTCATGTGATAGTTTCCAGTTTTCATATGATAATCTTCTCATTTGGATGTTGACAAGTTTCACACAATGATTTTGTATCTCATGACTTTGCTCTCAATATTGTTCTTAAAATCTTCAATTTTAAATTTCCTCGATGGTTCCGCCCCAGTGCACTTTGTATCTTTTGTGCCGCCAGTTAACTATGGTAGTCTTGTGGCTTTGAATTGTCAAATAAAACGCTAAGCATTCACGCATCAGCCATGCCACAAGAAATTCGAATTTGGAAAAAGGTAAAGGACCATTCTGGAAGGAAGAAATGAAAATAATTAATTAAAAGGAAATAACTATGTTACAAGGCAAAAGGGAAATAACGTAGATACTTTCTCTAGAATGTATTGATACATTTTTATAAGATTTATTTGGAAGTGTATTTGTTTATTGGCAATACTGCTCACAATACCTACTAGAAATTAAATATGTATCCATCGTACAACAAGATTCTTATTGTTTGTTTACCTTTTTATGCCACATGATTTTATGATGGTGGTATCCAACTGGTGTAGAGCATCATTATTTCTACCTATACAACTGAGGGTATGTTTCACAGTAAAAAAAAAAGAGTGAAATGAACTTACCTCACAGGTGGTCAGTATCGTGTAATCGCACAGGAACCATACAAGTACATGCATAAGGAAGAATGCCATCGGTGATATTCCAAACACATACTCCACGGCCCACGAAGAAATTACCCCCATCAGCATACACTCTGAGAGGGGCTCTAGGAAGATTAACTGTGGCAGCAGAGAGATACGTAACTGTGACCATCTGCAAAAAGAGTGTAACAAAATTAACATCGTTTCTACACTGCTTGACAACAAACTTCAAGTAGACTTCACCATTTTTCTCGCCTTCCCAACAGACCTTTTCACAATTTCATATGACGTAGGGGTCACTACCTTACAATTGAAGTTTCGCTGCTCAGATTTGCGTCATAGTAATGTGATGTCGAAATCCAAACATTAACGTCATAATGAAAATTGCGGCAAAATGTGGTCTGTCCCATGTTTGGCCCCTTACATCATTTAAAACTGGAACGGTCTACTCCTACTTCATGTAAAATTATATCACTATTATTGGTATAATAATGGATAGGGGGAAAATGATGTGAAATCCTTCTGTGGTTACATTATTATTTCCACTGTACTTTCTTTGTTCTTTTCAACACAATACTTTATGACTTCAAACAATGTTCACTGTAAGAAAGCTTGTTTGTTGTTGTCAACATATTGTGATGTACATTACCAATCATATATGTTATGTGTCATGCTCACAAGGGCCCTAATTTGGTCAATAAATTCTATTCTATTCTATTCTACAGTACAGTCCGGGTGGAACTTTGAATGCCCACTGTCCATAATGGGCAGTCCACCTGAAATTCCAGTGGGCATTGGGAGTGTCCAGTGGACATTTTTCATGCCCACTCTAAAAATGCCCACTGTGACCAGTGGGCAAATTAAGGTCCACTGGGACTGTACTGTATATCACTGGTCTTTATTAAGAGATGTTAAGTGACCTACATGTAATGCTTTTAAGGCTATCATTTCTGCTGGTAATAAATGATCCAGCATGAACTGAGATTCAAATCACCAATATCTAATTAGGCAAAATAAGATTAAAATTTAGTTTCTCAGCTATCGCTTTATCATTTATGTCTGTGTTGCATACTAAATTTCTACATGGGTTTCCATGTGCCCTTTTTTCTCCACATTTTCAGATCTGATTTTTCTTTGAGCGTTTATCTGACAGATATGATAAAGCATGTTTAAAGGGAACCAAAAATTATCACGATCTTCGTACAGATCATGTCAGGGGCCACAACGAATTTCCCTTGGACAGTATTCGAGGATATGAGGGATATAATCCCATCTAACTTTATCTCATCAATGGCAATGGTCAATTTAACATTGGGGATTGGTTTTTTCCCCAATAAGTATAAAACATATCTTATAGAATTAATGATAAAACAAAATAAACTTCCCTGCCTCATAAAAGTTTAATAGAGTGCTTCAAAACCTAAACATCTATTTTATTTGGCCTTATTCATTCAATTTTTTATGTACACTCCTTGCATCAAATTCATTATCCAAAAATCTGTATGATAAAGCAAAAGTGGGCAATGTATACAACTGAGCTAGATACATAGCACTCCAAAAATTTGAATAAGTATTTAATAGAAAATCAGTAAACAGAAATCTTTTTATTTTCATCTTCCCAGAAATATATATATTTATGTGTGTGTGTGTGTAATATTGAATGTTTATCTAATACATGAACAACAGTCAAATCAAATATGGACAGAGCTATAAATACAATTCACTCCATATAAGTTCAGTCTTCAAAACTACAATAATTTGTGACTTATAAAATGAGTTGTCATCATGATTCTTCCAAATAAATTTTGTCATAACATTACTACACTAATCCCCTTTTCACTGTCCACTATGGCTGTGCGGTTTTACCGCCACATCGGTGGACAACAATTTTTCCGTTTTCAATATGCACTGTAATGTGCTTCTTAAAAAAATCTGTTCTGGTTTGATATTTCATTATCATATCATATCTGGAGTTATCTCTCTTTAATGTAGTTTTATAGTGCAAGGAGCACACCTCTGTGACAACACAGTATTAGTTCAATGTACTTATTAACAATTTTGATTTTACTATTTTTATTCATATTATATACATTCTGTGTTGTCATCTCAAAGTCCTGTTTTCGTGTGAAAAAATATTTTGCAATATTGATTTGAAATTAAATGCAATGTATTTTTCAGTACTGCAATATAGTGCAATACGTTTTATTTACTCCGATGCCCAGCCGTATTGTCCACAGCTTACCTGATCAGCCTTTGATGGAAGTGACTAATGCTAAAATGACCAGAGTTTTGCATAGCTGGCTGACTGCATAAAACTGCTTTATATCCCCTGTGAGGAAAAGAATGTGAGAATTTACTATTTAACTATTATTCAAGTCACTATGACTATTTTCAAATCCCATAGGATTTGATACTCAAGTAATCATCAAAGACATAAATAGAAATATGTGTTTTGGAATTCTGTGATGTGTGTAAAAAGTTTCAAATATGCTATAATGAAAACATGCAGACAAATATTTCTTTTCTTTATACATATTTTTTTCATATTGTTGTATCCCAAAATTAAATAATTTGCATCAATGACAGTTATTTAAATCAAATATCCCTTTAAATGACCTTTTTTTGGGGGGGAAAATGTTACTTTTCACACCAAGAAATGCTCTCTGACCTTCATCAGTACTGACATTCAAACTTTCTGACATAAAAACTCCCTCTTTCAAAAATTTCTGAAAATACAGTAATCCTATACTTACGCTTTGACAAAAATTTCACATATAAAATAATCTTCGGCTAAATATTTTCCCAGTGGAGCGAGGCCTCCGTGTTTGTCTAAAACATCTTTACGGAACACACATGACATTCCTGTAGAACAATTGATGCCCACAGCCTGTGCCCCTAAAGCACTTCTCGCCTGGTACGTACCAAAATATACCTAAAACAGCACACACATTTACCTGATCAATATATCAAACATTTTACCAAACAGGTATAAAGGGTGAATTATCAATGAGATCAGCAGATTTTCAATATATGTATTTACAAATCTCTGATGTTCTAAATGAGTAAAAATGGCATTTGCAGATCTTTAACAGAAATGTACCATCTTCTTTACTTTATGCGTAGAGATCTTGAAAAAAAAAATTTTAACATGAAAAGGTCAATTGAGGTATTACGCATTTTCACACAACTTAATGAACACGGTTGTTTGTGTTTTGTCTTTTACCAACAAAGTTTTAAGATTAATATGAGATACATTATTCTATGATACTCGTGAATTTTAAAGTGGTAATACAAATACTGAATTTTCACATGCTTCTTTCTGTTTTTACTTTTCTCTCAAAAATATAGGACTCTATTGTGGTGACATACTCTGATCATTCATTGTAAAAAGCCATTTGTCACACATTAGGTCCCTTATATCATGTAGCATGTGTCACACATTAGGTCCCTTATATCATGTAGCATGTGTCACACATTAGGTCCCTTATTCATGTCAAGCAAAATAAACTAATGCTGGAGGGCATGAATACCGGTATGTCATTAGCTATCCATTTTCAATGTGTGACTCTTACCACATAGACAGATGGATGGGAAGGCCGTCAGCATGCCAGACTGACAGACAGTCTGATGGGAAGGCAGTCAGCAAACCAGACTGACAGATAGACTGATGGAAAGGCCGTCAGCATGCCAGACTGACAGACAGACTGATGGGAAGGCAGTCAGCAAACCAGACTGACAGATAGACTGATGGAAAGGCAGCCAACAAGCCAGACAGACAAAGAAACATGGGTCAAACAGAGCGATCTCTATATGCCATGTCCCTTTGCAAGGGACAATACAGAACATTTTTCAGTTATACAATCTCTTACGACATTTAAAAACTTTCAAAGCTTGTAGAAATTTAGCTGTAATATTATATTAAAAGGTGTACAGTGATGAAGGATATTTCAAAATAGAATAATCTTAAAAAGGTCATAACCACCACTAATGACCTTATATTCCCACAGTGTCTAAATGTCCCAAAGAGATCAACCTACTTTTTCATAAACTGCTGCAAAGCCTTTCCTGTTTGCTGAATATGGCATTTGGAGAACAAGACCAACATCTGGTTTCAAAAATGAAATCATATCCATCAGGGTGTCTGGTCGCACTGAAAAGATGATTATACACTTGTTATGCTGTCGCTAATATGGAAAAGCATCTCTGGGTCCCTAGTAAGACTTGTTCGTCATACAATATTAGAACATAAATATATATAATTTTGTGCACATCATATAATATTGTACTATAATCAACAATAATATTATAGTCAAGGTGACCGAAAATTTGTGGAATGTGAGTGCTTCTTGTCATTTATATTTTGGAAAAATAGATGAATGGAAAAGTTTCTAGTGGACAAAAAAAATTATTTACATATACCCAAATTCTGACAGAAAAATACCATAACATATGAAGTTGAAGACATTATACCAAATCATAAACAGAAAATAATACACTAAATAATATTATTATGATAGAAGTTTAATACCCTATCTTAACAAAGTACTATAAATAAACAACAGGAAACTAGGGATAGAAAGAGAACAAGAGTAGTAGGTTAGACAGATAGGTGTGTCATGTAGATAAAAGGATTAATAATGAATTCCACAGACATGTATAATCTATAACGTCTAAAAATAGATGTGACAGACATACACATGTAATCATATAGAGTAAAACTGATAAAGATGTTATCATATATTCCAGGTTTGTACGTTAAACAAGAAACTCACTTTTGATGCTGCTATCAGAGATGACTACAGTGTCGTTTTTAGCTGCCTCATAAGCTTTCACCATGTTGTTGACCTTGCCGTTAGGACCGACATGTTTTACACCTGTCAAGATATCGCACAATCAATAAAAAAAGCTTTGCAAAAAATTAATGTACAACACCTTGATTTAGGTCTTTAATTACAAATACAAAAATTAAGATTTCTGTATATAAATTTTGTGTTTGCTTATTGTTTTACATTGGCCTAGGCCTGGATTAGTTTACCGGGTATTTGGTGATGACATCTGTTTAATATACTATAAAGGAATTTAGTCCATTGTGACGGACCCATCGGAAACAGTGCGAGGTCTGGTGGTATTTGAACCAAAGTCCTCTCCTCTAAGAGCCAAGCATCATACAGGCAGTGCAATACTGGCTCTACCATGTGATGAACTAACTGACAGCACCCCCCCCCCCTTCTGACCAAGTTAAGAAATGGTCAACTGAAGGAAGGAGCTGCGTTTCCAGTCCATTTAAATATATATTTCTTTAATGCGCACAGTGAATCTCCTTGATAACAAGAATATACAGTAAAGCTTGTAGTTTACATTTGGAAATTTGGATGACCTCTTTATGGTAAGATTTTCTCACTGTTAAGGTGGATAACCTATACTGTAGTAACTTGTTGACAGAGGAGGGGGGATGATAAACATTTTGGTACACATGTATCATAAAGCAAAGAAAGTTATGTAACCCTGACTGGAAGTTGACAAATTTAACGCTGACCCTACAAGAACATGAATTACCCTGGCCTGACCTCCTATTAATGAGCACATTTATTGTTTACACTGACAAATTCCACTATCACTTATCAACCCATTAAGCCAGATTAAATAAGATCAACAACTGAACACTGACAAAATATCTATGTCAAAATAGGAACTACTATCCCATAGTATGTTATCATAATAATCAAAGTATCCAATAGGGATCTCAATGTAAGTAAACTAAATATAGCAGGTTTAAATGCCTTGTCTGTCATGCATGCTGTTCTTTGAACTATAATAAAAACAAAATATATAAATCTGTAAATCTGGTATTATGAAGACCAAAAATAATCTCATGAATACTCTAAAGTTTTACGTCCAGATAATTAGTTTTTTTTTTTCAATGTAACTTAATAAAGGGACAGAAAAGGTTCATGATCAAGTTTAAGGTCAGTTTTCTTCCTGATGTAATGACCCCCCTTCTATACAGGATTATAATACTTTCAGTCCATTTATAATCAGCTTTCATGCTCAAGTAGGGGTGGATTACTCCATTTTCTGTAGTGGAATAAAACTTGACTGTTTGAGTGGTTACTTTGTTTTGTGGGCTGGACAATGTATACTGAATGTGTATTGGTAACATGAAACAAAGAAAGAGAAGTGAACCATAGCTTAAAAATGTACTGGTATAATGAAAATAACTAAGAGAAGTAAGACAAAGGTCTGGTATAATAAAAAGTAGAGAAGGCATAGTTTAAGACTTACTATTACAAAACTGTATCAATGTAAGGCATGTGTTTTAATTTGTGCTGATATAGAACAGTACAGAAGTAAGGCATGTGTTTTAATTTGTACTGGTATAAAACAGTACATGTACAGAGGTAACTTGTATGGCATGTGTTTTAATTTGTACTGGTATAAAACAGTATAGAAGTCAGACAAGTGTTTTGATTTACAGAAGTAAGACAAATGTTTTGACTTGTACTGGTATAAATCAGTACAGAAATAGAATATGCTTTTAAATTATACTCTGTGTGAAAAATACAGCAGATGCTGTATGCCAAAATTATTATATTATTTGGGTCAAAATTAGGTCACTTACTTCAAATTTGATTATATGTGCATGGGTTTGACTCCCAATATGGGTGTACTGGAATCCTGTCTTTTGAATGAGACAGTAAAAACTTCTGTGTCATGGTGGGTGTGGCATCTAAAAAGATCCCTCAATGCTTTCAGAGTGTCCGTTGCAAGGTATGAATTTCTATACAATGCATCAGGCAGGTGTCATCACCATATACGTGAAATAATTGTGGAGTGACACAGAACAATAATCAAATTCATACTTGAATGAAGGTTTGTGAGAAATATTCTGAATTCTTGAACTTACCTATGAAAATTTTGGCATCAATTTTAGGGTATTTTTCCATTAAAGCTTTAACAACCATAAGGGCAGGATCTGATTCATCTTGTACTGAGAAAAGGATTTCATACTGGAAAAAAAAAATGTAGAAATCATGTTATCATCATTCAATTCTACCTAGACACCTTGTTTGACAGTCGTTGAGAAAATAAAAATAAAGGACTGAAGGGTAAAACTTGGTACAGTGGTTAAGCGCTTGGCTTGCAGTGCAGATACTCTGGATAGGATTTTCAAATTGTGCTACTAGTACTACATGTATGTTTAAGAAGTTGGTTACCTCTTGTTCCCATTTTACGATCTGACAAGAAAATTACGAGTGAAATTTTATCTGTGTGTCATTCGTACCATATTTAGCATTCAATCCTCTGCAATTGAGTGAATGGCATTTAATTATGTAATAAAGCAGGAATAGAAAATTTTTACGCTATTCCTCCATGCTTTTTGAACTCTTCTATACTCAGATGCAAACATGAACCATATAATCTACCGGCAATGGAACATATAGGCAAACTGTCAACAACCGAAATACAAATATAGAATTACATTTCTATTGATGATGATAGGCGTGCATCGAAATTAATAAGAATAAGCAGCGAAACGATTCTCCGCAGTCTATTTGGTTCAATGCACAAAGGGTATAAAAGGGTTACAAGTATTTCGACTCAATATAACTCTTTTTTTTACATAAATGTATTTATTAACTTTCGATGTACCTCCCTCCGTTTTGCGTTGAACATTTTATATATACTGGGTGTATTGGCTCATTTCGAAATACAATTATTTTCTATTATGCTGTGTGAGCAGGTGTCTGACGTAAAACCATTGTGACATCAACCAGTTCTATGGAAACCGGTGTAAAATTACGGGAAATGATATAGAAATTGTATTACGTCACATTAGTTTGACGTCAGATACCTAATCATATAGGAAATAACTGTATAACGAAAAGACCATATAGACCTTTTACCAATTTTACATGGTGTAAGGGGAAATACCGGACAAATGAAATTTTGCCGCATAGATTTGCGTCATATTACTGTGACGTCACAATCCGAGCATTAAATTCATACTGAAAATTCCGGCAAAATGTGGTTTGTCCGGTATTAAAAAACTCTTACATCATTTAAAATTGGAAAAAGGTCTATTACACCAAAAGTTTTTTTCACAAAAAAAAAAATAATCATTAAGTTTTCATTCGAAAACAACCATAAAATATCGTTATACGAATCGTATCGTGAGGTAAGCATATCGTTTCAACGTGACTATAACATCATAAAGAAAAAAAAAACCAAGCACTTCAATTTTTAAGGGGAACACCACATTGATATGTTCAAATGTTGGTAGGCATGGCGTAATGAAATTAATATCAAAACAGTCTTTGAGAACTTTCTACGACTTTTTCGCACTTGTAAACGATAAACCAACAACTTACTTCGACTTTTTCAAACTTACACTTACTAACGGTGCAATTAAAACTATTTTCATTTCTTTAAGAAATTTGAATTTCATAATGACTTTATGACTTTCCTGTTTTCCGTTTCTCTCTATCTCTCTCCATCTCCGGTTTTACGAAGTATATCTTGACGTAAAATGTAGAAGTCATTAAAATAAATCGTGTACATGTCAATAGCAGTCTCCATACATCAAGTAAAGTATATAAAGAAAATGACAGCCTTCTGAGGGTCTCCTGTACAGATCTTAAAATCAGCACGTAAAATCAGAGACAAACATGCAGCATGAATAACTCTGATAAAAAAGCTAAAGAAATCTAAACAAAAGTCTTAAGCTCTTCTTGTCTTTTTCGTCTACTTCACAACTCTTTCTCCAATGCACGCCCTCATTATGTATGCATCATGCGTATTTCAGAAATAAATTTCAAGCATTTTGGCATATATCACAGAATTCAAAACATAAAAAATAAAGCACGATATACGTACATTCTGTTAATGTATTGATTTTATTTTAATCTACACAATACCTATGCGACCAAGAAGACGGCATATCCTTTGTACAAGCATGATGTAAAATTTATGTCCCTCCTTGCACTACTGATATGGGACAATGACCTTATACAGCGATCTTTAGTACAAACAGCTTTGTGGGGTTTTTTTTTCTTTTTCTCTTATTTCTTTTTTTTTTTTCTTTTCGTCACATCACCTGCCTGACCAAACTCACAGAAATTCAGAGCTATGCAAAAGATCCACTCGAAGCATTGAGAGATCTTGAACATGCCAACGATTATTTATTTATTCATTTATTTTTGTTTATTTATTTTAGTAAGTTTTTGTTATTTTCATTTTCATTTTTATGTATATAATTTTATTCTTTATTATTATTACATTGGGGGAGGGGGTGTTATTTCTTTTTATTTATGTTTATTTATTTATTTATTTTTTATTCATTTATTTTTTATTCATTTATTTATTTATTTATTTATTTATTGGTTTCATGTTGTGATTTTCTTTTACCGAAAGACAATACCCCGACTAGATGCCAGTGGGGCTCGCGCCAAGGACCTCTGGACCTCTATCCCAGCACGTTACAGACTGTGGTAGACGGGCTTCCATTACTATCGGGACATACACTTAGCAAGGCTTCTATAACACGTTTACAATATAAAGACCTAGTTTTGTCTTGAACCATTCGTCGCTTGTCACTATGAAGAATGAAATTTAATGAAAAAGGACGCTTTGCTCAACCCAATTGCACTTGATACATTTATCGTAGTCAATGCAGAGAAGGAAGTAATAAGTACACGCAATCCAGGGCTCGAAATTGGCAAAAATCTCAGGTCGTCAATTGGGAAATTTGAAGAAAATTTGGACGACCTCCATTATCATTTACTGAAATTTTAGGTTGACCAAAGAGATTTTAGGTTGACTTTGACGACCGGGCGACTGCTAATTTAAAACCATGGCAATCTGTGGCCATTTGTAAAGGAGAGCAGGGGGAGTGTTGGAGTTGAAGAGCTGCCTTCTTCGGGCAAATAAATATGAGTCGTAAAAGCTGAGATACGACAGATCCTAAAAGGAACGTGCACGTGTATCATCATGACACGCAAGCAGTACGAAACAATGAATAACTGTACAGCATGAATCGCTGGTTATTTGACTAGGGGACGTACGACCCTGCTTGACTGGACTTCTCAAATTATAACTCAAATGAAAACCGGACTCATCAGCTGGTCTACATCCGAGGACATTTAAACCGTTGCAAGGACGATATGGCATGTGTCTGACATGACAACCGATCCTGTTAAGCAAGTCCTGGCGACCTAGCGATCTACGAAATTGTCAATATTTTGAGTGTTTTCTCTACCTTCTAGTCATTTCACAAACACTCTTACGAAATTTCTAAGGATTTTTCGAAACTTTCAACCCCAGATTTTGAAAACAAAGAAAACTGCAAATTATTCAATTTATGATATTATTTTTCACCCCAAAATACAACAAAACATTTCATATTCTCCATAATGAAGTTAGAATTCAAATTTTATCTATTTAAAAGCTGCCAAAACTCCTTTAAAAGTTTGTAAGAATTTTTGTTAAATGGTCTGTCAATAGGAGTGTAAAGATCTCTCGTGTCATACCGGGTAGGTAATCGATCGAACGAGCGTCCATAAAGTCCAACATGTAATCAGCTTCTCAGATTATCATGTAAAATGCAAGATACGGTCAATATATCAATATTTTGGTACATAAGTATATCAAACTGATAAATGATAGCAATGTACAGCTTGTTGGATATACACATATCTACCTTGAAAACAAATCACACAGAGGCTAAAGTATGTTGTAAACATTTTCACCCACTGGGTGGCGCCACTATGTGCGCATTTCTCAATTAAACGTAGCCATCGGCAGTGGCGGATTTAGAAGGGGGACATACCCTCCCATATTTACAAGTAAAAATCCAAATTTGGCGCTAAAAATGGCCGAATAGTTTGGCTAACACACATGTGGGTCCCCCTTTTCGGAAATCCTGAATCCGCCACTGATCGGTAATAACTGACCTTTATAAACATGCTGCTGAACAAAGGCGTATGCATATACGATTCTGCAAACTTTATAATTTTTTGGTCTTTTTATATTCAACTCGCACTTTAACTTTAGCCTTTAACCTTTCCATGGACCTGTTGTAAATCATTGCGCCGAGTGACACTTGCGAGTCCTCTATGCAGACGCAGATACAAGGAAAAAGCGGGGAAGTTCCGTATGTTTTCACACCAGTTTGGAAAAACCCCATGACTGATTTTATTCCTTATCAAGAGACCCTAGAACTAGCCTGTATTCACAACGTGTCTTTCGTGTCACTGAAGCCCATACCTTTGCACGAAACATGTTTTTAAGTATTATTAAAAGAAGCTTTTTACCATCTGGTTTCTGTGCATTATTGTATGCAGTGATGTGTAGATTGCAATATTGCCGGGTACCAGTTCAGTGAACTACTTCCCTTATAACAAGTTATATAAAGATATGTTGTTATGCGATAGCGACGGGTTTTTAGAGTCTATTCATAAAACTTATACAATTATGGACACATACCTTTCTTTCTCGAGGTAGAAATTGTTCGTAATGAAAGAGTAAAACGTCTTTTGAAGGAAAGCAGGGGTGGGGATATTTTCTTACTATATATAGATAGTTTTCAAACGCATAAAATTTAACTGAATGTGTTTCCCTTTTCCAAACTTGGAGGCGGCCAGACAGGTGGACGAACAGACAGACCGGCAGACGGACAGACAGACAGGCAAGTCCAGTGTCTATTAAACGTTACGATATTTTTTATCTTCATGGTGATTTAGCTATTGATTTCTAGAACATTAAGAGGTTTATAAAGTCAGTAGAACTTTTGACAATGTCATCGGGTTATTTTTCTCATTTTTAAATCTCCCCCTTCTCAAATATATCGATGCCATCTGGGCATATAGTATTGTACTTTGCTGTCATTCCGTCCATCTGTCATGATACAAAGTTTGTCTTCACAACTCCTCCTAAATCCTTGAAAGGATTTTAATGAAATATGGTACAAAGATCACACTATGCAGATGGGCATCTTGTAAAGGGAATCTTGTCTTAAATTTTTTGACAAGTGTTATGGCCCTTGGACTACATGTGTTGTTCAAAAAATGTTATAATTTGAAAAATTTTGCTGCAAGCAGGGGCACTTCTAGTGAAGCAACTCAACTACCAGTAGTTCTTTGCTTGGCATGAATCTGTACCAGAGCTGTCTAATGATGATGTTAATCACTGCTTTGACAAACAAAATTTTGATTTTTTGTGATTTCAGTACATGAGTATAAAGAAATTTTATTTTCAATTTCTTGTTCAGTATTTAAATATACACAAGTAAAATTAAGTGTACTGCTGTAAATTAAAACAGGTGAAGACTAATCTTATTAAAACGCGACTTGTACTCCGTTCCTCTACGATACTCTCCATGTACAAGATCTTACAACTGCCGATTCGAGGTCATCTCAGGATGACCTTTCAGTACAGCCAGTCAGAATTTGAGTTAGAGATCTTTCGGTATTGTTTGTATGTAATATAGCACCGAAAGATCTCTAACTCCAATTGTGATTGGCTGTTCTGAAAGGTCATCCTGAGATGACCTCGAATCGGCAGTTGTAAGATCTTGTACACGGAGAGTATCGTAGAGGAACGGAGTACAAGTCGCGTTTTAATAAGATTGGGTGAAGACCAGCTATTTCAGAGACAGTATTTGGTATGGTATAAATACCGTGTCCCTACAATATTAACCATGCACAGATAACTGCCATTGTAAATTATACTTACAGAAGGGTACACTAGATTGAAGAATGTTTCTAAGTTAGTATAAAGGTTAGGATCCACCCCCACCAGGGGTTTGATGATCGAGACCCCTGGGAGGTCCTCGGGGGAAGGCTGAGCGATGGGGCGATGAAGACGAAATTTCCTGAAACGAAATACATCATTATCATGATTATGACATCAACCTGTCATGAATATAAACATGACATAGAAACATGAGGATATAAACATGACATAGAAAATAACAAAACCCCTTGAATGTAAACATGACAATGACATAAACAAAACACCCAGCATAATGACATGACATTGACACAAACATGACGTAGAACATATACATGAACTATGACATTATTAACAAACGAAACAGCCTGAGTACCTGGTGTAAACATGGCATTGACATGAAAATAACATCCAGGACATGAACATGACATCAACATGTCATTCAGGACAGACATGACATTTTTAACAATATAAATATGAAATTGACTTAAAATTGACATCCAGGATATGAAAATGACCTTACTGACAGAAACATGACATCTATATATACATGTCATCTTTGACACAAACATGGCATCCATCATATAAACATGGCATTATTGACACAAACATGCCACAAGGGACATGAAATTAGCACGACATAAAATCTACATACATGACATCTACATGTATAGCACAAGATGTATCAATAAACAAGATGTTAATGAAATTTAATATCAACATATTAAGGAGAAATAATTAACATGAATAAGATCTGTGGATGTCTTTGAAATGAAGTTTGTAACAAAAATATCATTTACTTAATTTTCAATGTTTATGTCAAACAAATGTCCATGTTCATGATGTCACATACATGATGTCAATATCATGTCCAACATGTCATAAATATTCATGTGTCCAACATGTCATGACCTAACATACCTGAAAATGACATCTTTTAAATTATATATTTATGATGAAAGACATTAGAAAAATGTTTCAAACAAATGTAGGGGCATCCTTTAAATACATGTACTTGTACACATAATTGTACATGTACATGCACACGATCCTACATGTACAAAGTAAATACAAATGTACATGTTTTATAACTTGATAAATAACCTCTTTTACCAGCTGTTATTAAAATATGTATACATATGCAAAAGTATGACAGTACAATAGAAAATAAAAGTACATAAAGAAAACACAGAAAACTGAAA
Source organism: Pteria penguin (assembly GCA_035048485.1). Lineage (NCBI taxonomy): Eukaryota > Metazoa > Mollusca > Bivalvia > Pterioida > Pteriidae > Pteria > Pteria penguin. The sequence goes on along the minus strand of CM068590.1, from coordinate 6,061,067 downwards.
TGGATATGTTTAAATAAAACCTATCGTTAAAATTCCTCCTGGCTGAAAATGAGGTCAGGTCCATTGAAATTGGGAAATCATATACACTCATAAGGAAGTAATTTTTGGATTAAAAAAAGAACACAAAAGAGAAGAGTTTTCTGTAAAAGTAGTTTAACATTATGCCCCCAATTTTAGGGGGAAATAACTTAGATTTACTATCACAGCATACAATGTAGTTTGAAATTTCATGATATTATCATGGGAAAGTCTGGAACTTTTTTCCAACAAAAAAAAAATGTAAGGTGTTGGCACTAGAAACAGGTACATATATAATACATCATGGAGAAAATGTCACTTTCTGTGTCAGCTTTATTTCAATCATTCATGAGCATGTAACATCACATCTTCACAAGTCAAGGGGATGCACTACATGTAGGTACATCCCCTTGACTCGTGAAGATGGTAACATCAACATGAATGGATAATATACATTTTCTACTGATGCAAGATATGGGAGATATCAACCAAAATCACAGAGGGTAAATTCATGTATGTTGTTGACACTTGGCTTTGTTTCTGTAATGGCATTTTTGATAAAAAAAAAAACAAAAGAAAATATGAAATTGTTGTACATCTTTACAGAAAGTTACAAAACACTTAATATCAGATTTTGATTAAATAATTAATTAATACAAACCAGAGACATATGTGTATGTACATGTATGTCTCTGTACAAACTATACCAACTCGTAAAAGATGTTTTAAATTCTGTAAATTCTAATTTCCATAACCATGAAATTTGAGGCTGGTGAGCAGATCTAAAATTGTAGTTATTGAAGTCTGACCCTCTAAAGGTTCCCAGAAATCACATGTTTTCATGCATAGAGCCTTAGTAAGTAGATGTACATGAAGAACTTTACAAGTCAGAAGAACAAGTCCATTGAGAGGTACGTAATGTACCATGCATGAAGTATAACCTCAACTTTTGAATACACTTCGTATTGGAAGAAGATAATGTAATAAAAAGGTAAAATAACCAGACTTTATTTTTTTCAGGCAAATTACTGACTCTCTCATACAATTGTAACTACCTTAGATTCTGTAGACGTGTGTGTAAGGAAATGGGAAAAGGGAAGGGGGCAGGGACACACAAGAAACCAAGAAAGATAAATTATCTAGAATTTTAAATTGATTTTGTTTACTTAAGCCATTAGATAAATACATCTTAGATTTAGTGTAAGACAATGTTAAATAAAAGCGCAAACACTTGCGACATGCCCGTGGAATTTGCTTCATCCTTACATCAGCAAACGGTGACAGGGAAAGGCATTTAAACCCCGGCCCCGCCCACTGACCGGCATACCACACGAACGTGGAATAATCACATAAATATGATGTATACCGTTAAATGTAACAAATTATATTTACATATGTATCATTGAAATAGATGATTTGATATTTATAATCGACTCAGAACATTAAAAAAGAGGATGTGGGTGGGAGAATGGGGAATTCGTCACCGAAAGAAATAGGTCAAGATCAGAGGCGTTTGAATAATTATGTTTCACCACTTACCCGAATATTATGCCTGTAATGTGCATTATCCACAGAAAACACCATCCTCCTAGAAATAAAAATGCTATGGCTAGAGCAAAATAGTGAGCTACACTCATATTATCATGGTGACTAGGGTAAGTTCCTTCTTCCCGATGTTTCTGTTCTACTACATGTGACGTCACAGACATGCGCGATTCGAAGACAGAAACCCAAGGGAGAATTTATTATTCATAAGACCTCGCTCAGTGATAAAATTATATTCGACAGCCTGAAGCAAAAGAACTCATCCAATTAAAGATCGGAGATAAATATGGATAAAATCGGGAGAACATAATCTTTCATAATCTCTCTGTTGTTTTATGTAGATCGACGATTTCTTACATGTTTCTTTAAAGTGAAATGCTGAAATAAATCGAGATACTCCGTTTGTTTTGATTGTATCTTGGCGATGGCTCCCGACTACGTAAATATTTAGCGCCTTTTCGTTTATATACGTACATGCATGTAAAGAAACCCGATCAAGAGTCACGGATCAATATTATGTTAAAATGAACAGCGCACCAACTATATTAAGTAAATCAAGATTTGGTTACATTATAGTGAGTTTAGTTTGCCTTCGAATTCTACACTGAATACAGTCAGAGAGAATGATTTCAAGTATCTATATGTCTCTGAATACAATAGAGTCAAAATTTACTTTGATAAAAAAATTGCTACAGTACGGTTTCGTTCAATGATGGTGTAATCAGGGACGTGTAAACAGAGACCTATGCAAGGGGCGGATGGAGAAGCAAAAGTATGTGTGTGGGGCTGGTTTGTAGGAGGCCTAAAGGGCACGGGGTGCCGAGAGGGGTTTATCCCTCCTGTACGGGTTTTTTCTCTTTGCAAAAAACAAAGCCATAAAGTCATATTCATTTTGTCACTATTTCTTACCCCCTCCTGTACGGGGGGGGGATCCGGGGGCCTCCCCCGAGAATTTTTTTTTTAATTTTTGAATAAATAGTGTAATCTGGTATGTTTTTCAGCCTTTCCTTTCAATAATGACACGTACAGGATTTTTTTCTGTCTGCTGAGAACAAAGCCCGCATAAAGTCATATCCATTTGGTCACTATTTCTTACCCCCTCCTGTACGGGGAGGGGGGGGGGGGTCCAGGGGCCTCCCCCGAGAATTTTTTTAATTTTCTAATAAGATGGTGTAATCTGGTATATGTTTCAGCCTTTTTTTCCATAATGACGCAGGATTTTTGTCTGATCGCTAAGAACAAAGCCATAAAGTCATATCCATTTTGTCACTTAATTTCTTCATAATTAACTTTGATATGCATATAAATTGCATATGTTTCACATAGTTTCCTTTAACGTAAATTTACAATGTCAGAAAAAATACGTGTTCACAGTGTTTTCATTCGGAAGTAAAAAGATTCGAAGAAGTCCTCCAAAGGGAAGTCCGGTACATAAAACATAACGGAACACAAACACTCTGTATTACAAATTTTCGGCCTCACGACCTTTATCAAGCAATTTTTCAGATGACAAATATTATATTATATTATATTATATTATATTATATTATATTATATTATATTATATTATATTATATTATATTATATTATATTATATTATATTATATTATATTATATTATATTATATTATATCATATCATATCATATCATATTATTTGTCATCTGAGAAATTGTTTGATAAAGGTCGTGAGGCCGAAAATTTGCAATACAGAGTGTTTGTGTTCCTTTACTTTTTATTTATCATTCGGAAGTAGTTCACTAAACTGGCAATGAGCAAGCAAGAGCAGGTAACTCCAGTCTAGTAGTTCACAAGCATGTATATGTATGAAAAACTCCGAAAGGTAACAAAAGTTTGTTTAAAACATTAAAATAGAATATGATCGAATAAAAATTAGGGGAACATGAACCGGAAACCCGGGGGGTCCCGAACTCCAACCCCCCCCCCCCCCCACCCCCCACCCCCCATCCGCCCTTGCTATGATAGTATTGTAGGTCTCTGGTGTAATCATATATATTATTTTATGTAGATCTAGATCTGTTTGTTCATTTTATTATTTACAATAATGTTAAATGCATTCCGGTATTTACTATCCCCCCTTCTCTCTCTCTCTCTCTCTCTCTCTCTCTCTCTCTCTCTCTCTCTCAATCGTAACAACTCGTCCATTTCCGTACGTAAAAAATGGCGATGGTGTTCCGATTGTCTCTCTCTCTCTCTCTTTCATGATTTGGAGTCAGTTTTCTTCAGTTTTCAAAATAGGGTTTTCTCGAAGGCTACATCTTTAAACCTGTTTGGTGTTGCGTAAGCTGTGACAGTAATATTTCACCTATGTGGCGAAGATGAAAAGTGTGGGGGAAAGGAGACAGGGGGTTATGAGCCATATCAGGATTAAATCCCTCAGCGGAAAAAGGAAGCAATATTTATGCAAGCTGTCGTGTCAATCTTCACACGGCATTATGCTGGGGAGTAAGAACAACTATCTACGGGGAGGAAGCTATATAGCCAGTAAACATCAACAACAGAAAATTAATCAACACTGGATCAGATTACGGAAGTAAATATTAAGTTTTTTTTTTCGGGGCGGAAGGGTTATCATTCATAGTTCAATAGGCCTACGAATTGCGTGGATTTTGTTATAATTTTGTGAAACACGGAGGTTTTTTTTTTAAATTGAAGATCAAAATGCAGAGGCGGATCCAGCGATTTTGAAGAAAAACAAGAGGAAAAGGAGGGGAGTTACATCATTTCGCACAATAATAATTGCATTATACAGTGCAAAATTTTCGAAACGATGCACGAAAGTGTTATCTGGCTGGATAGGAATATAGATAGATCTACATTTGATTTCATGTGTAAATTTTTACATTGAAGAAGAAAGGGGGGGGGGGGGGGTCGGCGCATTTACGACCTAGGCTAATGAATACCCTCAAATAGTCTATGCATGATTTATATTAATGTGCTTTTCTTGTGCACATTTATTTTATGTTTCACTTTTGCTGTAAAATTCAACATACTCTAATTATTCAAAGTATAGATATTGAAAGAGCTGACATAACACATCGGCAAGGTGCTTGAAGTTTGACCACAAAGTTCCGTGTTCGAGTGCTATCAGTGGCTCGTGGATGTCCTGTATTTCTGATGAGGCAGAGAGATCATTGTTACGATGACGGCACCTGTTTGACGCCGAAATTTAGACCTCAGTCAGCAAAGAATCTCTTTAAAAAAGTGAGGGATCATTAACGTGCCTTGTCTATCGTGACGCGGAACCTCGGTTTTTGTTGTTCCATCGGTATACAGAACATACCAGCCAACGCCGGATTCGAACCTGGGACCTTTTGGTCAAGTATCGACGTATTGACGACAAAATTAATCTGACGAGAAATTCAGGCAACATGATTTATCCACTATATGGTAAAGAACTTTGGTCAGTAGTGACGAAATATGGAATGTTCAAAGAAAATTATACACGTATATATATTCCCGAGGTTGTATTTAAATAGTCCAAGTCTATGATAAAATTTTTATTAAAAATATAAACAATATAAACATGTGCTGCGGGTCAGTGTTATATGCTTAAGTTGGAATTTTGTTCGAATCTTCTTGTACTTCACATCGAGATTATTTTCCCGATGTGGTGACGTCATCTGCATCATGCATCACACATACATTTAGACCTATGAATTGGGCCCACTATCAACTATGAGAAATTGTTTATGTGACACATATACCCTGACAAGTGTCTTTCGTTTTATTTTACTGTCTCGTCTGAAATACAGGACACTGACGGGCTTCTGTTGGGACTCGAACCCGGGGCTTTCTAGTCTTGAGCCATATACCTCACTGACCGGACTACGCTGGCGGTTTTAATAGACAAGTCTTGAGCTATATACCTTTCTGACTGAACTACGCTGGCTGGCTTTAATCAAGTCTTGAACTAAATAACTTACTGATTGCACTACGATGGCGGTTTTAGAGAAGTTTTGAGCTATATACCTTTCTGATTGGACTGCGCTGACAGCTTTGGTCGAGGCCACTGCATTTTCCATCATTCGCATCATAATTTTGTGGGGTTTTGTGTGTGTGTGTGTATGTGTGTGTGTAGGTGTGTGTGTGTGTGTTTTTTTGTATATGCCAAAACACACAAACACACACAAAAATTATTATAATAAATAAATTAAAAAAAAAAAAGGAAAATAAAAATTAAAAAAATGAAATAAAATGAAATTATGAAATATCAAAGTTACAATACTTATTATATTTTATTCATACAGCTTTCATTTGACATTATTTCGACCCAGGGACGAACTGCTCTATACATTCCGAATATTACCTTTTTGTACTAACGAATAATGCGTGACAGTAACAAGAGGGCCAAATTCGATTTTCTCAGCGTGTATCTCAGTATGAACACAGCATTTGATCCATATTTCATTGTCTAGATTTTCACTTCAATTTTTGTGACCCGTTAATTGTTTAATTGATTCGAATGTTCACCAATTTCTTCCTTTAAGCGTTTTTGCAGGTGCTTATTTGTATGCAACACAAATCGTCTCCTGGATTTCATTATTTTCACTTCTCCTTTATACTCCCCGATCCATACGTTTTTCTCGCTGTCTGTATCAATAAACAATGGTTCCCTCAGTTCATGAGGCTGTATATACTGTAGGAACTTGCCGTCCATGTCCAGGACGTGTATTTTGTGTTTGTACGTTTCGGTGACAAAGACACGCCCACTGGCATCGGTACTAATATCTCTCGGGTTAAATACTGAAAAACGTGACCTTCCATACTCATACCGTAATGTCTTGTCCTTATCAAATGCCAAAACTTTATTTTTATCCCAGTCACACACGAGCAGGTCTTTGTTGACTTTATTTAAAGCTACTATACACGGATTGGAAAACAAGCTCGAATCAAACTCATGTATTATGCCTCCCCTACTGTTGTACTGGATGACGCGGTGTCCCTTATACATGTTATAGGTCACAATGACGTCACTGTTAGGAAATGAGCAGAGTCCGCTTGGCACATCCTGTGTGCGGAATAACGTCTGGATTGTCCATTTCTTTGATGCTGATGCGATACGTTTATTATCAAAGTCTGTGAACAGTACATCTCCATGTGGAGTCACGGTGACGTCATTGAACACAAAGTCAGTCTCTATGGTATCCTGGATAGCGCCCTGTCGGTCCATCATCTGTAAACGCTTCTCACCAGTCCTCACCCAGGCCAGACCTGATGACGTGGTACAGGCGATTATTGGATAATCATAACCAGGATTGAATGATGATACTACTACTGGAGTGGATAGTAATTTTGATGGCCTAACAGACGCGGAGGTTTGTAGTAACGGTTCTGCATGAGATGTGACATTTTCTGTTATGCTTGAAGTTGTCTTTTCGTTATTCTGTACCGATGAGTTCAGGTTTCCGATCATGGTGTATATTGTTTCATCATCAATTTGGCCAGGAGTGTAACTAGGAGATGACAGTCGGGTGAGTGCTGGAAGGGTTTTCATATCGGCGATATCAAGCTTGTTTTCTAATAGAGTGATATCATTTATTTGGACGAGTTCCTCTAGTTGTTGAATATTACTTTTGAATCGGTCATATTTCTCATTTATTAACTTTTCTTGTGCTTGAAGTGTCGATTCTATCTTTTCTCTGATTTCTGTCAGTTCGCTACGTATTTTAGCTAAGCTCTTGTCTACAACTTCATGGATACGATTTGCATGCGAAACTAAATCTTGGTCAATTTTCTGGATGTTGGCTCCATACTCAGTCGTTGTCTGTTTGGTTTCGAGGAGGAGATTTCTCCATTGTGTCAAACATTCTTGAAATGGTCCCTCTAACTCTATTGTGATGCTTTCTTTCTTATCTCGGATCGCATTCTCAATTTCGGACATGTTATGCCCCATGTGTAATTCCAAGGCGCATGTTACACAACATGCCTCACTGCATAGTGTGCACCAATAAATGTATTTATTTGCAGTGTGCCACTTACAAATCATTTTTATCCTTTTTGAGTAAAGGACAAACCTGTGAGTATTTTTTTCCATTTCATGTTTCTCTTTACATCCGAGACAGAAAGCGTCTTCACAATTCAGGCATTGATATTTGGCAGGGTTCGCACAGCCATCGACATCACAGGGTGTCGGTCGTTGGTGATCTGCCATTTTCTGCAGGGGGAAACAAAACACATTTTTCATTCATTCGTATAATGGTCGAAGAAAGATAACTCCTTCGTTTAAGTTTGCGGTGATCTCAGTATACTTGTTTGGAATCGAAAAGGAATTGAGTCTTTTCGTTATACAGAGTTATTTCCCATATGTATCTGACGTCAAAGCATTGTGATGTGAACCAGTTCTATGGAAACTGGTGTAAAATTACGGGAAAAGATATAGAAACTGCATAACGACATAATGATCTGAAATCAGATACCTGTATATATGGGAAATAACTCTGCATAACGAAAAGACCCAATAGGTGATTGCTTGACTTAGCCTATAATCCTGCAAATCAAATATTAGTGTGCAATGAAATCTGGATATGGGAAAATGAGAGAAGCATCCCAACTTCTTTGTAAATGAGTTAGAAAAACTTATCCCTCCCCCTGGAACACACATAACATACATTAAAAATCACCCATTACTTCATAACATGATAATTAATTAAGAATGTGTTTAGATCTTTGTACTTGACTGAGTGTGAAACATAACTTACCTTTAGTAATTTATGATTTTGAATACACTTATGAGTATTGCAACGTCACCCTTGTTTGTTATTGGTTACGAAGAACAATTCTATAGATCACAGATTAAAGGTCACTTTATGAAGACTGGATGATATGAAAACATATCAGTGCAACCAGAGCTGAATTAAATCGGTATGATACACAACGTCATTCGTATCGATTGGATTTAGTGAGTCCATTAAGTTACTCTGTCACAAGCGAATAAAATGAGGGAACGGAAAAGGGGAAAAGAAGAGGGGGAAGGGGGGGGGGATTGTTAACTCTCTACCCTTCCAATGCTTCATGGCACCGCATCTCCATACTATCCCTTAAGCCGGCGTGGCCTAGTGGTATCGCGCTAGTCCCCTGGTCGGGAGGCCGGGGTTCGAGTCCCGCTATGCTCATGCCGGTGTTCTGTCTTTCGGACGAGACAGTAAAAACCGAGGCCCCGTGTCGTGGTATGCATGGCACGTTAAAGATCCCTCACTGCTTCGAATGGGTCCGTTGCAAATGTCAAAATTTGTATGCCCCGTATCAGGCAGATGCCGTCACCATATACGTGAAATATTTTTGGTGTAACGTAAAACAAAAATCAACCAACCATACTATCCCTCAGATCCCTTTTTCACTACTCCCCCCTCCCACCCGCCTTTCCTTTCACCCTGTATTCCAACCTTTTTTATTATGTTCATTTCTAACCCAGCAGCAAATCATGTTACAGATAGACACACATTTGCTCGATCTCAATAAAGGACAATAAAGATATACATGCATATAAATCAGATGAGACCAGAGATGAGAGGCATCAGTGACTATAGTAATTTTCTATAATGTGCTGTAAAATATCTATAGTCGACAGTAGTGAACAAGTTAATGTATATTACTTAAGAATGTTTTTCAATAGCTGCGTACTTCAGTTGTACATAGAAAAACCCGAGGAATTAAAGATGTGGTATTAACTGTATATTCCAAATCAAGGAAACACAATATAAATAAAAAGAGAAACATAAGTTGGAAGAAGCACATAACACCCACCGACACACACACACACACACACACACACACACACCGTCATAGGTATTTAATGGATTTAGTGAATCGATTTTGTGACACTGTCTAAAGTGAATACATTGAGGGAATGAAAAGGGAGGGGGGGGGGGAGAGGATGGTAACTTTCTTTTATTCAACTACATCGTGGTACCATATTTCCCATCTCTTCCTTTTCCTCCCTTCACCTTTCCTCCTCCCCCACCTTTCCAGATCATCCTGTATGCCATGTTCATTTCGAATTCAGAATCATATCATAAGGATGTATAGTATGTATAGTAATACTATAGTAATTTTCAGTGTACGAATATAAATGTGATTTTTTTCAGTGTTTATACCTCACAGTGATGTGCAATTTACTGCGAGTTAATCGAGGCTGTTAATTATCTTTTATCTTGAAATTGATAAGTATAAAGTCTTGTAATCCGTTCTTTATTTTATTAATTCATTTATAAATTTATATGCTTCGAAATTATTCCGACCCATAATCTGCCCTTTTTGAAGATGTTTAAACTAATAATATGAGAATAAAAACGCCGATGTAATCTAATTTTCTTATCATTGTCAATCATAGTGAAGGGACTTCATGGTCAAACAATCAGCCTTTACCAAGATCGGGATGGACTAATTGACTGTTAACATACCTTCGACTTGATCGAAGTAAAATAGTAAAGAATTTAACCCAAAAATTTCGAAAATTTTACTTTACATAGAAATTTCGACCAAAGCTGCTTTGAGACAAGGAATTTCAATTTTATTTTAGAGTGCCGTTCGTAATACGAAACATAAGAATTGAATTCTTCTTTTCTAAATTTGTTTCTGAATAAAATTACGGTTTTTCCCACCTATATCGTTCTGTTGCCACCTATATGGTTTTGTGCAGTGCTAAATGATATAGGATAATACCACACCAGGATTCCGTCACCTGTGTTGTGGTGGCTAAATAGTATTGGTGGAGTATACCAATACACCAGGATTACGTCACCTGTATGGTGGTGGCCAGATAGTATTGGTGGAGGACACCGCCACACCGGGATTGTTTCACTAACACGTATGAGGCAAGCATTTATTGGTGGAGGATAACACCACACCAAGATGATTTCACCTATATGGTGGTGGCAAGTGTATAGTGGTGGAGGATAACACCACATCAGGATTATTTCACCTTTTTGGTGGTGGTCAGCGTTTATTGATGGAGGATAACACCACATCGAGATTATTGCACCGGAATTGTGGCGGTCAGTATTTTGTAATGGAGGAAAGAACCACGTCATTATTATTTTACCTCTAAGGTGGTGGCCGGGGGCATCGCTTACTGGTGGAAGATTACATCAAACTGGAATGCCAACATATCAAATGCCATTGTGATATCGATCGTTATATATTTATACCCCACTTACCCTTGAAACAAAGTTGAGGGGGGGTTATATACGAATCACCCTGTCTGTCTGTCTGTCTGTCTGTCAGTTCAGAATTATCCGGGCCATAATGTTTTACCCCTTGGTCGGATCTAGATATTTCACACCGATTTTTATGCATGACCCAAGGGTGTGTCATGACTTGACCCAAGATTGTATCCTCAAGGTCCAAGTCACAGTGCATACATGGCCAAAACATTGTCCGGGCCATAACTTCTTACTGCCAAGCTGGATTATTATCCAAGATAATATTTTAAAAACATTATTGGAAATTACCCAAGGATGTGTCATGACCTCGACCTGAGGCCATATCTTCAAGGTCAAGGACATAGTGTTCACATAGCTGAAATCCTTGTCCGGACCATAACTTCTTACTGCCAGGTTAGATTTGGATAATATATCCCATAATTGTTGTCCATGACACATGGGTGTGTAAAAACCTTCACCGAAGATCGTATCTCCAAGGGGACGGTCAAAGTGCATTCATGGTAAAAATCCTTGTACGGGTCATAACTCCTTACAGATATGTTGGATCTAGATAATATCTTACATAATTGTTGTCCATGAGAAAACGTGTGTCATGACCTCGACCGAAGATCTTTACCGTTAAGGACAAAGTCACAGTACACACAATGCCGAAATCTTTATACATGCCATAACTTCTTACTTCTATGCTGTAAATGGATAATATTTCAAACAATTGTTTTTCATGACCCAATTGTGTGTTATGACCTTGACTTAAGATCGAATCTCCAAGGTCAAGACCACAATACACACATCTTCAAAATCCTTGTACAGGTCATAGCTGCTTACTGCTATGTAGAATCTGGAGAATATTAAACACAATTGTTTTCTATGATCCATAGATTCGTATCATTGAACGGAGCTTGTTATCCATGTGTCCGTCTGTGTGTCTCTCTGTCCATAAAACTTGTCCTGGCCATAACTTCTTTCTTTTACTTTGGAGGAAGATAATAGGTTACACAATTGTTGTTCAAACAATTGTTTTTCATGACCCAATTGTGTGTTATGACCTTGACTCCCAAGAGTGTGTCATGACCTTCAACAAAGGTCATATCTACAAGATCGACGTCACAGTGTATATATAGCAAGATTTCCTGTCCGAGTCGTATTTTCTTCCTTTTAATTTGGAGGGAGATAATATTTAACAGAATTGTTGTCCATGACCTAAGACTGTGTCATGAAGATATCTCACAATGTGCAAGTGGGACATCCATTATACGTATACCAGTGATGTATCTTGGTATGAATTATTGCCACGGGAAAGGGGGTTGGCGTTATTTGTCCTGATAGGGCAGCTCTAGTTGTAACAAGAACGTCTAGCCCTTAGACGTACTTTAACCCTGTGTTCTAATTCACGGTTCCTCTGTCAAAACGGAAATAATAACTCACGTAATGTGGATAATATATAATTAATAGAACAATTATAGAATTATATACAAATAATTGCAATGTCGGAAAATAAAATTACAGCAGACACAAAATGAAGAACAGGTTTTAGTTTAATGGCCAACAATACACACCTATAGGAAGGGAGAAAGTGATACAGCTGAATCTGAGCGTTTGTACAATCCGGATAGAATGACAATGAGTAAGGCTTTCATATCAAATCTCACAACGCTGTCCACTGAAATAATAAAGAGACATTGGCGAAGAAAGAGAACCATTTCGTAATGATAAACCAATAAGTACAGCTGTTCTATAATGACTTTATAATGATGTGAACGAAAACACCTGTATATCATAACAACAATATAGTGACCGGTTACATATTGTCATATAGTCATCATTAAGTAGTAAAATGAGTGCTTGCGACCTCGTTAGATATATACGATATGTGAGTAAAACTCATACGAGAAGTAGAACGAGTGTGTTCGACTGCGCTAGACATTTTGCGATGTGTGAGTGAAACACATACGAGAAGTAGAACGAGTGTGTTCGACCTCGCTAGACATTTTGTGATGTGCGAGTAAAACTCATACGAGAAGTAGAATGAGTGTGTTCGACCTCGCTAGACATTTTGCGATGTGTGAGTGAAACACATACGAAAAGTAGAATGAGTGTGTTCGACCTTGCTAGACGTTTACAATGTGTGAGTGAAACCCTTATGAGTAGCAGAACGAGTGTGTCTACCTCTTTAGACCTTTACGATGTGCGAGTGGAACTCAATTTGTGATGACGACAAATATCACAACAAACAGGAAAAATGATTTACATTCATAATTATATATTGTTATCGAACACCACCTCTCTCCTCTAAAAAGTACAAGTCTGTTGAATGTGCCAGAAACTCGCCCATACATCCTGTACATGTACCAGATACCTCTGAGAGATGTATTCTTTACTCGATCTTGATCTCATGTAAATCTGAAAAAAAAAGTAATTCAGTATCACATACTTACGTTTGCTGTCAGTATCTTTTGAAATGTGACATCAGCGCTTTTAATACCTTTAAAGTGCAATTGGCATTGCACTGGGAAACATACATACATACATACATACATACATACATAAAAACAATAGTAAAATAACATTTTTCCAACAAATTTGTTTATAAAAATAGAACATATATACCTTTTAATTTTGTGCACCATATGTGCATTTCGACAAGTTATGTCTCTTCAGTGATGCCCGTAGATCGAATGATTGGAATTCTCAAAATATATAAAAATATGAAGAGCAGTGTTGAAGCTAAAATGACCGAAAAGTGAACCAAAGATGTTTTCTTTCAGGTTCATCTAGAGCAGAGAAGGGTATTTACCATCTGATAATAATATTACTACTATTGTATAAAAGTATTAGCGTATATAGATTTCTGAAATGATATTTATACTTTATAAGAGAATATAGAAAGTGGAGTGCCTATATTACTGAATACATGTATACTTATATATCATTCTGTAAAATGATATAATATATAGTATTTTAGATAATAAACCGAAAACAAATACAAAAATATATATTACTGACAGGGCAAAATCCCATTCTTCGATTAAATTAAAAGAAAAATAGCGAATTAAACGCACCTCCCCCGATACAAATCAAGCAAAAATCAGAAATTTTTTTTTTTAAAATGGGGAGGGGGTTGAAAGGTAAAACTGTGCAACTGTTGAAGTTTTAAGATCTACATTATCCAAAAAAAGTTCCAAATTGATGCAACACTTTGAACAGAACTTTCACATCTTGAGCCAAATACCTTACTGGACTGCGCTGGCTGGCTCAATTCGAGGCTATGGTATCTCCTATCATTTGTATCACAATTATTTATCTCATACAACTTTTGATGTGTTAAATGTGTTGAACAATAAATCATAATACAGTGAAGTTCCATATTTATTTGATTCATACAGTTGACATTTGACAATTATATGTCCGCCGGTACTAACTACCATATACACACATACCTATTTGTACTAACGAATAACACCTGACAGTGACCGAAATAAATAGGGATTGGACAGGGAGATCCATTCCAAGATCATTACATAATGAACATGTCACACTATATTTTAATTGATCATATCTCGTCGTATCTGATTGTCACTTCTGGGTTTATGACTTGTTTATTGTATAATTGAATCCAATATTCAGTGATTTCGTCCTTGAAACGTTTTGCAGATGCTTATTCATTATAATACTAATGTTCTTTAATATTTCACTATTTTCACTTGTATACTGTTCTTGAACCAGAATCCTCCATACTCCCCGATCCATACGTGTCCCTCGCTATCTACATCAATGTAACATGGCTCCTTCACTCCAGAAAGTTGAATATACTGTAGGAACTTGCCCTCCATGTCCAGGATATGTACTCTGTTGTTCCGCATGTCGGTGACGAGGACACGGCCACTGGAGTCGCTACTTACGTCCTTTGGGTCAAATAACGAAGCATCTAATCCTGTATACTCATACCGTATTGTCTTGTCTTTATCAAATGCTAAAACTTTATTTATCTCCCAGTCACACACGAGCAGATCCTTGTTGACTTTATTCACAGCTACTCTCAATGGTTTGGAAAAGAAGCTTGAATCAAATTCATGTAGTATGCCTCCATTACTGTTGTACTGGATGACGCGGTGTCCATTTTCTATGTCACAAGTCACGACGACGTCACCGTTTGGTAGCGAACAGAGTCCGCTTGGCCTATCCTGTGTGCGGAATAACGTCTGGATTCTCCATGACGTCGCTCTCTTTGATGCTGATACGATACGTTTATTGTTGTGGTCAGTGAACAGTACATCTCCCTGTGGAGTCACGGTGACGTCACTGAACCAGAAGTCAGTGTGTATGGTATCACATACAGCGCCCTGATGGTCCATTACCTGTATACGCTTATCACCAGTTCTCACCCAGGCCAGAACTGATGACGTGGTACAGGCGATGAATGGAAGGTCATAACCAGGATGGAATGATGATACTACTACTGGCGTGGATAGTAATGGCGTAACAGACGCCGACGCTTGTAGTAATGGTTCTGCATGAGGTGTGACACTTTCTGTTTTGCTTGAAGATATCTTCAGGTTTCCGATCATGGTAGATATTGTTTTCTCATCAATTTGGCCAGGAGTGTAACTAGGAGGTGAGGGTCGGGTGAGTGCTGGAGAGGCTTTCATATCGGCGATATCAAGTTTGTTTTCTAAAAGACTGATATCACTTATTTGTACAAGTTCCTCTAGTTGTTCAATATTTCTTCTGAATTCCCCATACTTGTCATATATTGACTTTTCTTGTGTTTGAAGTATCATTTCTGTCTTTTCGCTGATTTCTCGCAGATCGCTACGTATTTTAGCTAAACTCTTGTCTACGACTTCATGGATACGATTTGCATGCAAAACTAAATCTTGGTCAATTTTCTGAATTCTGACTCCATACTCAGTCGTCGTCTGTGTGGCTTCGAGCACGAGATTTTTCCATTGTGTCAGACATTTTTGAAATGGTCCCTCTAACTCTATTGTGATGCTTTCTTTCTTATCACGGATCGCATTCTCAATTTCGGACATGTCATGCCCCTTGTGTGATGTTATGCCACATGTCACACAACATGCCTCACTGCAGGGATTGCACCAATATACGTACTTATTGGGAGTGTGTCTCTTACAAATTCTTTTTAACCTCTCTGAGTATAGGACAAACTTGTGAGTTGGTTTTTTCCTTTCATGTTTCTCTTTACATCCGAGACAGAAAGCGTCTTCACAATTCAGGCATTGATATTTGGCGAGGTTCTCACAGCCATCGACATCACACGGCGTTGGTCTTTGATGATCTGCCATTTTTCTGCAAAAAGAAACAGAACATGTAGTTTTCATACATCGTTTTCGTGGTCAAAGAAGGATAACTCCTACATTTCTCAGTTATCACAGTGATCAAAGTATATTCATGAGGGCATATTTCTAACTAATCGAATATCAAAAGAAGTTATTCTTTGACAAAGTGTATAATTCTGCTGATGAAATAATATGGGATTTTGGAAATGGAATAAGAATTTCATTTTACTTCTTTATGAAGTTTAACCACCCCCACCACCACCAAAAAAAAAAAAAAGAAAGAAAAGAAATATATTCAACACCTTGTAACAAATGAATTAACATGTAGTTTACATACTTATATATATCATTTAATGTGAAATATTACTTACATGCAGTACTTTTAGATCTTGAATGCGCTGATCAATATTCCGACTACCTTCTTGTTTGTTTCTGAACAAAACTAGATCACAGATTATAGGTCAATAAAACCAAAACGAAAATAGAATAAATACAAAAAGCTGCTTTACATGAAAACTGATCAGTGAAATAAAGATTTAATTCATTTTTACCCTGATTCTAACATTTCTTCATTAATAATATTAAGACATTTCTAAAAAAAATTAATTGTTTTGTTAATAAAACTTAAGGGTATTCCCCACTGTCGAGGGTCGTCTTATCAACGGTTTTAATGACTATAAATAGCATGTACCGAGTACAGCTTTACATAACACGTATACATGTATTGATTAAAATAAGTGAGTCCCATTAATCACGTAGTCTCAAGTGAAGGGTCGGGCATAAAATGGGGAGGGGGTAACTATCTTCCCTACATAAAGACAGAGGGTAAGCAGTGGCGGATCCAGGATATCCGAAAAGGAGGACACATGCTTATTAGCCAAACTACTCAGCCATTTTTGGTGCAAAATTTGGATTTTTACTAAAAAAAAATATGTGGCTACAAAAAAGGATGGGGGAGGGCAAAAGTGAGTCACACTAAAAATTCACCTATATGTTGACTGCCAGTGTTCAGTGTTAGAGGATAACTCCACACCAGGACTATTTCATTTATTTGGTGGTGGCCATTGTTTAGTGGTGGAGGATAACACCACAGCAGAATTATTTCACTTATATGGTGGTGACCAGTGTTTAGTGCTAGAGGATAACACCAAACCAGGATTATTTCACCTATATGGTGGTGGCCATTGTTTAGTGGTGGAGGATAACACCACTGCAGAATTATATCACCTATATGGTGGTGGCCAGTGTTTAGTGGTAGAGGATAACACCACACCAGGATTATACCACCTATATGGTGGTGGCCAATGTTTAGTGGTAGAGGACAACACCACACCAGGATTATTACATCTATATTGTGGAGGACAATGCTTAGTTGAAAGAACACCTACCAACTCTCGTCACAGCATCAACAAAATGCCAATACAACAAAATACCAATACAACAGAATAACAGAATGAATTATATTGTGATATCACACGGTATATATTTAAAATATTATTACATAATTATTAAATCAACTGGTATGAGTAGAAGAACGAGTGCGTTCTATGTCAGATGTATCAAAAACAAACGAAAAATACTTTACATTCATGTTGAGAAATTGTTTAAGTATAGCTTTTTCAAGTCTTTCCATCATTGTCGGGATACTGTATCACATTTGCAATGATGCTCTGACAGGGATCGTACCACCACCCCAAGTGCAACTCTATACCCCTCCCCCTATACAATAAATACTGGTACCAGATAGTTCTGAGCAATAAATATCCTGGCTTTCCAACCCCTCCACAACTGTTTATTCACTCTTCACTAACCTCAATATGCCACCCTTTCTATTCTTTTTGAAGGATTATAGTTAGGTTTATCTCAGACGGGAATCGAGCCCTGGGACCGATGGGCTATTTACACAGAAAAGCGTACGCATTGAACTTTGATGGTCTATAAAAAGTTGTGAATACTTCACATTTCTTGCATACTTGTGTTAAAATATTATCATTCTATTATCAGAGATGTCCGTAACACAGAGTGATTTCCCAATTGTGTGTATCTCACGTTAAAACCATTGTGGTGTCATACACTTCCCACTTAAGCGTCACCCTTGTGTCTTTATTTCCGTTAATATACTGAGATCTACGTATAGTTTACGTCAGACATTTACTTAAAAGGTAGATAACTCAAAATTGATACAAAAACACCGAAAATATGATATTCCTCTCCTTCTTTTTATTGTGTTAGTCAATGATTATTAACACCTGTATGATAAAAGAAAATGTGACAAATCATTGTTCGTCAAAACATCAAGATCGACTTCGTACAAGAGACCGCATTTTTGTTTAGACACGGAATAGCTGAAGAAGTCTGGCTCTGGAGTTATCAACTTTGTGTGAGCTCCCTCTCCTGCTGAGAGACGAGAGAGACCCTTCCCTCCCCAAACGAAAAATTCTACTCACCAGTAAAACCTCAACAACTCCAGCTGTATAATTTTAAACAATTTTGAACACAACGTCCAAGAAATATTTGCAGATTATGTCATTCTTCTTATCTAAAATGTTAGATGGTTTTTTCTCTTTAAGTGGCTGAGGTGGTCGACTCTTGACCGAAAGATCCCGGGTTCGACTCCATCTTCGGGCATCCAGGTGTCCTGTCTGTCGGAGGAAACAATAAATACTGAGGTCCTGTGTCATGGTAGGTGTGGCAGGTAAAAGATCCATCACTGCCTGGGGTGGGTCCGAGGTATACTTTTTGCAATGTATCAGGCAAATCGATGACGAGAAATAATCGTGTAGTGACGTAAATTAAGAATCAATCAATTCCACGGGAATCAATGGTAAATTATAAAATCATAAAATTGTTTGACCAGTATGGAACTTAATATTGAATATATATATCTTACACACATATATATCTTACACACTGCTCCAATAAAAAGAATCAAGAGCTGTAGTCTCCAAACAGTTTATTTTATATAAAGCACATATTATATTAATGAAGAGTACATGAAATCATTGACAAAGTAAAACCCAAGTTCAACATATAGATATAAATACTGGACGCGCGAATGAAGATACCTTGCTTGGCGGCTTATTTAGTAATAATCATATAAACTGACCGCGAGTATGAATATAAATTATCCCCCAGCAGCTTATTTTTACTTATATGTGTATATACTACCTATGCGCATGAATAAGCAATGTATGGATGTATCTCTCTAGATATCAATACAGACCGCGTACATACATAAACATCACCCGGCGGTTTATCCAAAATTGTACATGCTGACCAAGTGCATGAATACATATTACTCGGCGGTTTATCGATAATTATATACACTGACCACGCGCCTGAATGCACACTAGGGCGGGTTATCTATAGGTATATTAACTACTTACCTCCATGAATACATATTCGGCGGTTGTATGGCTTTTCTTATTTACACCTATTTAGCACATGAATACACATTGTTCTGTGGCTCATCTAAAGTTACACACCTATCATATGCATGACTGCTTATTTATAGTTAGACGAACTGACCACGCGCGTGAAAGTACATTTCAAGCGGCTTGTGTAAAATTATATACTTTTACCACGTGCAGGAACTCACATTGACCAGCGTATATCTACAGATATACACACTGACCTTCCGCATGAATGACTATAGATTGCCCGACACTTTATTTTTTAGTTATATACGCACCATGCGCATGAATACGCATTGCCCGGTGGATACTGACCACACTTGATAGCATATTGCCCGGCAGCTATATCTACCTACACCCCTTCCCTCGCCCGGTGTAATATGACTATGGCACAAACACTAGTGTACCACAGTGGATATTCATGGACCCCTGAAATTCAGGGGTGAGATCAGGTGCCTGGCAGGAGTAATCGTCTACTGTTTGGTTAGCTACATCCGCCACGAATGTCGTTATATACAGACAAAACAAACATAATCCATGTTTATATACATGAATGTGAATCAACACTGTATAGAACGTGTCTCCGCTACATAACATCAGGAAATGTACAGATTTATACATACGAATTTGGAAACATATACATACATACAAACCTGCTTTCATAGTCACCTATGATTTCACAAAAATTTCAGCCCATGCATGGCAAAATGCCCAAAAGTATGTAAAATTAATAATACGAATTCACAAGGTATTTAGATACTAAGTATTAAGTCCCCAGTTTTCTCCTATGCCTTTACATATTGTGTCTAGGTGGTATGAAAATAACATGTACCAATGATTAATTAGAAGTGAAACGCATCTGTAAAATACATTGAAGGAAATACTAATGTGCAACATCCTGCAAAATATTATACACTGTATGTGAATGAAATGAACTACTACATGCTGAGGACGTGCTAATGATGGAAATCCCTCATCAGCAGAAAGCTTTATCTGAAATATAATACCGGAAGCTAGAGCTTACATCAGATAAAAATTTACGTTAATAAATCACGAGCTTGTCAAGAACAATCCTAGCTGACTCTACAGGAGTCTTCCATTTTCGGTTTATCGGGTACTTCCAGGCCATCTACAGAGGAACCTCCACCGTCTGTACTCTCCTCTGTCAAGTTGTCAGGACCCACCACTCCGAGGCCATCATCTCCATCAACTGAGGAAGAGGCTACATTACCTACCATACAATGCGGAATATCCTTCTCTATTGCTGTGTCTTCTGGCGGCGAATTGTCATCACGTGACATAACATTACATCTGACAGGTGTTCCATCAGTGCTGACTTGAATGCCTACAGACTGATTTCCTAGGTCCTCCTCACAGAGACAGTCAGTATCTGGATTGATCATACCAGATTGACTTCCTGGATCCTCCTGAGAGAGGCAGTCACGATCCGGACTGACCATGTCAGCATGATCTGACCCTATACCGCTATCTCTGTGAGAAGCATCCATACTTTTTCCCTCTCGCACGCTCCTCCTATTTACAGTCGACATCGCAAGGTCATCATCTTCTTGTGTTCGTGAAGTCTCTTCCTCGTAAGAATCTTCATCTTTTTCATCACAAATATCTTTTTTCGCATCATCATCATCATCGTCGTCGTCATCATCATAATCATCATCATTATCATCATCATCATCATTATTATTAATACGCTGATCCATTTCATAGGCTACATCTTCCATTTCGTCCAAATAGTCGTCATCACCTTTGCTTAAGTCACGTCCCTCGATCACAACAGCATCTTGGTCAGCATTTCTCGTGTGTCTATTCTGTTTGTTGACATCACAATCCTCAAAAGCATTTATCATGTTACATTCCTCTTTCATGACGTCACATGCTTCAAAAGCATTGGTCAAGGAATCTTCTTTTTTGCCGCTGACAGATTTCTCGTCAAATTCAGAATTTTGCAAAGGATTGGTCTCGTAATTTTCTTCACTAATGTCATAATATTTTAGAAATTTTGAGTCCTGTGCAATACTGGTCATATATTCTTCCTCTTTGTTTACGTCACAATTCTCAGTCAATTTAAAATTCTGAATGAGTATAGATTCGTCATTTTCTTCACTCCTACGATCTTTTGTGACATTTTGTGAAAAGAACTCTTCTGTTTTCATATTGTCATCACGTGACTGATCTTCCTCTGGTATATCAGGGTCGTTTGTGCAGTTTTGCTTATCATTATAGACTGCACTCTCATTACCCTTCTCAAATGCTACGGTTTCACTGTTGCTATGGTAACGTACTGCTGGTTCATGCCATAGAGACTGTTGTTGCTTTGGTTCAGTTAAAACTATTGTGGGTAAGGAAGTATCTGCTGTTGAGCATGGAACATGGAACTCTGAAAGAATGAAAAAGTTATGAACTATTTAATTAATAATGTCACTATTGTGTACTTCACATTCCACGGTGGAAACGTAATCTACTTCTCTCTTTCAATATATTTCAATTCTGAGAACTATTTCATGAATACATATACACTTTGACCTTGTTTTAAGTTTTTGATTAATGTGTTTTCCCCGTATCCTTCTTTGTTCTTATTATTATTTTACTTCTTTTATTTATCTATTCTATTTATTTATTTATTTATTTATTTTTATTATTATTATGTTATATTTATGGACTATTTTCTCTTAAAAAGAGCTATTTAACTTTTGGGACGGTATCTGACGTCACACAATTATGTCGTCATCAATTTCCTATGAAAACGCCAATAATGGACTATCATTTCCATGAGTTTTAGATCGGTTTCATTGAATTCGATTACGTCATAATTCTTTCACGCAAGATACTGTCCCAAATGGTAAGTAACTGTGTTAAGAAAAGGCAGAAGAAATTAAATTGGATGTAATACCAGTCCGGTATTGGTTTCACTGAGTATAAACATAATAATAATTTTAAACATATGTACGCGATACCTGCTTGGTGCATTTCTAATAAACTTTGACACGTGCAATGGAAACAACCGAAGCAGTGTGGGATCTCGAGTTCGTAAAAAGGCAAGGTGTTCCGAATGCCATGGGATAGATCACTGACGGGAATTGGGCCTAGGACCTTCGTATTTAGTGTAGACACTTCTAACAACTGTGGCAAAAGGACGTAAAATATGTTTGATCGAGTTACCTAACCTTCATTTTATTATTTGTTTTTGGAGTTTTTTTTTCATCTGCTTTTCATTTATTGATTTATTCTATTGGATTTTTAACCATGTACATTGAGCTTCCTGCAGATAAATTCAATGGATGTCTACCTGTATTTATAGCCAGAATTTCAAAGAGCAGTCGAAAGTCACCATAGCTTGGCTGTAGATGAGGGAAGTTCAGAGGAATGCAGATAAATTCAATGGATGTCGACCTGTATTTATAGCCAGAATTTCAAAGAGCAGTCGGAAGACACCATAGCTTGGCTGTAGATGAGGAATGCTCCAATAATGAAGGTCAAAGGTCATTAATCTTATCTTAATTAAGATGCAAACATCAACCATCAAATACATAATATAACCTCAGTCTCCTAATAAATAATTATGTACGTGTTAACCTAAAGTTTATGGTAAGCTAAAACAGAACGAATTACACATTCGGTATTTCAATTAAGCAGAAAATACAAGGACCATCCAAGCATAGAATGTAGAAATTCCAGCTGCATCGACCCATGTTAAACCAAAAAAAAAAAAAAAAATAAATAAATAAAATAAAATAAATAAAATACAACTTCCTTCTTTCTTCAGTTCCCTAAATAAAGATACCACGTAAGTTTGCTTCCACTTCACTTCAAATACAATCAAACTGACAGTGGTCAAATTTCAACGATGCAATCTTTTATTTATTCTATTAAAATAACCTATGAGAGGTGAATGAAATGTTGCTCGCTTAACAAATTGAGTGATCGTCAAATGCCCGACATCACATATTGGCACATTTGTTCATTATGACGTCATAAATAAACTGCCCGTCAAACATGGATTTAACTATGACGTCACAATGGAACTACGTAATGGGCGAGGTTAAAGTTGGATCTGGCGATCCCTCAATTAGTTTGTATTCTCGATTATTATTTACAAATAGAGAATATCAGAGAAAGATTTACTGTACTATGAATATTTTACTTATATTTTGGAGACACTCAAAAGCAGTCGTGCTACATGGGAGTTCCCAATTCGTGTTTCCTGCTATAAAAAGCCACACAGGAGGGAGACACTGTGGGACTCCGAGGGATATCCCCGCCATTCCTTCCCCTCCACACTTAAGCTGGCTGTAGCATTTGAAATTTGTGTTAAAATATCACATAATGGA
Source organism: Pteria penguin (assembly GCA_035048485.1). Classification (NCBI taxonomy): domain Eukaryota; kingdom Metazoa; phylum Mollusca; class Bivalvia; order Pterioida; family Pteriidae; genus Pteria; species Pteria penguin. The sequence goes on along the minus strand of CM068590.1, from coordinate 6,037,265 downwards.
ACAAACATACGGTCAGTATTGAGGAAAATGTACAGAGAGGTGTCTTTAGAACCTCTGCTCACGCAGCAAATGTATGTGAAGTTCATCATCAGAGACATACAATGCACTCCTCATACAAATATAACTTGTTTGTGTCTTGCTCTACGTCACAACAAAATTATTTCATTTATTTGATAAGAGTTAATTCCTGGTAAATCCTAAATACCCTAAAGCTTTGTCCGCAGGGTGGGACGGGAGGGGAGCATTGCCGTGTTTAAAATATTCTGCACACATAGATATACAAAATAAAATGCTAATAATAAGAGAACACAGACATCATATTCCAATTTTATGTATTTGGTATTGGAAAATGCCATCAATTATTGCAAATATATGCAAGCCCATGGAAGATGTGAACATGATGAATGAATACTACACACTTTGCATGTAACAGCATGATAACACCACGGTTTTGTCAGTCTACAGGTAACAGTACTGTAGCAGTCTAGAGGTAACAGCACTGTAGCAGTCTACAACAGCACTGTAACACGCAACAAGTAACAGCAATGTAACAAAATACTAACTACATATAATAGCACTAAGATATTGTCATCTTTTCCAGTCTACATATAATGACATAGTAACACCAAAATTGATCTTGCAGTCTCCAATCAGATGCAAGCTTTTAAAACATTGTCATATAACTCTTTCTTGACATTAAATATACATGCCATTTGGCACAAATGTAACTTTATATATCTGAAAAGCTAAGATCGGTTCAAATATTTTTGAATTAAGTCAAACATGTGAAAAATACTCCGTGACCTGATCAGCATATCGTGGAAATTTTAACAAAAATTGCTCCTACTTACAATAACTATATTTTCATGAAACTGTACATTCAACTTTTTTTGCACATCATGTTTGGGAAAACCTCTATAAAATACACCATGTTTTACATATTAATATGTAATTAACTCATAGTATCTTTGGGAATAAGTTTCACCGACGTGATGAGTCAGACTCGAAACACAAAATCACTTTCTCATAATTAACAAGAGACTAATAATACTTGTACTTTCTTTACACATTTATAAATCAAAGAATACTAAAACCATTCTGAATCCACACATACACCCAACCATTTTAACAAGTAAGCAGCATGATGTGGACAATCAACTGTTAAGACATCATAATAAAATCTTCAACTCGTCCAACCTTCCATGACGCCATGACCACCACTCAAATGCTGAATACCATGTCAGTCATGAATGAAAAATGAATCAGTGTATTTTTTGGACACCAGGGCTTTATCTAGTTGTTCTATGTGGTTGTCTGGTAACTGACAGCACAACAATCAAATTTACAATTAAATGTAGTGGAATAATAGACAGCTGTATTGTCAGACACCTTACCTTAATCTAGTGGTTTTATGTGGGTCTCTGGTAGCTTTATAGGACAGGAGAATGTATAATTATATTTTCACTCTTGAGATCATAACTGACTTTTACAGAGAATTTTACCTATGATACATGATAATTCAGAGATATAAGTGTCAGGTATCACTCATACATGGCCCTAGTTCTCCTTAAAAAATAAATATTTTCATTTATCTCCGTAAGGTACAAGAATTATAAGGAACTTCATATTCCTTTGAACATTAAGTATGTCCTCTCCCTGAATGCCTTTATTTTTGTGCTTTAGTTTATTTTTGTGCTTTAGTTTTTACGAATTACAATATATACAAATATACAGTTTAAGTAAATTCCTGCAATAAATTTAAACTTTTTTAAAGACCATTTATTCTGTTTAATTAGAGTACTTATTCAATAGGAATTTGAGGTATTTACTTCTGTATTTGATTTTCTACAAACTATATGGAAAGGAAATGATATTTATACTTGGCAACAGAAGCTGACAACATCTAAATATCAGGGATGAAAATTGAGCAAATGTCAGAGATTGAAGTTAATGATTTTCACAATACTTAAACATTAGATGATCATCTTTCTAATTACTTTCAATATTACAATTCATAAAAGTACTCCAAGGTGTGTTTATGAAAGACAAATGCCTCAGTTCTCTTGCAGCAACGTAAGGCAAATTTCTAAATATAGAACACACACTGATGGACTGAAAGACAGACCATGATAGTAACTGAAAAATTCCAACCTGGGAAAAGAATGTGATGAAAAATCTTTTTCAACGACGATTCAAAAACTAAATGTATTCTGACGTAATTTTCTGAACATGAAAAATACAAAAATGAATTTTTTTGCTTCTTGACTACAAACATTGGAATGGTGAAGTATTTTTCGTCTAATATATATGTGAATATTTCCTTCCAAAGCTATCAGGAATCCTCCATATAACATCAAATAAATAGCCGATATTTACAAATATATTTGCTATACATTTTGATTACATTACATACCTCAATCACACCATGATATACAAATAATGAGTACACACACAGAAATACCATGATCAACTGGAGGATTTACATGTACAAATACGTCAATACTTATACCAAATCATTATATGCAGACAAACTGCGAGAATCTCATATTAAGCTACCCTTGAATATGTATTAACTGGGATTCACGTTCTTCTTTTTCACAGGGAATTTTGAACCCCTACATAACAAATTTCAATGTTCGATAAGAGATTCTTTTTTTTCTTTAATTTCAGTTCCTGTAAGAAAATTTCTGAGAAACCTCAGTCCCTTTCAATGTACAACGTACCAACAATAACGTAATCCAGAGGCAATTTTCATTTAATGGTTTAAAGCCATTTATGAAAATTTTGCTTCACTATCTCGATCTCTTGTCTTTTCTATATCAGGTTTATATTGTCATTTATTCTTTCTATACAGAGGTCAAAACATTTATATTTAAACTTTTTTCTTTCATACAAGAGTCATAATCTTAATTCGGTCTTTAAAATGATCTCTTTCTGAAGCTTTTATCGCTTTTTCTTTCCACCATTTTGGTTGTAACTTCGTAATATTAGTATTTTTCTATACTCTTCCTTCTGCGTCATTTATATTGCATGCCATGGCCCATAATTTATATCCTTCCACACAATCAAGTATCATGAATACACCACATGCATGTAGGGAGCCCAAGCGTCTGGATGCGGCTGCGATTAGTGAAAACATTCCATCAACTAAAACGTCTCTCCATCGTCACAAGATTCAGTCCAATGGCCAAACACTGCAATCAAAAGGTAAAGGTACATCCCACAAGCAAAATAAAGGAAAAAAATAAACCAGGTTATTATTAAAATATAATGAAACAAAACGTAAATACATATTGCAAACACACGGCTGCATAATCTAATATCTCCATAACAGAGTTTCACAAAACGGTGAACAAGTAATTGTAAGTTAAGTTTGTTGTAACATTCTGATTTAGCATTCCTGTTTCAAAAAAAACTCCCCTTCAATTAGCCAAAATAGGCTATTTCTGACTATTTCAATTACAGTTTGAAAAATACCACTGTTTTCCCTTTGGTCTGTCCACTTGTAATCCTTTTGTTTGAAGTAATTTTAAAAGAATTTCATTCAAATCCCTTGCCTATGGACAAACAATTCCAGTCAAATTTAAAAATTTAATAATGAAAGAAAAAAAAAAACTCAGAAATCGCATATATATCATTTGCATATATTTATGAATTATCATATTCAAATAAGAAATTCTTTTCAACAGCCTTTAGGACTAAATTGGCTTTAGTCCTGGCATACTAGACTTTAATGAAATTGGGCCAAGTCATAATTTCTATACAGTTTGTAAAAACAGTTCACTCTGAAAGAGTCAAATTTTAAAGGATGAAAGGAAATGATCATGTGTTCAATTGAACAGTTTAATGAAAATCAAGCATTTGTGTAATGAGAATCAAGGGTTCGATTTCTAAGTTAATCAAACTTGAAAGTTAAAGGAATTCAAATTCACTGATTTAATATAACATTGTTATGAAAATTTCAACATGTGCTAGTTTCAATGTGACAACATATTGTTCTTTCAATCACTTGGTTTTATTACAGCGAAGTTTATTTTTAATATCACAAGAAGATAAAAGGAACACATGACATTAACGCAAGGTTTCCATACTAACAGGGTATCAGAGACAATCTGTCCGTCTTGTGCATTTCATTTTATTCCTAACAAGTTATTCCAAGAACAGGAAACCTCAGCATAGCATTCCTTAATTAGAATTCCTTAGGTGAAACGATTATGACAGCAGTTAATACCACTATAGGCGGATTGGCACACGATACAATAAGTTCGTTAGTAGCTACATCTATATCAACGGCATTCTCTATATACCAACAACATTCAGCCGTACCTTCACATATATCACAATAAGGGCGTGAGGCTTTCCGGTCTCCATGGTGATGAGACGGGGACGGTGTGTCGTCATCATCATAGTCCATGGCTTGGAGAGGGCAGTCATCCGTGTCGTGCTGATCGAACACGTCGCAAATATCACAGAAGAGGCGGGGAGGTGCACGTGACTTTGGAAGGCTGAAATGTCAATCATAATATCATGTGGAACATTTAACGAATTGGGAATAATTCAGGATAAATGCAAGTCAAGATTTTATTGCACACTTATTTCATATTTCCTGTAAGAAAAACCTTACATTACTATTCCATAATACAATTAAACCTATATTCAAAAGTCCTCTATGAAAGATTTAAATGTAACCTTTATACAGAGGTGACCTTTACAAAGGCGTGACCTAAATACAGAGGTGACCTTATTACAAAGGTGACATTTACAGAGGTGACCTTTTATACAGAGGTTTACTATGGAAGAAATCATACAAAATTGTAATAACAATGTGACCGACCGGTATACTCATTGAACTAGAACTTTTATGAAACACTCTCTTCATACAAGTTATTCATGATTGCCCATGGGATTAATAGAAAAAGTGTTAACAAAATTTTGATTGGAATAGAAAAAAAGGTAACAAAACTCTGATTGGAACAGTTGGTTGGTTGTTTGGTGTTTTACGTCGCTTTCAACAATATTTCAGTTATATCGCGACATGGAAGCAGGAGGTTACCAACCTCTTAAACATAGTGGCGCAACCCGGGAAACGAACCCGGATCGTCGGCGCCGCAAGCCAAGCGCTTAACCACTACACCACGCCTGCCCCTGATTGGAACAGAAAAAAAGTTATCAAGAATCTGATAGGAACAATGAAACTTAATAAACATTGAATGAAAACTTCAGATGAATTAGTTGGTTGATAGGACTTTTACGTTGCTTTCAACAATTTTTCGGTCCTATCCTATCGTAAAGCAGGAAGTAACCAACCTCTTAAACGTGGTGGAAAAAACAAGGAATCATCCGCACAGCAAGTCAAATACTGAACCATTATACCAAGTTTGCCTCTGTCTAATCGATGAATTGTACTCACTTGTTAATTAAGTTTTAACTTACTCAGTTTCAAGGGAACTATCATGATCTCCGTTTGTAATAATGCCAGATTCTAGGACCTCCATTTTGTGTGTAAGGTCCTTGTTTTTCTGCTGTAGGTCCACGATGACTGAGTTAAGGAAGTCCACCTGACCCTGGAGGGCTGTCTTTTCCTCTTGTAAAGGTCCAACTGCTGAGTTATCTGAAGTTTTCGATAAATAAAATCCCATCTTAATCTGAATATTTTAAGTCTATCTGACAATTTAACAAGGAATTTCATTTACAGCACATCATTCAATACCTAAATGTTTCACTCGACAAGGTGTGTCCACTTCCAGATAGACTTTTACCTTATAATAAATATAAAACATATATACTTTTCAATTTTGTGCACCATATGCGCATTTCGACAACTTATGTGTCTTCAGTGATGCTCGTGGCCGAATGATTGCCATTCACATAATATATAAGTATTTGAAGAGCAGTGTTGAAACCAAAATGACCAAAAAGTGAACCAAAGAATCAATCTAAGGACAGAGCTATGCATGATACTCCTTAGTTTTATGTTGAAATTTCATCTTATCAGGGTCACAATATTTTTCTTTAATAATTGTGGCTTATTCGTGAATGTACCCCAGCTAATCTGAAGCCAGCAGCACGAAACTCTAAATGCTGCTTTGCTTTAACAGTGGTTCAAGTTTTAATCAGCTTGACCCTGATGAGTGAATTTGCAGTGGTTTCTCATTCTCATGCATTAAAATGTTACCATCAGCAAATGTAGCTACATATACCTTGTGACACTACAGAGGACAGCATGTCTTTGTGATTGTATATTGTTTTAGGTCACTGTACGATTATCTCAAGTATATGGTGACGGAATCTGCCTGATGCATTGCATAGAAATTTAGACCTTTGCAGCGGACCCAACTGAAGCAGTGAGGGATCATTTGCGAGCCATGCATACCACGACACGGGGCCTCGGTTATTACTGTCAAAAGACAGGGATGGAGTCGAACTCTGGACCTCTCGATCACGACCTTATCAACTAGGCCACACCAGCTCCATCTCTTTGTGTGACACATTCACTCCCAGTTTGAAAGTTGTCCAGTTCAATATCACAACCTAATGTTTCTAAAATGGAGGTGTTACTATGTGTTTTTCTTTCTTGTATGATGTCATTCCAATATGGTGATGGCATCTGCCTTCATATCGGACAGAAAATTCTATCGATGCAACAGACTCCACTCTGAGGCATTAAGGATCCTTCATATGCTGACATGTTACGGACCTACACTTAAATGGTCTCACTGGCAAGACATGACACTGATAGAGCTTGAACCCAGAACCATTAAAAGCCAAGCATTCTACCCACTGGGACACTCTAACATACCAGAAGCAGCAATGCTATTCATGTTGGGAGATAACGATGCTTCTAGGCGAGATATCTTCTCTTGGAATTCCCCTCTCTCCTTCTCCATTTTTTGTACTGACATTCTATATGACTCCAGAGATATATTTTCATTTTTCAAATTTGCAACCTGTAACACAAATTAAAATAGGTCAGTAACTATGCAAGCAAAAACTATAATTATTGTCTTTTTTATGATTTTCATATGAACATAAACAAACTGCCCTCTTGGAGCAATTCTTGCATTAGTTATTTTAATAACAAAGGTCAGCTCAAGGTCTCAAGACAGTTGACAACAATAGGTCTTTTCATATTAAGAAGTTGTCAAGCCTTCAGGAAGCTATCAGACATAGAATAACTCCGACATATACCAGCTGTTCTAAAACAGATCTAGATTAAAAGACAAAAATTAAGCTTCCATTGTATGAAGTCACAATGGTCTTGGTTCATATTCATGTGAAACCAGTTACTTTAATATTTTTCATTGATGTCACATACTTACACAAATGGAAAATGACTCTGTATTACAAAAGTTGCTAATTCAAAAAGATTAACTGACTTTGTTACCATTTGAAAGGACATTGTTTGTGCAGCATGCGGGCCCAACATGGAACGTATGCCTTAGTGCCTAGTTCATAATTATACATACATGTACTTTCTGTATAAAGTGTGACACATTAAGGGTTGGATATTATTAGGATTGAAATGGCACGATATCAGACAAATACTTCAATACAATTTTTATATCAATCTCATCCAAAGTGGTGTCTTCAAGGTCAAGGTCAAAGTAAACATATGACCGAAAATAGTGTTCTGTCCATAAAACTAGCTGTAACATGTATCTGCCTCATTTTTGATAGAATTGTTACATGTTGTTTTATGAAGTATCAACAAGATCAAAAGTATACAGCACTCGTGTATATCTGATAATCTTTAAAACCAGATGGATAGGACAGACAGGAAGATTTCCTCATGTCCCCTAGAATTCACTCACATGGGACATTTTAAATATCAAACCCCTGAACATTTACACAGACACCCATCACTGATAATATTTACATGGCTTGGCTTGCGGTGCTGACGATCCGGGTTCGATTCCCAGGTTGCGCCACTATGTTCAAGAGGTTGGTAACCTCCTGCTTCCATGTTGCGACATAATTGGAATATTGTTGAAAGCAACGTAAAACACCAATCAATCAACCAAACAACCAAATATTTACATGTTACAAAATGTAAATTTTTTTCACCCTTGACCACAGACGGCACAGAGTCAATCATGCTATTTCGTACAGGACAGGATACCTTAACAGTATGGGGCAGTACCTGTTGTTTGAAGGATTCCACCTCTCTGTCTTTCCCTAGCAGCTGTTCCTTCACGTCACCGAGTTCATCTCTCAGCGTTGAGTTAGATCCCTCCAGAGTTTCTATCTCCTTCCTAAATCTGTATAATTAAGCAATCATTATTCACACATCTTGCAAGGAATTCCAAAGTTCAGTCCACACAAACATATTTTTTTTACACTTTACAATATTTACTTTTTCGATCAGAAAAAAATATGATACAGTGCATATACATCATTATGTACCAATACAACAAAAACACAACAGCAATTTATCACTGACACCACTGTACTGTAAAAAAGTCTGTAATTGCTTAGGAGATAAAATAAGACAAAAGAATTTTATGTGCTTGTACATGTATGGCAATTGTTTTGAGTCATGTTTCATCCTCGAGGTATAAGCTATGTTTGATATGCAAAGATAATGTCTGAATTTGTCATAACATTACATATAAATAATACTAATATTTTCAAATACTGATAATATCAAATATTTTGCCTACGCTACGGCCCTACAGAAAGCGGTGAGAGATCTTTCATCTGCCAACGTATACGTACACCATGACATGGGGCCTAGGGTATATACTCGTCTCACCCGAAGGACAGATAGGGAGGCAGAAGGTGATGTATCATTTCAGAAAAATCTGAGTCAGAAGTCTGATTCGAACCCAGGTCCTCCGATTTGTGTTCCAGGGCATCAACGAAGGACCAACTTGTCCCTTGTCGGAAGAAGTGAGGAGTAAGGAAAGTTTAAAGGAGAGTTCCAGGTCTATTATCTTCATTGGCGGCAGTGAAGTGTAAATCTAACAGAGATATCTTCATACTACATCAGTTCACAGAACAAAACACAATTCTATCCAAGAAATAATGCATACCACAAAATAAAAAAACAACAAAACAACAAAAAAAAAGAAAAGGCATCAGGTGGAATAATAAAATACTGGCAAATACTGCAAACTAAAAGCATAGTCAAGAAAAATATCAGGACTAAAGGAATGTATACATACAACATATATGAACGTAGCTGATTTACTGTCACTGATTTACTTAATATATATTTCATTGATTTAATTCTTTATCATTACCAAATATCATTAAGTAAACACCCCCTTTCACCCAAAAAAGTTTCTTTAAATGAGTTCTTCAATTCAATTACTTTAAAACTGAACACTAAATTTTGAGGTAATCAAGGAACTAATCTAATTTTTTTTCCTTGGATGGAGATGTACCACAAAAAAAAGGGACATAAAATGCATCATTGTGTGTTGCGCATGATGCATAATTTTTCGGTCCTTTTTTCGTGGTATACCTCCATACCACAATGGACAAATTAGACTCATTTCTTATCATTTGATTTCATTCAAACATTTTTTAAATATTCTCAGAAATCGATACATTATGTCTGCACTATTTCTTAACAACTCTAAATTTCTGTCGCAGTGGTGTAAATATATTGACATCACAGTTACGAAAACACGGGAAATTACATCGTCAGAGAAAAAATTTCTTGAATGAGATATACCACTAATTTTTAAACCAATCAAAATACATGTTATATGTAAAATAAAATGATATACTTTTAACTGCCTTACGGAAGTCTAATTTTTATAAAACCTTCTTATTATGGTTGACTGATCTTCAAGTGATATCATAATCTTCAAGTGATATCATAGTCTTCAAGTGATATCATATCTTCAAGTGATATCATAATCTTCAAGTGATATCATATCTTCAAGTGATACTATAGTCTCCAAGTGATATCATATCTTCAAGTGATATCATAATCTTCAAGTGATATCATAGTCTTCAAGTGTTATCATAGTCTTCCAGTGCTATCATAGTCTTCAAGTGATATCATAATCTTCAAGTGATATCAGTCTTCAAGTGATATCAAAATCTTCAAGTGATATCATAGTCTTCAAGTGCTATCATAATCTTCAAGTGATATCATAATCTTCAAGTGCTATCATAGTCTTCAAGTGATATCATAATCATCAAGTGATATCATAATCTTCAAGTGCTATCATAATCTTCAAGTGCTATCATAGTCTTCAAGTGAAATCATAATCTTCAAGTGATATCATAGTCCTCAAGTGCTATCACAGTCTTCCAGTGCTATCATAGTCTTCAAGTGATATCATAATCTTCAAGTGATATCAGTCTTCAAGTGATATTATAATCTTCAAGTGCTATCATAATCTTCAAGTGATATCATAATCTTCAAGTGATATCATAGTCTTCAAGTGATATCATAATCTTCAAGTGATATCATAATTTTCAAGTGATATCATAGTCTTCAAGTGATATCATAATCTTCAAGTGATATCATAATCATCAAGTGATATGATAGTCTTCAAGTGATATCATAATCTTCAAGTGCTATCATAGTCTTCAAGTAATATCATAATCTTCAAGTGATATCATAATCATCAAGTGCTATCATAGTCTTCAAGTTCTATCATAGTCTTCAAGTGATATCATAATCTTCAGCAAATCCCAGAAAGTTATATCAGATTTTATTTTGATAGATAAGTTACATATACTCTGTAGATATGTGTTTACAGAGAATGAAAATACTGGCAATTTCAGGGAAAGAGGTTTGTTAATAATGTGTTGTATGTCGTGTCAAGATTATTTCATTTGTCAATACCAGGCCTTGATTAGTGGTCACTATTAGTATCTCATTCTTAGTATCTCATCTTGTCCCATTCAGCTGTACTACTCAGATAATAGAAGAAAAGCAAGATGTGTTGGTGAAACACGAATCCCCCCTCCCCCAAATGTCCAAATTTTCAAATGTAGGTAAAATGTCAAGGTCATGAGGTCAATGACCTTGGTGTTTTGAAATGGCCTTATTAGTGGAGAATGCTTGCCAGATATGAAGTTTCTATCTCTCTGGTTCCAAAGTTATCGGGGAAGTTAAAGTTTAAGACAGACATAAAAAACAAACAAACAAACAGACAGACAGGTAAAAACCAATAAGCCCACGATCTACTGATCAGAGGGAATAAAAAATTCACCAAAAAACCATAGTCTATGGTGTTACTTGCAAAATGCATTGAAGAAATAAGGAGAAAGCCCATTGACCTCCAGGTGTTAATGATCTACTTTCATTTTTCTAGAAGATGCTTGAACCCAACACCCCCTACAGCATAAAATCTTAATGTGCAAACGATCATGCATTCAATATACAATATCGCTCTACCTTTATAATGATATAATAATTATGATGTCCATGATACATATAAATTCATGGGAATGAAATGATATTACAAAACTATAATAATATGATAATATAACAAAATTCTCTTTAATTAAAGTCCAATATAATATGTAAGTTGAATTCTCAAAAACACGAAAACATGATATGTGTCAGAATTTTTTTTTCAAAATTTCTGAGAAATATACATCTGAAGTATTACCTCATGCATAAAAAGTGTAATACAAACTACATAGGTTTTAAATACCAGGCGAGAATTCAAAAGCCAATGAAAAAGGTACGGTAAAAAAGTGCATGCCGCAGAAAAAGCCAAATAGAGAATACCACAGTATAACTAAATGACTATGCCAAGCCTTGTCGTCTTACCCAAAAAGAGAAGCAGGATTGTGGAGTACAGAACACCCAACAGCAGGTTACGGCAAAGAAAATGTCATTTATTATAAATAAAAAACATTCTTTCCTAATTATGATCAAATTCTATTGATATTTTATTATAGTTTTTGGTATGAACCAGTTTATAATACACTAGTAGGTTATTTCACATAATGTAGAAATCTGTTAAACACTTTACTGTCTTTGTAAATTAATGCTTTCCCCTCTATATACCTCCTTTAATCTCTTTACAGTTAAAGTGCTGACCCTGTTTTTCTTACAATTTATGTTCAATTCTTTTTTCTTGGATAAGTTTGAACTTTTATTAACATTCAACATTGTAACATAAACACACCAAATATATCTAACGAAGTTTTACACAAAGTCTTAAAAATATTGATACAAATGTTTTCCATATGGTTTTGCCCCATCCTTGAAAATTTCTCACTTATCTGACAACTTCTAGTGTCGAATGCATGAGTTAAAACAAAACCCACCCACCCAACCCCTTTCTCCTTCCAACTTTAAATTGTTACCATAATATATTTCTCATATGAGCAGAACTAGATTTCAAACCATAATTTGCTAATGTCTGCCAAGTTTCAGTAAATTTTCTTTTCCACTTCAGTTTATTTCCCAAATTCAAAGTGCAATAATCTTTTTGTCTCTTGATAATACTTAAAAAAGATTAAGTAAAAGAAAACCAATTCAAAGATACATACTAGTACTCATATAAAAAGTATTCTAAGAAAAATTTCTCAATGAAAGGATAAGCAAGTTAAAGACCTTTGAATTCATACTTTAGTCCGAAATCATAATTTTCCATATGCCTACTCTACGTACCTAAGTTCTGTGCGTTCGGCTTCTATGCTCAGCTGTTGATTCTGATCTTCTAACTGCAAAAAAATAAACATATAAACAATAATTTGTAGTATAAGAGGACTCAATGGATTCCAGTCTATCCTATCTTTTTCCCTTTCTGTTACAACTGGAATCAACAGAATATCACTAATGGAAATTAAAAAATTTGTTTTAATCAGTTTGTTAACAAGAACAAAGAGTGTACATATAAATATACATATATATATATATGCACTAAGAGCTGAAAATATAAGCATAAAATTTTATCCAATGCTTGCTTCAAGGTCACTTCTCCTTACTAGAGAACAAGTTTCGACCAATGAGCATTCAGAATTCTGATCATGTGATGACCAACATCACTCCAAGGTAGATAACTGAATTTTCTCAACAAGATAGTAACATTAAGTAGACCTTCAATTGTTATGCAGGCGATATCATGATCAAATTTCCGACATGTCTAACCTAAGACGATGTCATAACTCTTGGAAATATTTTTGGACCTCATTTCCCTTCCAATATGGACATCTTCATAGAGTTTAATACTTGCTTTGCACAAAGTTTTATCAAAATTCCCCAAGGGTTTCGGAGGAGTTACGAAGACAAGATGTTGCAGACAGACAAACCGGTGTAAAAAAGTCGTGCTAAAGAAGCCCTAAAGGCCGTTAGTTCTTTTCTTAGAGTGTATTACCATGCAGTGGCAAACTAAAAAAAAAAATTTATTTTATAGATTTGACCATGACCCTACCCTTCTTTTCTCTTCAGCAACCAAGTTAGAGAACTGTAGCTGGGCTCTCATCGTATCTCTCTCCGATTCTACCTCATGCATGGACTTCTGGAGCTCTTCATACTGCCTACTGCTCTCATTCCTGTGTACAGAAATTCATGCAGTACATATAATATTGCATGGTTAATTCATAACAGTAGCCATAAACTTGTTTAAAACATGCAAAACAAACCTAGCAATCTTCACTAAAATTTTCAAAGGTGCTTCATGCTTATAACAATTTCAAATAGAAACCTATTTGGATAATGTCAATGACATAATTATCTTTGTTATTCTTGTATCCACAATCTTATAAAACTTAGAGGACTGACTGTACTTCCTGTAATATCATTCTGATAATAATTACTGTTCTGAAAGTAATTCCTGTAACATCCATCTGATTATACTTACAGTTGTAACCATAATTTCTGTAACATAGTTCTTAAAATAATAATTATCTGAGTATGTCATTGCACCAAGGTCCTGCACTGTACAGGAAGAATACTTACAGTTGTGACTGTAATTCCTGTAATGAGGATTCTTCGTGTGACATCTGCATAATGGTTTCCTGGGAATTCTGTACTTCTGACTTCATTTTCTCGACCTGCAAGACATTCATTTATACAAAGCATGGTGAAACAGAAGCTCTCATGGTCATTTTGTGTTGAACCCTGCATTTAGTCATTTTTAATAGCACTCATACTTTCAAAGCCTTTGAGACTTATGTATTTTGCTTTTCACAAATGAACTGTGACCTCTTCTCCTTCAGACTGATTGATTGATTGATTGATTTTTGTTTAACATCACACCACGAATATTTCATGTATATGGTGACGGCATCTGCCTGATGCGGGGCATACAAATTTTGACCTTTGCAACGGACCCACCCGAAGCAGTGAGGGATCTAAAGTGCTATTAGAATGATCACAATTTTTCTATATTATGTGCCTATGTACATAAAAGAGTCGCTCACAAATTTTTTTGCTCATGCGTGACGCCGATCTCAAGATATATACAATAAGCAGTAAAAAGTTCGATAGCTTTTTTCAGTAGTTGATCACCATAATAATAATAATAATGACATCAGAAGTTGTACAGGTGCTACTTTTCCCTGATTTTTCATTATTACGTTAAACTTTGAATTGTGACGTCATACTAGATGACGTTAAAAGGTTCTGTAACAAGTTAAACCGGAAGTCTTATTTTGTTCGTGATACTAGGCAAATCGGTATTTTAAAACATCTCCCAGAGAAATACTGAAGCAGGAAAAGTTGTAATTTCTATCAATGAAGGAATAATTCAATTAGTATTAAATGAAAACACAAAATTCTCCAGCATTCTAATAGCACTTTAACGTGCCATGCATACCACGATACGGGGCCTTGGTGTTTACTGTCTCATCCGAGAGACAAGACACCAGCATGACCAGAGCGGGACTCGAACCCCGGCCTCCCGATCAGGAGTCCAGTGCAATACCACTAGGCAATGCTGGCTTTCTCCTTCAGAAAAATATTGAAAATGCCAGATTCCCGATATCAAACAATACATATTTTGAACCCTAAGACCTTGCTCTCAAGTTGTGTAGTACCATATTTTGAACACTAAGAACTTGCTCTCAAGTTGTGTAGTACCATATTTTGAACCCTAAGACCTTGCTCTCAAGTTGTGTAGTACCATATTTTGAACACTAAGACCTTGCTCTCAAGTTGTGTAGTACCATATTTTGAACACTAAGACCTTGCTCTCAAGTTGTGTAGTACCATATTTTGAACCCTAAGACCTTGCTCTCAAGTTGTGTAGTACCATATTCATCTGATAGCATTTAAATCTCATAATAGACACCAGCAGAAAATAAAAAGCTTTAGTATCATTTTTATATTTTTCTAATTTCTTTAGGAGGATGTGATTCAAATCACCTTAATTAGTGCCATCACTCTAGTAAATAAATTAACAAAGACGTCCCCATTAATGCTTTTGCAGTAACAAATCACTTTGTGACATGAGCAAGGAAACTTAGTTTAGGGTCACATATGTCTGGACAGGACCAGTTGGGCAAATTTTTCACAAACTTATAATTGTAGAGAAAAGCCACGAATATATAAAGAGTGAAAAAAAACCCACACACAAACTGAATTTTAAAAAAAAAAAAAAAAGGTCAATGCACAATTAAAACTACACACACCATTTAGATTTATTTTTCAGTGTAGGCTCATGAAAATGGGTATGGGTCACTGAATTTGAGATCTCAGGAACCCATACGGCTCGTAAAAATTTCAGAGGCATTAATAAACTGTGTACATAATACATCAAAGAGATAGAAAGAATAATATTTATACATAGGAAACGATAGTATGAGAGATTACAAATAAACAGACCCCCATCATGGAGACCACTTTGAGTACTCATGAGATATGTTAAGAAAGAAATTCTTATGAAGTCTAATGATTTTACATTTGGAGCTTTTAAAATAGAACTTCGTATAAGAAGTTCTTAGAAGTACATACTTCTTTCTGAAGTTCCCCAATCAGCATATCTTTTTGCTGTAAGGTGACTTTGGACTCCATTCCCTCACGACGAAGATTGTCTCGCTCTTCTGTGGCTTTATCTCTCTCTGTTTCGATGCTGGATACTTGATTCTGAATCTAATACAAATAAGAAAGCTCAAGATATATCTGACCTTACAACAGAACTAAGAGTAATCGTGGGAATATGTGCTGCATGTTCTTCATTACTTTGACTACCACAAAGACTGAAGAAGAGATATCTCTCTCTGTTCAATGCTGGATACTGGATTCTGAACACAGAACAAATAAATTGGAAATCAAATTATGCTGGACCTTACAACAGAATTAGTGTGACTGTGGGAACACATGCATTGTCTGCTGTCTGTTAGTTTGACTACTACATAGACAGATGTACAGATAGACAGACACTGGGCAAAATAATCCTTATATGTCACTTCACTTCATGGGCAACACAACAGAGAAAATTCAACATATAATAAAATATAAAAGGAATGCAGATTTCATAATTAGTTGATTACTTTTCTTCACATTTAAAACCTCTGCTGAATATTACATTTTGCTGCATTCATATAGTAGACTATTTCCGAGTTCCATACTTTGGCCTTATTTTATTTATGACGTAATAATCTTATCTTTGGATACATAATGTCAATGCTTCTACCAAGTATGATGTCACAATCAGTTGTCCCTAGTTAGTCTGACTTGTAAAATCTAGGTTTTTGACAGTCCTTTCTGATTACTTGAAAATGGCCTATTACCATAGCATTTCCCCAAAACCACTCCAGGAATCTGAATTTTTCTCTATGAAAGTACATGTCTGATATAACCCAAAAGTTTGGTATGTCTGAGTGTTCAAGTAATATGTATAGCCCCATCCTTTGTACTGTACACTGAGAGAAACATATACATGTAAGTATAAACTGGAAATATTTTAACTTACCTCATTCTTGGACTTTGTCATTTTCTCTAAATCTGACTTCACATCCTGCATTTGTTCCTGAAGTTGTTTACTTTCTGCATTGACCTTTTGGCACTCTTCCTGCACTTTGCTGACCTCAGCTTTGGCGTGGACTAATTCAGCATTTAATGACTCTTTCTCAGATTCTAACCTCTTTGTCAGTTTTTCTCCTTTCTCTTTCTCAAACTGAAAGTTGATGAAATTTAACTCACAAAAGGTCTTCAGTCAAGAGTCTACACAACAATATGTTCTACCCTGTCATATATACCATGAAATTTGACTTGAATCATCAGTAATGAAGCAAAACCATCTGCTAACAACTTTCTTTAAAATTTGCCTTCCAACATAAAATATTTCAGACAAATATTAAAATCAAAAATTGAGTCTTATCTTGAAAACGATTTGGTATTCTAGCTTTATTCATTTACTATTCTGTGAATTTAATGTTCTGAGGTAAAAATCAGTGAAAATGAAGGACGTAAAATGATTATACAGTTCACAGCACACTTGGTACAACATTACATACATATAAAGCAATCCACACAGGCTATACGGGACATCATCATTTAGTAAACTCTTAACGACATAATGACGTTATGGACAAACTGACAATTGTGACAGAATTGAAAGAATGGGGGGACTTTAATAACTTTAATACTAATTAATTAACTAATTTTAGATTTCAAAACACAAAAAATATCATCCTGAATTTATTAGACTGAAATTGAAAAGACTTAGATGTCTAGAATTCCAGGATTTTCAATAAGAATTATTTAAGGAGGAGATTCAGAGATTTGAGACATATATCATACGCTGTATGCACGAGCTTAAATGGAAAATTTCGTAATCAGACGAAATTGGAACTGGTTGATTCTGTCATTTGAAGCAGCGGTATTTCGCTGAGTGCGGGCAGACTTACTGAAATCCCTGGAATTTTAAACATTTACACTCCATAAAGCACTGGAGAATGTTTATTTATATAAATTAGTGTACAACTTTTACTTGTTTGGCTTACATAGCTTCCCTACAAAATGAGTCACACAGTTACATCAAAAGTAAATGGACATCTGATGGAAAAAAAAATTTCTATCTGTTCGACTATGTCTGAGCGTGCTTTTGATGAATTTGCCCTTTGTCAGACAGGATCTGTTCAATCCATATAGAGAAGCCCTGTACACACTGGTTGTAGGAGTATTTAGCAGTATTAAAGACATCTCTCTTTGAAAGATTCCTCATACGTGATAGAATCTTAGCACCACTCTGATTTCCAGGTCCGCAAGGATTGGATTTTTTGCCAAATCTCCAAACAGGTATTTGCAATCCATCTCAGTTACGAGGAAAGTTATTTCTGCATCAGTTTTATTCATCAATTTACACTACTTGGCAATATGACACTAGTTTTACGGTTTGTAAGGGAAATAATTTTATACAAGTTGAATCTTTTAATGTCAAATGCAAGTTATAAAACAAGAAATCACACGATGAAATGCACAACATCAATACAATGTCATGTAAAGGTAATTAAAATTAATGAAATCACACGATGAAATTTACAACATCAATTGGGTCTTTTGGCTTTGCGGAGTTATTTCCCATTTTAGCAGGTATCTGACGTCAAACCCTTGTGACGTCATACAATTTCTATATCATTTCCCATAATTTTACACCAGTTTTCCATAGAACTGGTTAATGTCACAATGTTTTGATGTCAGATACCTGCTCATATGGGAAATAACTCTGTATAATGAAAAGACTCAATACAAGTACTAGCCATTATAATTAATGATAAACACAATATGAAATTTACAACATTAATACACAAACCAGTTATTATAATTAATGAAATTACATGGAGAAGAAAGTGGGAGTAGGATACAAATGATTTCAATATCAATCATTGATTTCTCTAGATGATACAGTAAACCTGAAAAGGACAAGGAGAAAGGATGGAAGGGGGTTCATGGTAATGATTTTTATTTTCCGACTTAATGATGGACAGGTCCTCAAACAAGACTGAGAAGAAGGGTGGTATACCACATGTGTATATGGAGTGTACAAAGCAGATGGCAGGGCTTCAAAGTCAAATGTGTGCATGGTGGAGGACAAGAAAAGAATGGGTGTAAACAATGTTTTCCAAGTCCAGTTTTTTAGAGCTGAATGTGCTTAATTGTAATGAATAACATTTAATTACATAGCTTTTTTGTTTGTTTAACTTTAAACCTGGATAAATGCACCTACATGTGTAAAGGAGGATAGGGGTGGGGTGGGGATGTTAGAATTATCAGGTGAAATGAACTGAACACCTATAGAAAACTACATGCCTATGGCAGGTACGCTGAGGAACTGTTCATACTACATCATACAAGGATTTAAATCAGATTCAACAGAAACTAATGTGGACTTCAGGGCAGAAACTAATGTGGATTTCAGATTCAACAGAAACTAATGTGGATTTCAGGACAGAATTTTCTCTACTTAGCCTCCAATGCTGCCATTCTTATAAAAGAATATTAAAATATATTCCATATTCTTGATTTAAACCAATCATCTTTATGTTTAACTTTCAGTATCAGTCAGACTTGTGGACATTTCAATCTGGTGGTTTGTATAAGGTAGAGTTATTTTGTCAGAGATATATTTTTCACATATGAAAAGAGCTTTGGGAGGAGTGGGGTGGGGGGGAGGAATTGAGTGCTTCAGTGGGGAGGAAATAAGATGTATCACAGTTTATCAGAGGGGTACGTCACACCAGGGTAAGTGATAAGTGAGAAGCATACCTTCCAGTTTTTTATGCGCTGCAGCACCAAGGAAGACAAAAAACGACGCATGAATACATAACAAAGCAAGGTGAAAATGGTGAATCAAGATGCAACAAAAAAATGTATGATGAGGAGTAAGAATTCATGAAAACAAACACACAGTATATCGTAATATATGTAAATTCAAATCGTCTAACGATGCTATAAAACGGTGTTGAATTCCATATCTGACGTAATATAATTCCAATCGATATTCAAGTCTATCCTATAAATATTTTGAATACCCCATGAAATTTCATGGTAAATAAAGCAACTAAACCTTGAGAAACAAGCATACTGAGTACAGCTGAGGAAATACATGTCTCCCACTGGTTTCCATGTATTTACTAATCATGACCAAACTCGAACTTGATCTTTAACTCATTATACTCAGACTTGATCTGTAACTCATTGACACAAAGGTACATACCAAATTTCAACAACTTCGGTGGTTTCAGAAAAAATCCAGAAAAACAAAGTGTCTAAGACAGACAGACAGACAAACAAACAGGCAGTTTTAACATTGTGGGATGAATTATCATGCCATGCTTGGTTTAGGGTACTATTAAGTCAATTTCATCATGTTCATCATGTGAACAAAAGTAGAACAAGTATCACTTTGACCTTGGCTAACTGCTAGCCAAACATACTGAAGGAAATAAATGTACTTTTTAATGTCATAGTTAACAATGTATAAAACAAAATGTTTTGGTGCAATTCCTACCCACATGAACCCCATATCTCTATGAATATAGATGAACTTTAATCTCGAGTACCGTTAAACTCTGAACAACATGATTAGTAATGAACTCTAATTCCCATAATCATCGTTGGACTTTAATTCCTATGAATATTGACTAACTCTTACCCCTTTGAATAGTGATGAACTTTGACCCCTAGAAATACAGATGAACTCCGACCCTTATATATAATGATGAACTCGGACCCCTATGTATAATGATGAATTGTGACCCCTATTTATATTTATACATGCCATTAGTTATGGTACATGTGATGTATAACCTTGCAAACCATTTCCTCTTATCATGCAATATTGAATCCTTGACCTTTAACAATGGCCTTGACCTCTTACCTGTAAGGCTTCCTTCTCCATGGTAATTTTCTCCAGTACTTGTTTGTGGGCCTGGGTTTGAACCTCTTGTTTTTCCTGCTCCTCTATACTCTGCTGTAGCTGTTTTTTAAGTTCCTCGATTTCCCTAATTTTTCTACCAAGTGAATCATCTTTTTCCTTTTTGTGACTTTCGTTCATTTGTTGCATTTTAGTATTTGCTTTATCTAATTCTACTTGCTGCAAAGAAAAGAAAAGTCACACTGATACTTCTATTTTTGTTACAATTATGAATAGTATGATTCCATGAAAAATAAAAGTAGTACAGAAATGAAGCCCTGATGTTTATCTCTAGAAAGTTTTACACATTATAGTTAAATATACATATCAGTGCTTTCAAATGACACCAAGGTCAATGACCTTTTGACCATGACAATGACCTTAATGCTAAAAATAATTTTTTGGACTTTGGCGCCACCGTGAACATTAGTGTTTCACAAACACAGCTTGTTTCAAAATGAAATTAGGCTTTTTTTGTGATGTCACAATGACAAATATGGCTAAAAACTATCTACTTGGACAGTTTAACAGCCATTTTCAACATTGGAAATTCGTATATTCAAATTAGTTACCCAATGATTTACATGACTGTATGTGCATAAGAAGTGTACATAAATGATGAAACAATAAAAGGCATAATGAGTCACTAAAGGCAAACTTAATATAAATCAGTGTGCTGTTTAGGAACTTGTTGCCCTGCATAAGATCACATTACAGAAATGCCCCATCCAGCACCAACTTTATACATATAGACTTTATTCAACACCTAATACACATATATCCAATCAAAGGATGGAAATGTACTTGGCCTAATCTTGGCATACACTAGAATTTCCTTTTCCTTCATCGGCCAAAAAGTTTATTTGTATCATCAAAATCTCCTGATAAACCTAAGTTTACTCAAGAGAAAACAGAGGCTTATGGATAAATTCAAAGAGCCAAAAATTGTGTCTACGTTAATCGCTGATAATGTGATTATTTTCCAAATATAGTCAAACTTCGATGATGGGAAGCATATGGGACCTTCAAAAGCATTGGATTGGTTTTCAAGCTTTCAGGATATTGTAGATATACCAGAAATGCAAAAATTGTTGGGCTGTTTGATTACTTCAGGTTTAGGGTTTTTCGAGTTTTAAATGTTCCAGTAATCAAAGTTCAATTGTACTTTTTTCAATACCACTGTTCTCTTGATTTTTAAAACGTCACTTTAATGACCATGCTGTTACTACTACAAGCCTCTTTCTGATTGGGTCTTCTCACATGTATACTTACTAAATCCTCCAGTTGACCTTGATAAGTTTTAGAAATTTCCTCATTTTTCAAAACTAAATTTTCTCTCTCACGTAATGTTGCTTGTTTTAAGTTTTCAATTTCATCGTTAAGTTTTCCCAATTGTTGAGTAGAATTTGACAAGGCGGCTTGTAGATCCTGGATTTTTCTGTTGAAGGAAAAACGATAAAATCCATTTAATTCAGAATGATCTAAAAAGAAAACATAATGAAATTAAATTCTGAAAACTAAAAGTTGTTTCACTGATAAAAATACATAAAAAATAACCCATTGTACTATAGAAAGCATCTCCCTGACAGAAAATTTTATCTTTCGGTCTAAATGATAAATGTTTAATATTAATATCAAATAACTACACAAAATATACTAATATGTCAAGAGTATTTAGATTCTGTAAGAGATACAAGACTTGTGCTTCTAAAGATATATACTGACAACAATGCTGTGAATGCCACCCCCCCCCCCTCCTCACTTCTCCGCCATCATTCACTAACTAGGTAGTACATGAATTGCATGTATAAGTAAAAATTCAATCAATATGACTTTCCTGTCAGAAAACTGTAAACAACTAGAGCAGTCCTAACAGGACAAATACCCCCTGTGGCAACAAAGTAGAAGCATGCAATAATTCATCCCAACATACATCACTGGTATAAGTGTAATGGATATCCCACTTACAAGCACATTTTGAGAAATAATCAATGAAAACAATGTTTTTCCCATTGTGTCTATTGTGACCTTGACCTCTGACCTATGACCTTGGTTCAAATTCCTGACAAACCCTTGGGTCCTAAGCAACATATTCTGTGAAATATTAATGAAATCCGTGCTCAGGGAAAGAAGTTATGGCCCGGACAAGGTTTTACTTATTGTGTCTATCATAACCTTGACCTTTGACCTATAACCTTGGTTCAAAGTCATGACACACCCTTGGATCTGAAGCAACAATTCTGTGAAGTATTATTGAAATTCATGCACAGAGGAAGAAGGTATGTCCCAGACAATGTTTTTCTTATTGTTTCGAATATGACTTTGACCTCTGGACACACCCTTGGATCCTTAGCAACAATATGTGACATATTATTGAAATCTGTGCACAGGGTGAGAAGTTGTGGCCCGGACAAAGTTTTTCTTATTGTGTCTATTATGACCTTGACCTTTGACCTATGCCCTTGTTTCAATGTCATGACACACCCTTGGGTCCTAAGCAACAATTCTGTGAAGTATTATTGAAATCTGTGTACAGGATGAGTAGTTATGTCCCAGACAATGTTTTCCTTATTGTGTCTATTGTGACCCTGACCGTTCAGTTATGAGCTTGGTTCAAGGTCATGACACACCTTTGGGTCCTAAGCAACAATTCCGAGAAGTATTATTGAAATCTGTGCACAGAGGAAGAAGTTATGGCCCGGACAAGGTTTTACTTATTGTGATCTATCATGATCTTGACCTTTGACCTATGACCTTGGTTTTAGGTCATGTCACACCCTTACGTCTTAAGCTACATTTCTCTGAAATATTATTGAAATCCATGCCCAGGGTGAGAAGTTATGGCCCGGACAAGGTTTGGTGGAGAGACGAACAGACAGACGGACGGACAGACAGACAGGGTGATTCCTATGTATCCCCCAAACTTTGTTTGCGGGGAGTATTATAATGGTTTATAAATCAAAATTTCACCCTAGTACTTCATTAAATACCGTGATCACTTGATATTTGTTCTTTATATAACGTCACACCATGCTCATTATACTTGTATGATGACGTCATCTACCTAATGTGATGCACAGAAATTTAAACCCATGCAAAAGACCCTCTGAAGCAGTCAGGGATCTTTTACATGCCACCATGACACCAAGCCTTGGTTTCTATTGTCTCATCCGAAAGACAGAACCTCAATAAGTCACCGACAGGACTTGAACCCTTGTCCTCTCTGTCACGAGCCAAGAACTTAATCAAATGAGCTACACCAGTTGTATACCAGTTCTATACCAAGAGATAATTCCACTAGTTTTACACAAGACTTTCTTATTTATCTAAGTCTCATACTATTTTCTATATTGGGTTTTTTCAATATACAATATACAGAGTTATTTCCTGGCATAAATTACAAGAAATGGCATAGATATTGTATGACGTCACAGTATGTCATGTCAAGTACCAGCTCATATGGGAAATAACTCTGTATAATTAAAAGACCCAACAGCAATAAATCCATACATCTACTACTTTTATGGAACACTACACTAATATCATACTCTAGTATTTCCCGAAGTCAATTTCTATTAAATTAATCTATCAACTCAACACATGTACCTATAACGAATAATATTCTACGTTCCTACCTTACCATTACACTCCTGTACGTTTAATGTTACACACATAATACATTTGCACCTTCACTAGCGTCGAGAAATAAGAAAATCAACTCAGTAGTCAAATCAATGTAAGATGAGTTCAATTAAACCTGCTATAGGATTTATCATAAAATCTCTGAAAACAGCTGCGAGGCTGCAGTACCTTCTTACTTTTTATCTAAGGTATATATATATATTTACCTATCTCAAGGGAACTATGGCATGAATGGATTCAAAATCTCACAGATTATTATCTGTAAATGTTACCTAGGGAAGTTTAGAAATAAACATGAATGATGTCATTAACACAGCATGACATCAATCGCATTTCAGATCAGTCTGGAAGCCCACTGAAATCTACTCACTTTTACTACAAATTCAACAAGTATACTGAAAGATGTGAAAACTATGTATCTCTTAATTAGAAATCAAACTGCAGGGGGGAAAAAGTTCCTATCAATGGATAGGGAGATAATCTTTTATCAATTACAAGGACATAACTCTTGTCACACCATAGGGAAACGATCAATTCAAACCAAAGGGAAATAGCTTTTGCCATGGGGAAATAGTTCTTACCAAATCACAGGGAAATAGTGCTTGTAAAATCATGGGGGAAAAAGTTCCTGTTAAACCACAGGGCAATGTTTCCCATTAAAATTCCTTCATATCCTTCACTATGAGTCATTTCATGCAAAGCTTTCAAATTTCAAAATCCTAAATAGTTCTGGAATTAAAATTTCTGTTCATGATCGTCATATTCTTATCTGACTCTGAGCCTGTATGTGAACCATTATGTTCTTTATTATATTCATCAACCGGAATAATTTAGTATCAATTTTCTTTAAAAGTAATGCTTTAGACATGTTAAGTCACTTAACAGAATTGATTTTTTTTTAGTTTTACGTCACACCACGAATATTTCACGTATATGGTGATGGCATCTGCCTGATGCATGGCATACAAATTTTGACCTTTGTAACGGACCCACCCGAAGCAGTGAGGGATCTTTAACGTGCCATGCATACCATGACACGGGGCCTCGGTTTTTACTCTCATCCGAAAGACATGACACTGGCATGACCAGAGCCGGACTCGAACCCCGGCCTCCCGATCAGGATTCCGACGCGATACCACTAGGCCACGCCGGCTTTACTTAACAGAAAAAAACAAAACAAAAAAAAAAACAAAAAAAAACAAAAAAACAAAACCACCGGAAATATCACAAATGGAGTCCTATACTTCATAAAAATAACTGACATTAAAATCTAGAGTATTTCAATACCTTTAATCAGCCAACAATTAATTCTGCTATAATATATCAAAATATAGTATTGCAATGTATTAAAATACCTAAGGGTTGATTTTGATACATTTCAGCATACAGTATGAAAAAAAGCTCTACTCTGAATTTTTCTGAATATACAATCATGTAAACTTGTCTAGAATATTGAAACAAGTTATTAGCTACTGAAATAAGTTCATATGACACATAATAGTTCATTTTAACAAAAATTTAATCTGAATGGGATTTTTTCTCATAGAGAAATTTGATGGGGCAGAATACGACAAAAAATTAAAAATCAAACAAAAATAGAAATTATCCCATGAATTTACTTATTACTTATATAGAACTAACATACATGTATATTAAAACTTTTGGCAAGTTCAACAAAACTTTGCATGGCATTTTGCAAATTATTACTGCTACAGTATTACTTGTTCCTTGCCATTTTAATGTCCCTATCATATTGTATGTCTGTCAGAGTACTTAAATTTTGATATTGAATCATACAATGTAGGTGTCAATACTCATGACAAAACAAATCCAACTGAAAAGCACAAGGTTCTTGGGGATAATTTAAGAACTATGCCAATGACTGCAAAATTTTAGGTCGACAGATTTTGTAGGCAAAGACAGTAAATGACCTATCCCTATGATATGCTTACTTCCATATCATATACTCTGATAATTGTTAAGAGCCAAGTTATCTATAAAGACAAACTCCCATGCATCTTCCCTACACCATTCTACAGATGCTGATAAGGCTGAACACTGTTTACATCTATTTTACCATAATATTCCATTCATATACATCTATGACAAAAATTGTCTCATGTTATTGGCTTGAACGTCAACTGCTTCCAATTCATTTAATTCTAGACTGAAGAATTCAATTGACAAAATCAAGTTTTTAAATACTGTGGGTATACAAAAACAAAACAAGGAAAGAAAGGTTATATATTGGTCTCTCATAAATCTTATGGAAAAGAAAGGATTACAACAACAGACGGCGTCAAGAGTTATAGGGTTAAGTGTAGCTCTTTGGGATGTAAACAAGTCATGTGAAAGTGATAAAAAAAATTCCTTTCTCCAGGTTCTTATACATAGAAAAAGCAGTATTTTATTCATAGAAAATGAAGCACTTTGGGAGAGGGGAAAAGGTGCAATACAATATGTATTCTGAACTTTAATTCCCCTAATAATTTGAATTACTATTTTTCATAATTTTTCAATTATTTAATGTGATTTTAATATGCCATTAAGAAAGCAATTGATACTGTAATAACAAGAAGAGACATTACAGTAACTGCTTTACTTAAACATTCTATTGCCATAGTGATCAAAATGTGCTTTAAAATCTGTGTCACTATTCATTATTTTTATACACATGTCAGTACAAGGTATTTCTCTTTCCTATATATACCGACTCAATTTGGTGAGTTATCTGCCCATGATTTGAACTCCCTCAATTTCCCCACGTCAGGATGAGGTATAAAAGGAGACTTCTACTTGATTGACCGTATCTACACCTTAACATGGCTCATTGACCATACAAATAACAAAAGAAAAATGAATTCCTTCTCCTCTTTTGTGGATTACCTTAAATAAAAAAAACAGGGGCAGATAACTCAATTTATTCAAATGGCCGATCACAGTGAAATCTGACACAGTAAGCGAAAAAGAAATCTCGCTTAAAAAGATTAACATGACAAATAGAAATCTTTAATTTCACAAAGAGCACTTTCATCTTATAAAATATTCAGCAGATACAAGTAATAATCGTGGAAGAACTTCGGGATAAGAGTGAATATGTATAGAATTTCCCATTACATCATACTGTAGACAGATCTGTTGGTGTGTTAGTAAAATATATTGATGCAAAATATTGGCAACCAGGCTAATAGAAGCAAAGAGAAAGCAAAACACATAGCCAAGGCAGAAAAAAGATGCAAACAAAACCAACAAGGAGGCGTAAAGTCTGAAGCAGAACTGACCTATTTTTCTCTTGCACTTGATCGTTGAGCATTGATAGCTTCTGAGAACTATCTCCGGAGTTTTTCATCATTTCACTCATTTGTTGTTCCTGAATAGGTTCATTGCAGAAAATAGGAAATAAATCGACTTAAATTATTATATACATGAAGTGCATGTGCCCCCTATATAATATAGCAGGCCCAAGGGAAGCGATAGAAAAATTCTCAATTTTTCACAAACCAAGAAATTAACGATGAAGAATTTATTTCTTTGATCGTTTGAATCAGAATGGGTATTATAGTTTCCGTTGAGCCTCTTTTCATATATCTATATAGTAAAACAATAATTATGGTACAAAGGCTTGAATAATTAGTCAGCTATTACAGACTAGTTGAAATTTGGAATTATTACAAACGATATTATTATAATCAGTACGTGAAAAAGCTTTACAATTATTGTAACGGTTTGATGTGTGAATTAATCGACTACAGACTTAGTAGTGATGGTTGCTAAGTAAACTAATTAACATCACAATTGTGTAAGTACGATTTCATGAGGAATGTAAATGTATGAATAATAGTTGAGACGATTTAAAGAAGATTTTAAGGTATTTCCGTTGTTCAATCACAACAGATGAAACAACATCAACTGATGGATACTTTATGACACTTTACTTTTCCGAATATCAAGTTTTAAGGAGACATGACTAAAGCTGACCTAGCTGCTACAGTACTACATTGGGGCACATGGACTTCAAATGATAAAAAATCATATGTGAATTCAACAGAATGAAATGACGAGGAAAATGATTTTGAAATTGTACGTATGACTGAAACGAACATTGAAACTAAACAACAGTATGACAAACCAAAGCTGGCTTACAATAACGACAAACAAATAATAAATCATGTCGTCAGACACCTGGACTGAGATTTGCCAAATATCGTAAACTTGCACATAGACGTAGATGTAGATTTTACGAATTGACCTAAATATATGCCTAGAGACACATATAGATTTAAATTTGTACGTTCATTTTTGTACGCTACTAAAAAAACTTATTTCCTTCATAATAGCAGCCTCCGGTCTGGCACATAGCCGTATTATCTTGTCCTATGTACTGGACCTAACTGAAGCACCGTAAGATCTTCAAGACACAAACATATGCTGTGACTCAGGGGCTCCATTTATACCGCTTTTCATCCAAATAATGAATATGGAGGCAGAAAAAGATTAATTACCTTTGAAAACCCCGAGCAAACAACCGTGATCGGAGCCAGGTCCTCAGATTTGGTCCAATTTGATACCACTGGACCAACCTGCCCCTTACTTCGGCTTAAAAGTTAATTTACACATAAACATAAACTAAGTAATCGTAAGTGGCATCTACATCTAAGTGCAAGTTCACAACCTTTAGCAAACCTTGGTCATGTGACATATCGCACTAACAATTTCGGATCATTGATATACAGATGTCACATGTGTAATGCAATATATCCAGGTAGCTGAAAAAACATCGAACCCAACGTTGTCGCAATCACTTCACAAATCACACAGTTTCCATGGTAATGAGCCACTCCATGTGCACTATGGGTAATACGGCACATTATGTGTCTACTATTATAGGTTTAGATTGTATATGGTATGTATGAAGCTGGGAGGATAAATTTCTATTATACCCATTGTGTAATATCCTGTCCTCTTTATACCCCTATAACAATACTATATTATTATAATTTTATTATATTAATATAAAAGAAATATGGGTTTTGTTAAAACATATTCACCATTATATATGACTATACATACAGCTATAATTCACTGGCATAATATATTGAAAATAATTTTAGTATTTTGGAATTTTCGAAGCTTTAAAAATTCTCTCATTTTTCTCTGATATCAAATTCATCTAATGCTCGATCAATTAATTTAATTTCTTCTTACATAACAGTAAGTTATATAAATGTATCAGGAAACAGACAGTTTTAAATATTTGTACATACATGTTTATACATAGTAATAAATCATACAGTTTTTTTTAAACCTTCACTAGCAAGTTTACCTGGTATTTATATTCTGGGACAATTTACTATTTTTGGAATGTGAGGTATCTGTACTATAAACAAGAAAATGAGACTCAAATTCCTTACCATAACCATAAAATAAATCTTTAAAATTACCATAAATGATTTTTTGGCGAGAAAGGCAAAATTGTTCTAGATGAAAATATAAATAAGAGAGAAAATATAGTTACATACAATCTATTTATAACTCTTAAGCACTCACTGAAAACTTACGTATTACATGTACTGTCCATCATATTAAATAAAATTATCATATAACATAGGTTACTAAGTGCTATAATGCCAAAATAATTTTATGACACTTACTGTACAGGATGTTTCATGTATGACATTTTCTATGACGTCACAGTTACAAGTATTGTAATGTAACTTAAACTCCAGAAAGAAATTGATGCCGGAATTTTGCAGCATCACAATTTCAAAAAACTTTTCAGAAATGCACTTCTCAAGCCTAATGTCATGTGATAAAAAGAATCTACATTAATTTTCATTTCCTACCAAGTTTTATAAAATGCTGTGCATTTGATATTCCCTTACCAAGCCTTCCTCTATTTAATGATGTTATTCATTCAAACTCAATTAATAATATTTCAAAATAAATCAGTGACTTTGCATCTTGTTATCTAACAAACATAATGACTGCTGATGCAGACTGTGATCAAATTAAACTGACGTTTTATACACAGTAATATATTACATTAAGTGCTTTTATTTTATTGAAATCACTTCCTGATTTTGAAATCTATTTATAGCTTTCAGGAAATCCTAATTCTATTTTCATGATTGGGATAGAGGACAGGGTATGCCACTATACTGCCCACAATACAGATGATATGGGGTGGTGCACAACAGAGAGAGCGTACTAAAGCAGAGGAAATTCAGACTTACAATCTGACGCTTCTCATCCTGGAGCTGTTCATTGTTATGGTTACTGGCATCTAGGCGGCGCTGTAAATCTATAAATAGAAGAAATATGGGAATAAGTTAAGTTTATGGGTCGCAATGATTTCACTTTTCGCCAATGGTTCGTACTGTAAATGAGGGTGTAGGGGAAGGTACACTTGAACTTTGATAGAAGTTTGTTTTATGGCTTGTGAAACTTCTGAAAAGAGAGACTACAGATTAGGAAGATCACTTGTAAATGGTGGGCATAAAATGTTTATTCCACCTGAGAGCTGGGATTTTACCTACAATAGGTAGCATTTTCACCTGAGAGCTGGGATTTTAGGCACACTAGGTAGTATACTCACCTGAGAGCTGGGATTTTAGGCACACTAGGTAGCATACTAACCCGAGAGCTGGAATTTTAGGTACAATAGGTAGCATATATACCTGAGAGCTGGGATTTTACATACATTAGGTAGTATACTCACCTGAGAGCTGGGATTTTACATACACTAGGTAGCATACTCACCTGAGAGCTGGGATTTTGGGTACACTAGGTAGTATACTCACCTGAGAGCTGGGATTTTGGGTACACTAGGTAGTATACTCACCTGAGAGCTGGGATTTTACATACACTAGGTAGCATACTCACCTGAGAGCTGGGATTTTACATACACTAGGTAGTATACTCACCTGAGAGCTGGGATTTTACATACACTAGGTAGCATACTCACCTTAGAGCTGGGATTTTGGGTACACTAGGTAGTATACTCACCTGAGAGCTGGGATTTTACATACACTAGGTAGCATTTTCACCTGAGAGCTGGGATTTTGGGTACACTAGGTAGTATACTCACCTGAGAGCTGGGATTTTACATACACTAGGTAGCATATTCACCTGAGAGCTGGGATTTTGGGTACACTAGGTAGTATACTCACCTGAGAGCTGGGATTTTAGTAGCCGCAAGTAGTGGCCCTAAATGAATGATAGGGCCACAATTCCTTACGTTGCGTAAACTTGCATTTTTGATAAACGGAATGGCCGGCATGATTCTATGCATTTCGGCATCAAATGGAGCAAATATCTAACATTTATAAACATAAAGCAAACGATCGGCAATGTTAACTTACCCCCGGTCTGTTGTCTGAAGGCTCTACACACATTTTTTCCCAACCTGTTTCAAATTTGCCGCTTTCTGTGTCAGCCATTCCGTCTCGCGAGACCTCGTTAACAGAAACCTCACAAAAAGAGGCGGAGCTGACGAAAAACACGTGGTCATTCATATTTTTATGTCATTTCTCTGTTTACATTTTATTCATCGGCTAGTTATTTATGAGGAAGAAAACTAAATTGAAATGACCAGAAATGCGGTCTTTTTGTGAGGTTTCTGACTGACACAGAAACCGGCAAATTTGAAACAGGTTGGGAAAAATGTGTGTAGAGCCTTCAGACGACAGACCGGGGGTAAGTTAACATTGCCGATTGTTTGCTTAATGTTTATATATGTTAGATATTTACTCCATTTGATGCCGAAATGCATAGAATCGTGCCGGCCATTCCGTTTATCAAAAATGCAAGTTTACGCAACATAAGGAATTGTGGCCCTATCATTCATTTAGGGCCACTACTTGCGGCTAGGATTTTAGGCACACTAGGTAGCATACTCACCTGAGAGCTGGAATTTTACATACACTAGGTAGCATACTAACCTGAGAGCTGGGATTTTACATACACTAGGTAGTATACTCACCTGAGAGCTGGGATTTTAGGAACACTATACAAGTGCAGGGATTTTAAGGGCATTAGGAAGATTTCTTAGTTGGACTTTAGGTACAATAAGAATATTACTCACCCGAGAGCTGGGATTTTAGGTTCTGTATTTCTGAGGTAAGATTATTAGACGCTTCATCTCTGTGTGCAAGCTGTGAGTTTAAATCTACAAAAATGACATAAAAGTATAAACTGACTCCTCATTTTGGAACCAAAAGTAATGACTGCCAAATACCACATGGAAAAAGGGTATTACAACTGTAAGCAAATGACTACATTACTGTTTCAGACATCAAACAAAATTCAATTTATCATAATTTCGTTTTTCAAAAGAATTTCATCTTTTAAATCAGTAAATTAAGCCTGAACAGTTATAACACCAGATCAGTCCATCATATTCCAAATAAAGCAGGTCGTTTCCACTTTTGAAATTTTATGAGATTTAATCTTTCAAAAGTAGCATTCAAACATTTGCATTTATAAATGTTGCATTTTCCTTCTTCACAAAATAAATATTTAATGATATTTTTTTAAATATGAGCCTGGTATACATTTATTAAATTCGTCATCAGTGTTAATCATGGAAGAGTACACGAGTGAAGATGTGTTGTTTGACTACATGGCATTGAAATACATGTATTTTTCAATTTTTTCACGGTTTTGATTGAACTGCAATACACTCCAAACATTGGTGAACAGCACTACTTCCCCAAGATAGGTGAAACATTCTAAAAATATTAGTGAACCGTAATATTCCCCAAAAATTGGTGATCTGCAGAAATGACCTCTTACATCATAATCCTATATAAATACATACTCTCTATTGTTTCTTGCATCTTATTCTTCTTGTTTTTGCTGGATTTCAGCTCATCCTCCTGGAAAATAAACAAATACAATCATATTACCAAGCATGCAACAGCGTGCACACAGACATCTCATTTAAGGAAATTCTTATTATTATGCAGATGATGTAATACAAAGGACAGAGAACATGATCTACACTGCAGGTCACAAGTAATACATGCATATAGTCAATCAAGCTTTACGTAAATTATCAGACACTAGCTTTACAAAGATGAATCTCAAATATTAACGTGAATGAGTGATTTGTGAATCAAAAACAGATCAAATTAACGTACAGGATGTCCAATATAAGGGTGGATCTGGGATTGGCAAGGAAGGGGTTTGGTATAAATATGCTTTAAGCGAGATTAAGTGAGATTTACTTTTCATCGTTAAACTACATTTATTGTAGATCAAACCACAAAAAGTCCTAGATCCACTTCTGCACTTTATATCACTCATAGTTTTACCTCGTGGCATAAATCCTGAGATTCACCCCTGTACAAACATTCCAAGATCCACCTCTATTCCACATCAATTCAAGATCCACCCCTTAACAAAAATCCCTCCATCTACCTCTTCATCTCCTAGTATCATTCCTAGATCAACCCTATACAATGTAGTCTTAGATCTATCCCAGTACCATACCATTCCTAAATCTACCCCAGTATCATGTGATCCTAGATCCACCCCTTTACCATGTCAATAAAAATTCAAAAAATAAACCATGATGTGAGAGTGACTGCCCTTTGTTAGTTAGTATTTTTCCCCAGCACCTTGGCTACTCTACAAGCTGCATGGTCATTGGTCAGCACAGCACCATATATATAAATAATGAACATATAAACCAATAGAATCATCCCTTATAAAGCTCAAGTTTCCTTCTAGATGAAAAGTATACAACTGTATCATAGACAATTATGTCTGAAAAGATTTCAAGGTAGATCATGGCTAATAAAGATGATTTATCTAAACATAACTATGAAAAATAAATATATCGCAGAGGATGTTGGATTTCATTTCAAACCGACAGTGTATGAGCAAAAAAGAAAAACCCTTTCACATAATGAGAGGTAAGCTAGGTTTTTGGGACTGGCCAAGGCATACAATCTCATCTCCTAAACCTGTTCCTTATAAATCGTTATCTGACTAAACAAGAGATTTTTAGAAAAACTGAAATTATCAATTTACATCTTTTTAATTTCACTGTTATTTTCTGTTTGTATTTGTATATAGTATGAATTTAAATTCATCATAATATATCAATATCTAAATATATTCTGAAAATCCCATATAATATACATGAAATTAATAGGTTATTTCTTGTTTGAATTTTGGAAGCTCATGGTTTAGATATTACAATATGTCTGTATATATTGAACATGCAGCTGGTCAAGCATACCCTTTCAGTCTGAGGTCACCAGAAAGCTTTGTTTGCAAATAAAATGCAAATATTTGTTGAAATACTATAAAGTTCGAAAAGAGAGATGTTTTCGAAAGTATTTCATTACAAATTTATGATTTTTGGCAAGAAATCAAATAATGTATGCTTTTTTTCCATTACTGTATTGAAGATAAAAAATTATCATATAGAAATGCTTGAGAGGGCAATCTGGAGGCCTCTTTGGTAAGATGCTTTTGGGAAGAGCTGTAGTAGTGCTAACTGCAGGGTCAGTGATGCAATCTGTCCTTCACTTACATCAGAAATACAGAACCAAACAAAATTATAGTTC
Organism: Pteria penguin; assembly: GCA_035048485.1. Lineage (NCBI taxonomy): Eukaryota > Metazoa > Mollusca > Bivalvia > Pterioida > Pteriidae > Pteria > Pteria penguin. The sequence continues at coordinate 6,002,263 of CM068590.1, read as the reverse complement.
ACCGCAACCAAACAAGAGCTCCAGCTGACACAATCCAAGTTTCTATGGATAGAAAGGTCAAAACAAAAGTCGTTGTTACCTTGAAAACATCACAATCATCAGATGCAATATCAACATTAGTATAAAAACAAATAGGAATCACATGGAAAGACAAGAAATAAAAGGGGAAAATTAATGGAAATTTTTGTTAATAATTTGATTAACATTTGCAGACAGCAAACAAGTTATGAAAAGTAATATCAGAAAATGCTTCAAATTTGAGAAAGAGTCTGGTATATATTTATAATGAAATAATTTCAAATTTCACTTAATGTTTCTTTACACTTGATTTTTGTAATACCATTAGGAATAACTGTACGTGTAATCATTTAGAAGCAGCAAAAGTTTAGCGGAAAATACTAAAAATGGAAGTTTGTAATATATTATTGTGTTCATGGATAAGCACGACAAAGACTGCCATTCTCTGTATTGTTAAATACATTTGGGTAAGCAAAGTCAGGAATAAGCACGTAAAGGGCAATGATAAATTTACTAAAATATCAATTCCTCCAAAAACCGCATACAGTATATCATAAATATATCTTTTAACCATTTAAAATTACTTGTGACAGTAATTTTAAATATTTAGAAATGTGACAACAAAAAATGAATTTAAAATTCAAGGATTCACTTATTTGTTATTTAATGCCACACAGGAATTTTCTCACCTATAAGGTGGTGGCCAGTAATTAGTGGTGGAGGACAGCCCCACACCAAGATCATTTCATCTAATATGGTTGCAGCCAAATACTTCTGGTAGAGACAACACCAAGGTACATGAACGACCTTCCAATCTGCCTCTACCATGTATAATCGCCGTCTTGACAGAGGCGAAAGACTACAGCATTAGTTCTGGTGTAGAGTTCTAGCGTAGAGATTCAGCCCTCCATAATCCCTTTCAAACTGTTCTTCTAGTATTTAATATAAATACACAAAATACCTTGTAGAATGGCCCAGCACAACTCGGGACATAGTACGACCCAATTGAGAAATTTTTCAATTAACTGCAGTAATTATCAATATCAAAAAGATAATGTTCATTACTGGGTCTTTTCATAATTAAATAGTTATCTGCTCATTGGGAAGGTATCCAACATAAAATAAGTGAAGTAAACCCAGTTCTATGGAAACAAATATGAAATCAAAAGAAATGAAGGGACAGAAATGATGCTCCCACTGGAGTTCATGGAATTTATAACATCACAATGGCTCTGCCGTCAGATACCTACACAAATGGGAAATAACTCTGTATATCAAATTTTGCCATTATAGGTCAAACATGCAGAAAGGATCATGTAAACATGGGCACACGGAAGAAAATTGGATAGCATATTAATATGAAGCGACATCAAACTTTTGGGATGTTTCATCACTCCAAAAGATACCAACTGTTTGAATGAGGACTGTAACATTTGATTCTAGTGTAGTAATCTAACAAATGAAGACATAAAAGTAAAGTATTATAACATTGGTTTGTTGACTGGTGTTTTATGTCGCTTTCAACAGTTTTTCAGTCATTTCCTGACATGGGGGCAGGAAGTTTGAAACCCATTAGTTGTACATTGCAGCACAATCTAAATATATGATATCACTTCCATGCCATGCCCAGTGGCACATTAGGCTTAGATAATAAATAAAAGTAAAGCCAACACTTTCACTTTCTCTATAATTATTTAGAAAGTGGAAGTATGCATAGGGGCACCTTACGCTGAGATAGTAAACAAATTTTAAAATAAATTTGACACACTTTCACTTTCTCTATTCTTAAATAGAAAGTGAAAGTATTTCATTTACTCTATACTGGTACTTATAAAGAAAGTGAAAGTATGCAAAATTTGTTTTTATATACTGTCTCAGCATAAAATGCCCCAGTGTGCCATGTTTAACATGCTCATTCACAGATTTTCTCAAATCAAGCCTCCTAGAGAACATATCAAAACAAAGAATATCCGTGCACTGAGTAAAACCTTTGCTTTCATTCTGATAAACAGGAGATACCTCGACTAAAACATAATTATATGATCTGTTATATAATCATGACATTTTGGCCTTTATATAAATAATTTCACTGAACAAAATATTTATTAAATCAAACACCGAAAATAAAACTAAGTACCTTTCTGTAAACCATGAGTAAAATTTTGAAGTCATACATTTATTTATTACTTCAAGCATTCATTTTCTATCATACCTTATTAACTTTCAAAAAACCACTAGTAAAATTGTGAAATAAACCAATCAAATGATTGATCTAGGGTGAAATCTGACGACCAAACGTTCATTTTTTGCATTCCATTATTACATTATAACATTCTCCAGAAACTGGAACCTAATTTGTTAACTTTTATAGTTATTAAATGTCAAGTATAATATGTGCGCTTATTTTAGCAGAATGTATATTTTAGCAGAGTTAGCACTGCCCTTTGTGCACTTAATCATGACTACACTGACTCCAATCTATTTATAGATATAATAAGGACAGAGACAGGTCACACTAATCCATGACTATTCTTGTACATCATAACCTGCGCTTTCAACATTTTGTGCTAAAAACTGATTGCACTAAATAAGTAAACATACAAAGAGTATTCAGGGGGATTGTGAAATCGAAGCATGACATTTCTATACATGTAATATTAAAAAGCCAGAGGAAATTTGAACCAGAAGTATGCCCTGAAACTCGTCATCAGAATCAGCTGTATTTTGCTGGGTGCAAGTCCATATTGAAATGCCAGCATACAGTTATGCAGAAGTATTCGAAAAGGAAGACAAGTTTGTTAGTTTGAAGTCAAGTTTTTGAAAGAATCGTACTCAACTGAATGCATAGTGATGTAATGCAATTAAATTAATGTAACGAAAAGAAGGGACTTTATTTCGATTAACTATACCCAGCATTGGCATTTTAGAATCCATAGTAGAGTAGCAATGATATTATAATATCTATAATCTATTATAAATACATTATGTATGTGGCTATTTATAATTATCGTATACTAACAGAAAATTTTTTTTTTTTCGAAAGGAATCAAGACAACCTGTGAATGAGATCCTCAAAAAACATCATAATGCAACAATGGTTCAATCCCATGATGCAATATTAAGGAGTACTTTACATACCACTTCATGGATTCGATGATGTAGATCTTTTACTTCTTTATTGCGATTGGATAAAATATCTTCGAGTTCGATGATTCGATTGGATTTCTCCACCAGCTCTATACTGACTTGACTATTCTGTGATCAAATAAATGCAGGAGATTAATTGATTGATTGATTGATTGATTGTGGATTTGAGTATTGCTAAACAAAATGATATTGGGATATATTGTATCATTGCAGAGGGATATTTGGATATATTGGCTGAAAACTAAGTAAAATGATAAAAATCAAGAACTTGACATGTTGATTTAAATATATATATATATATATATATATATATATATATATATATATATATATATATATATATATGTATATGTGTATATTAATTCCTATCACACATTTGCTGCCTGTCCTTAGTTCCTTCTAATAAAAGTTTTGCTATCTTTTTCCAGTTAGTAAACTAAGAATTTCATTATTTTAGGTACGGTGAACATTTTTTATTACCTTCCTTATATGGTTTAAGTACCATACACACTTACCTTTGCACCCTCTTCTAGCCTGGTAGCTTCATAGTTTTTCACAGTGGATTCTGCCTGAGAGAGTTTGTGAGTTAACTCCTCAATCTGATCAAGGTAGGACATGTTCATTTCCTCCGTTGAGGCCAATGCCTCTTTGTTATCCTTCAGCATAGCCTGAAACAAACAAAAACCGGAAATAAGCTAAAATTTTCCTACATGTAGTTTTGATTTCCGGATTAAGGGCCATAAACTGAGAAAATGCTTTTAAAATCATGCTTTCAAACCCCTTATATTGAAAATAAATCAAAAAGTGGGATTTAGATTTTATGGAGTTTTATTCTACTCATAAATAAAATTATGCAATCATATATAACGATCTAATTGAAAACTTGACAATGGAATAAATTCAAATGACTTAAGCATTTTCTGGGTACAATATGGTAACTTGAAATAACATTGATCCCTTACCTTGACAGTGTAAAACTCCTGCTCGTATTTATCAGCTCTTTCTTTTTCTTTTTTGAGATCCCTTTCCAGATTCCTGAGTTTAGCCTCCTCTTCCTCTGTCCTTGACTGTAAAATATGCCAGTATTCAGTAAATTCTACTTATATTACTTATATACAGATCAAGCAGCGATTATCAAATTCTTGCAAATCAACTCCGCAACAGTCTACAAGTGGATTTTGCATAAAGGAACAAGAGACTATTCATAACATTTCATTTATTACCCAGATCTCACATGCGAACTTTTCATAGATGCATAATTATGTCAGCTGTCCTAAACATTTCATACTGGTATGTCATCTGCCCACATAATTTAAAGCATAAAGTTTATATGGCATTCAGTGATTCCTGCATAACAATAAACTGCCTCTTCAAAAAGGCATAATTTTTCATTATGATGGTGCCCTCTTAGGTTCACAAACCTCATACAAACAGAGGGAGTGAAAAAATCTTAAAATGCTAAATACACATGTATACCATTTTTTTTAATCAACAAGTTCATTGTCTGAAAGTTCCCAATTGGTCAACAGTAACAAGATCCATGATCATGATATCAAAAGAAAACCAGCCCCCCCCCCCCCTCCACCCACTTCCAATTTATAGTAATTTTTTTTTTCATTGTGGTGACAAATACTGAACAATGACATATAAGCCTAGAACATTACTGGCGAATGTTTGACATAACTGACAAACATATGAAAATTTCTAAATGTTACAACCTTACGCAAACAATCGAATGGTCAATTTACTATTAATATGATTCGGGCTCAAACATTCTATCAATTAATACTTCAATAGCTGCCTTCAGAATAAAACAATACACTGTTCCACTTTCCAGAGAACGATGATTAACAGACATTTGATTCTTTTGCTAATAATAATCAAACGTCCAACTTGTCCAACCTTAATGTCATTACAGTCATACTTTGTACTAAAGTACTTGACATTCGATGAATGTGGATCGAAGCATTTCCTTCTGTATGAAACCTCATTTTTGAATTCCACTACAGGATACAGATTATTTCCATGCCTTATATCTTTACCTCAAGATCATCCTTTGTAATGGCTTCTTCTTCAATCTGGAATTGTAAATCTTCTACTTTCCTGTAAAAATATACTTTCAAATTACAATCTTTGTTAAAGTCAAAAATCTTCCTGAATTAAAAAAAAATATTCCATACAACAATAAAGAAATCTATATTCAATACTTTTCTCAATTTAGAGGCATCCAAACCTCGTTATTCTACAAATCACGTTCCAATGAGAAAGTTAATAGTGAAAATTCACATACCCAACTTGGAATTTCACTTATCCAAATTAACAATGACAAGCTCATATCAAATAACAATCATAGTAACAATCAGTAATATACACCAAATTACTGTAATAATTTTATACACATGTAGATTGAAATTAATAGGTTGTCAGAATTCTTCTCAAACTCCTAATTCTGCTTGACTTCTTCAGAGCAATGTCAATTTAGAATGGACTTGTGACTCCTGATGTGCCTTATATTTTTATCATAAATTTCGCCAAGTTCAGAATCGCCAGTCTTAGCCTTGAAATGCCCCTAAAATGATATTTAAGGATTTTATGTTGACAATAGATTTTCAGTATTCAATTAGTATCCATGGGTGCGTGGTCGTGGTATCTTTATTTTTACTTCTTAAACCTCAACTTTTCACTTGCCACAGGAAACAGGGCGATAGGAATCGACACTTCAAGGCAATCAATTAGTAAGGGGTCGATGATTGAACATAATCAGTAGTTTACTAGTTCAGGCCACTGTCCAATTCCAGTGTCAACCATAAAGGGCTAAGTGGATGAATCTCAAAAAAATTAATGGTAAGAAAAGTAAGAAAAAGATGAGAATACACATGATTTCTCTTACCTTTTCTCATCCTCTAATTTACATAATATGTCAGCCTTCTCCTGCTCTAGACTCTGAATAAATGCTCGTAACTTTGTCACATTTTCTTCCGACTCGTCTCTCTGTCTCATCTGCTCTTGCTTCATGGATGTCAGCTGACCTTCGGCCTAAATACAATGAGGTGAAATCTTATTCAATATGACATCAATTCTTATTCAGCATAACATGAAATCTAATTCAATATGATGTGATCTCTAATTCAAATGTGACCTCTTATTCAACATGACATGACATGAATTCTAATTCAATATGATGTGAACTCTAATTCAATATCATGAGACCTCTTATTCAACATGACATGACATGAATTCTAATTCAATATGATGTGAATTCTAATGCAGTATCATGTGACCTCTTATTCAACATGACATGACATAAATTCTAATTCAATATGATGTGAACTCTAAATCAGTATCATGTGACCTCTTATTCAACATGACATGAATTCTAATTCAATATGATGTGAACTCTAATTCAACATAACGAGGAATTTCATTCAATATGATGTGAAATCTAATCTGATCATAATGTACATATAATTGTCTATGTAGAAAAAAATATTTCAAGTTGTTATATATAAACACATTTTAATTGATAAGACAATAAGCTACATGTAAACACATTTACATTGATAGACAAACAAACAATATTAACACATTTCATCAACATAAATAATATATTAACACATTTTAATCGACAGACAATAAATTAAACATAAATTTATTTGTTGACTCTTGTTATCGTCACTCCACAATTATTTCATGTATATGGTGACAGCATTTGCCTGATGCATTGCAGAAATTTATACCTTTGCAACAGACACACCTGAAGCAGTGAGGAGGCTTTTACGTACCATGCCTACCATGACATGGAACCTCTGCTTTTACTGTCTCATCCGAAACACAGAACACCAGTGTGTACACGGCGGGATTCAAATCCGGGACCTTTTGGTCACAAGCCAAGCATGTCATCTACTGGGCCACACCAGCTTAAATTATATATAAACACATTTTAATTGACAAACAATGATATGTAGCAAAACATCTACATTTTAGGCCACAGAAACAAAATCAAATAAATTTATGTCCTGTTGTCATCACTGATCACTGACCTCATCGACCTGGGCGGCCGCCCTCGCTACCTCCGCTCTCTCTAGATCACGCTCTCTTAAGAGCTGCTCTATATGCTCCTCCTTCTCCTTCAGCGCTTTCTACAAATCAGAATAAATCAGACGTTTCTAATACCATTGTTACAATGCACGTGTTCATACTTTTATCTTGATGTTATTAACGTGCACAAGTTAGAGTGGTCGAAACTATTATCAGACAATTTATATTCGAAATAAATGTCTTTATTTGGCATTGTCGCAAATAAAAATTTACCAAGTCAAAAATGTTGACCAGAAAATATAGACTACTATCTACCGGTATTCCTAGCTCAGACCCTTATATTCAGTACAGTAACAAATATATCCAGTATGTTGACAAATATAATTAATAAACCACCTTTCTTCATAATAATTTTTCCAGATTTTATTTCAAATTTCCAACAAATTAAGAACAAAAAATTAAATAGATATACTGCTATTCTACCACAAGTATGTCGACACGAACATACATGTTATTCCTATGCACATAATGGATATAAAGAGAGAATACATATGTCATTATATGAGCACATATGTGGACTTACCTGCAGGGCCTGTGTCGTGGCAGTCAGGTTTAAGGTACTAGGTCTGTTTTTGGCCTGTGTGTGTTAATAGAGACCACAAAATTATCCCAATATCGTATTAGTATTGTATTTGTTATATATAATATACCAGAGACACAAACACAGCAGTGATCCATTACGTAAAAATCGTTGGATAAGAAATGGGGATAATGAAAGTACAAATAGAAAGTAGGAGGAAATAAACACCATACCACACGAAATCTCATAATTATTTTTCAGAGACGGAACTTATGATAATTCAAGTCAACATTATCTAACATTTTCATGAATTTTTATTTAAAAAGGTTTTTTTTTTCTTTTTTATTTCAAATTTTTTACTTTATAGCCAGCTGGTTAGAAGTCAAATAAAATCACTGTAAAAGAGATGAATTACAGCTACAATGAGCTGATGAACTTCAGTTACACCCAGATATATCTAAGGGGTGCAATTAAAAAAGATCTAGCTGTATCCATGCCTCTGGGTGAAAGTAAATTTGGTGTGAAAATTCAGTCAGCAGCATTATTAATTTGATAAATTTGATCATTTCTTCAAGTTTAATACACGAATAGACCATATTCCGGTTTTGATAATTGCTGTCTTTTTGTCCGAGCTAATACATTTTGGCGTTGTTTTTCGTAGTAACATCATAACGCATGACACAGATTCAATATAACCTCACTATGAAAAACAACGCCAAAAGGTATTAGCTCGGACAAAAACTTGTCACTTATCAAAACCAGAATTTGGTCTATTCAAAAAAAGTATCAACAAAAGATGAACTTAGATTTGCATGAACAAAAGTAAAAAAGCAGTTGTAACACATTTTGATAAATTAAAACTTAGAGAGACACAAAAGAGTGTTACGAACTGCTGACTGAATTTCTTGATGCACATGCATAGGTCAAAATTCACATCAGATTGAAAAAAACCCCAAAGAATTCCCAAGATCATTCAATTCCCTCGACCATGAAAATAGTAATTAATGAACATAAATCAATCATTGTTATAATGGCAGATTCAATACATTGTATTTAACAAAATACATACGATTATTATTATAAATGTTTTTTTCCACTTTTAATATAGTCATTGCACAATTGTCTCTTGATAATAAATAAAAGTTTTAGTAGCAGAAATATTGTTCATAATAACATACTGTTAAGATTAACAATTCAATGCATGTATTTTTAAGTTAGTCGACTGAATGATGCTTCTTGTAGAGATCATAATGTCCAGTCTCGTTCACTCGAACTTGAAGGGTCAAAGTTCAATTATTTAAGATAAACACAGTTCGATTCAGGGAATATACATTTATAGAAAGAAATTAGAATCAGGACTTTCAAAATAAAATTGAATAAACAGAAATTAGAAATTAGAATCAGGACTTTCAAAATTTGATTGAGTAAACAAGAAATTTCAGTTATCAGTTTTTGAGCAAACGAGAGCCAACTGAATGTATTTCAACATGAAGCACAAACAAGACGCTGTTATTGTTTAGACTTCTATTTCACAGAATCTGCCATTCCACATCATATGATTAAAACAAGCTTGTTTAAGCAAAAAAAAAAAGCTAAACAGCCTGGAAATGTAATTGGAAATTTCAGCTAAATATATACATCAAAGTAGAATAAGGTAAAGCACTAAGAAGATCGAGAGCCTGAAGCTTGAAGCATATCCGCTTTACAAAACCAGTATTATGTTTTAATGAAGATTTTTGACTACGTTTTGACTTCATTTAATATATTCGTTTTATTTTCAAATCTGCGATAGGTTTAAGAAAATCCTGGTTTTGTATTGATTAACACCTGACGCATTCAAAGGAAAGGAGTATAAAAGTATGAAAACATAAATGGCAAGATCAAATCCAGTATCTGTTAGTAAACACTTTGTTATAAGGTATGAAACAAAAATTTAATACAAAGACATTGATGTTACAAGCAAGCAAGGAATGTTGTCAGCACTTGATAATATATAGAACTGCATAACTTTAACACTTAAAAGAACACCCCACTCAATTGTAGTAACAAAATTAACAGGAATATATTTATGTTGTGAGTACATCTAGTCACACTAAGGTTAATATCACAATAAATATCATATAAAATATTATAATAAATATCGTTTAATATGATAGACAACTACAGGCCAAAACTTCACGACAACACTGAACAACGTCTAGCATTCAGGTCAAACTTGTCTAACTCTATTAAATGGGAATAACACTCACCTTTGACAATATTTGAACGAGATGGGAACATTTCACATTTTACAGACATATTTGTGGTGCATCAAAAGTAGCTACCACATGCAAGCCGGTGATCTATTTTTCTACTCTAGCAACTGTCTATACCATTGTGTGTATCAACCTACCCCACTTACACAGCTAGACTTTTGTGATGTGTCAACACACAAACAAAATATGAAATAGACATCAATTTCTACAATGTCATGTCTCAGGTAGAGGTTGTGGGAATACATGTAAATGTTGAAACAAAATTCAAGTGAGAAAAGTCCCAAATAAACAGTGTCTTGATATCTTAAAGGTAGAGAATTGTTATCATAAAACATTTGAGGAAAAGAAATTAAAATTCAGAGGATATATCAGTGAAAATCATTAGAAGAAGTGACTACAATGTGACAGATGAAAATATGTGAACACATTAGCATTGGTAAATCCCATCCAAATCACGAAAAATTAACCCAAAGTATCAAAAAGTAATGTATGACTACAGTCTGTAAACAGAGAGTCAAGTGAAACTGAGAATTTAAAAGATAATGAAAATTTTTGTAAATTTATGTGTTTATTCACCAAAGAAAATATATATATATATATAAAAATTTTAATTAAATATGGAAAAAATACAGGGAAGATATATGTACGATTAGATATGCCTTATGCGACCACAAAATGGAGGGTGGAAAAGTGGTCACTTAGGCAGGTGGTCTCTTAATACAGGGTGATTTTGTATGGTAAGAAACAGATCTACACAGGTGACTGTTAAAGACAGGTGACCTCTTGATACAGGTGGTCTTTAAAGCAAGTCTGATTGTACATGATTTATGATTTAAGGAGAATTAAAAAAAAAAAACCAACAAAGTCCATTTGAAGAGTCTAAGCTTACAAAATCTTTACGTATATAGCAAGAAAAAGTGACAAATATGATCAGATTTCAAAACAGGAAATATCAACGATGTTGTAAAGTGGTAAGTGAAAAGAAAATATTTCTTGATAATTATGAAGTAATAAGATGGTCAAAACTGAAAATGGAAGTTTAAAAGAGGAATGAGAGAAGCAGCACCATAGTCACAGCCTCTAGCCATCTCCGGTGATCTAGCACCATCCTCAACATGCACCGATCTCAAAAAAAAAAAGTGTAGCAAAGTGACATATAAGTGTGATGGGTATCGTTACCACTGGTGTATCGAGCTGCAACCTTCGCTTCTGACGCAACGGAAGCTAAAGTGAAACAGGAAGTCTTGTATGAATCTTATTTAAAAGCATGATAGTATTACTTCTCTGCAAATTTTTTTATTAAGTAAAAAGAAGAAAAACAGCATATATATGTGGAATCATGAAACATTCGTTTACGAAACATATGCTGGGATATAGGTAAAGAAGAAAGATTAAGTACACAGGACAATGGATATAATTTTAGTTTTATCTTTATGTATGAAATTTTTTCTATAGTTTCAAATTGAACATTCAAATTTTCATGTGGCACTACTGTGGCACTGTACAGTAACGAACGAATAAACCTAATGTCAAAATATAACTATCAATAGTGACATAATAATCATCACATAAGAATCACCTAATACCTGACGCCAAGTAAAGATAATTAGATAAATGAGGCAATCCAAGTTTGATGTACCTTCTTCACATTCCATTTACTTCTCATTAAATGCCAAACATTGGACGTCTACCTACTCAAATTCACCGCACGCTACTGTTACAATCCAAATACAAACATCATGAAGAAAAATCCCGTCGAAAATTAGGCCCCTTACATCATGTAAGTTATTTAACTTGTCAGTTACCAGTTTTACGGCACTATGTATAGAGTTTGGTTACCTGCTGTTTATGTGTCAGAATATGACGGAGAAACTTTCAAAAGCTACATAAAATCCCAACAACTAAATCAAACAGTCTAGTGAGAGTATTTAAAATCTGAAATATTCTTATATAGATATTTCTTTAAGTACCTATTACATATACTAAAAATTTAGTAATGAATCAAACCCTAATACTTACTTCAAATACACACAAGCATAATTATATACATTGTCCTTTTTCATGATAAAAGATCAAAATGACCAGCATTCAGAAATGAAACATGACCGCTAAATGTATTTACAGACTTTACAAATGAATGCTGAACTTACTATTGGACTTACTATTACTGGCTTACCTTCTGAAGCCGGCATTCTCAAGCCTGTCAGTGTCTTTCAGTCTAACATGCTTTCTTACATAGGATTTTGTTATTAGACTAAAGCTATAATTGAAAGGAAGGTGTGAGTCTTCCTACGGCATTCCATATTAGTCCAACATTAAATGACAGTGACAAAAAGATCTTGCATGGATCTCCTATCATCGGTATGTATGTATGCAACTCCACTGATATAGCAAAAGGATAGTGAGGTAAACATGCAGATTGAAATATTTCTTACTCAGGCTGGGCAATTTTGCTTCATACTATTAAAACTTTCATTAAAACAGACCGAGTTATTTCCCATTTGGGACGTTATCCAATATAAAACAATTATCACATCATAAATTTTTTTTTATGGGAAGGTCATCTTTAAACTATCATTTCCCCCCTCCCTCCCAAGTCTCAGACAAGTTTCCATAGAGTTTGAAGACGTAACTTTATATCAGATGCCATCCTAAATGGGAGGTAACTATGTCATGAAAAGACTGAATACAGGGTCTTTCAGTATGATGTCAGTGACCATTTTGGTTGTCAAAATCATCACTCTTACTCATCACTCAAAATGAGCACTCCAATTACCTGGCAAAATCATACCCCAATGCCTTGACACAATCATCACCCCAATGACCTGGCAAAATCATCACCCCAATGACTTGACAATTATCACCCCAATGACCTGGTAAAATCAACACCCTAATAACTTGGCAAATGACATTCTATTACAGGGCTTCATTCACCTAATAAGTTCATTACTTCTAAATTAGATTCAATATTAGATGTAGATTATACTTAGAATATATGAGAAACAGTGACTTTGCAATAAAACGCGCAAAAACTTTATAATCTGATTAGTAAACACAAGCAGTCCTACCCGCAAAAAGGCCAATTACCCCATGTATTACGGCGATTACTGACATCACACTTCAGAAACAAAAAGGCCCTATTTGAAAAATCTTAGAGAAATTCATTCTTCTCCGTTTAACATTTTTCTTCTGTTATGTACTAGTCGTGCATTAGATTCCACTGTAATTGAGCATTAAAGCAGGAACATTCTCCATGCAAACATCCTTTGTCACATTCAGACAAGAAGTAAGACTTCATTGCAAACAACACAGAACTGCATGCAGTTTACCAATGCAAGGCAAGAATAATGGTCAGAGGAAATCTGGTGCTTGAAGCAAAGAATTCAATGCTTGGCACACATCAAAATAAGAGAGAAAATCACTTCATTATGTTAAGGTCAGCTTCATGTTTGGAACTCATGATTTACAATGACGACTGATATATAGTGCTTGTTACAAATGACCTTCACCTTAGAATTCTTTAAGACTACAAAAGTGAAACAAGCTAAACATGGGAGTACATATATTAATGAATAAAATTAATACTTCTGAGTGAAAAGTGAATAAATGATTTTTTTTTCAGTGAAAATAAATACATATACAACAATGTATATTCATATATTTTGTGACAAACTCAATGTGAAAAAGATAATTTAGGTTACCTAAAAAAGATGATGTTATGAAAAGACAGGAAAGCAGAATTATCTGTATGATTAGCGGGTGCATAGAAAAGCAAAATTACAGACAGGAATTAGGCTGAAAAACATTGGAACTTAAGTAGATTTATGACTACTAAAGGTATGCTCCATTATGAGGAATTTTCCAGTTGTTGTGTTCTAGTCGTTTCTATTCATAGTTTCTGATGAACAGATGGGATTAGATCAACTTTAGAAAATAATCAAATATGTATCCTATGATGAAATAATTCAAATTTAGATTATTTCAGGGAACATATTACAGTCACAAATATCTAGACTGTTTCTGATTTCACCACTGACACAGTGATATTCCCATCTAAAGCAAAAAGAAAAAAGACCCCGAAATCTCAAGAACCCAGCAAACTTTGACACCATGTTTGCTTTTATTTTGTTACTAAGCTATCAAAATTTTTTCTGGATCAAGTTAGAACATAGATCATTCCATCGTCAAAACTGAATCAATTCAGCACATTCCGCATAATGGACTGCAACCCAAGACTTTGTTTGTAATAAATTTGGATTGCTAATACACAAAATATATTGAAATAAACTCCTTTATAACACCGAATCATATTTTCTCTTCTCTGGCGTTAACTAGAAAAAGTAAATGATGGGAATCAAATAATTAGCTGCAGCGAATAATTATTAGCAAGCCTGCACTGCGTCATGATACATAAATGTTGATTAAGCTATTAATGATTGATTGATTATTGTTTTACGTCACTCCACGATTATTTCACGTATGTGGTGAAGGCATTTGCATCATGCTTTCCAAAGAAATTTATCCCTTTACAACGGACCCACACAAAGCAGTGAGTGATCTTTTACATGTCATGCCTACCATGACACGTCTCATCCAAAAGACAGGACCACAGTGTGCCAACGGTGGGAATCAAACCCAGTACCTCTCAGTCACAAGCAGAACACTTCATCCACTGAGTCACACCAGCTTTATTCTAGCTGTTAAGTCAGAAATTCCAATAACCAACATAATGTAACATTAGAGCTATTAGGGAAAAACTTTCTTCTCATACATAATGTATACTGAAATTAAGTGACAGTGTTTTGCTCTGTCTTGTGGGGGCACCAGTTTAGATATTCCGATTCTTAAAGATGCAATGATAAATACATCAAGAAAGACATTTGCTAAATATGAAATCTCTAGCGTATTAGGGTCAAATATTAATTAGGGCAACAATTTATAGGTCACTCATTTTATAGGTCATTCATTTCAAAGATCGGTCATTATATAGGTCAGCAGTTATAATGATAATAGTAGGCAGGGGTCTAACTTTTGTTAAAAGTATTCTATCTTTTTTTTTTCTGGTAAAATATAACATAAGTTTACTAACATAAGTTCCAAATGAATAGAAATGACCATGTATGTATCACTGATAAATCTGATTTATTAAAACAGTTAGTAAATACACTGTGCTAGGATATGGAATAGTGAAAATAAATGTCACACGATGAGAGTTTTGTGTGATTTAATCTTCACTTACACGTAGTCATAATTAGACTAATGTGAATACTTCTATAGAAATTAATCATGAGACAAAATTACAAAAAATGGTGAATGAAATAACATGGAACAAAGAAGGCCATGCCAGAGAATCACGATGGTGCAACGAAAACTTCCAACATGAAGCTGACCTTCAAAATAAATCAATCAATTATTTCCAAGAAAAAAATTTACAATATCGAATCATAAATGGAACTTGGTTGGCAGCATAAAGTGGAATGTTATAGCTATGGATTTAACCATGAAAACCTCATCCACATTCAGTATATACTAATATAGGTTTATGCTTCACTTTTAACAGTTATGTATGTAATTTTTAATTAAAAATATAAAACTACAAAAAAAAAATAAAGAAAAATTTAACTAATTGTTAATTCAGGGACAATCTTTCAATTCTATAAAACCATACTGTAAAAATTTATTATTTTTTGTATTTGATAACAAAATTTTTCCAGATAGTATAAATTATGTTATTTATTTTCAGAATTCTTATAATTTGAAAAAAAGTTATTTTCCATTAATCTATTTGAAAGCTAAATTAAATTATGCATTTTTCATCAATTTGTCAATTTTTCTCCTTAGAGGAATACTTGTGCTATAAAACGCGGCCACAATGCTGCAACCAGATTCTGGTAGTGCGACTGCGAGTAGCATCAGTAAAACTGCATGTACCTGGTTGTGTAGAGAGTTGACTCCGAGTCTTACCCGACTACGGGACACGCTGGACGCTGTGGAGCTGATAGAACTGACCGATTCCTGGCTCCCGCTCCGCTCTCTGCTCAGGCGAAGTCCAGTATTCACCAAAGACCGAGTCTGAGGGCTTGGTGTAGAGGCTGACATCACATGACCTGCGTTACCGGAGGCCAACTTGGTCACTTTATGGACTGGGGCAAATAAACCATACATAGGTTTGCAGTCAAAGTACCTGAAATGACCAGAAATCAAAAAGTTTTTAATATTTTGGACTTTTTTTTAGTGAATTTCCACACCAGCATTATTTACCCTATTTGATGGTTGACAGTGTTTAGTGGTGGATGATAACACCACACCAGAATTATTTCACCTATATGGTAGGGGTCAGTGTTTGGTGGTTGAGGATAACACCACACCAGGCTTTTTTCACCTATATGGTGGTAACCAGTATTTATTAAATGGTGGAAGACAACACCACACCAGGCTTATAACATCTATATGGTGGTGGCCAGTGTTTAGTGGTGGAGGATTACACCACACCAGGCTTATTTCACCTATATGGTGGTGGCCAGTACTGAGTGATGAAGGATAACACCACATCAGGATTATTTCACCTTTATGGTGGTGGCCAGTGTTTAGTGATGGAGGATAACACCACACCAGGATTATATCACTTATATGGTGATGGCTGGTGTATAGTGATTCATGATAACACCACATCAAGATTACTTCACATACATGGTGGCATTCAATGATCAGTGTTGGATAATGACAAGTCCACCAACTCATTCAACAATAGGCCAGGGTTGGAATCCAGGTTTGACCAAGACGGTAGACTACAGCGAGTTCTAGTGTACTTGTAATACTTAAGTCGCCTGAACAATTTTAGTTATTTTAAATCTTTAAAATGTTAAACACAAAAATCGTTCACAGTCAAACCTGTTATAAGTGACGACCAAAGGGAAGATGGAAAAGCGGCCACTTAATGCAGGTGACCTCTTAACACAGGTTGATTTGGGGTAGACAATGTTTTTGCAAGGATCAAAGAAATGTGTTTGTTAAAAGACATGCTTTCAGTTTGTTTGATTTGTTTTTACTTCATGTCTGGATAATTTCACTTCAGAAATGATGGCATCTGCCCTATACAATGCGAGGAAATTTGGACTCCTGCAATTGACCTGCCCCAGCTGAAGCAGAAATGTGGACTCCAGCAATGGACTTGCCCCTGCTGAAGCAGTCAGGAGTCTGTATGTGCCCATGTCTTCTACAACATGTGGGGTTGGTTATTATTGTCTCACCTGAAAGACAGGATATTATCAGATTGCAGGTCTGGCTTGAACCACATGACTCCAGCTTAACCTGTTGCTGACTTCTTTTGTTATGGCAGCTACCACTCTATTATTGACACTTAACTCATTTTATGCCTTGGCAACTGGAGATAACCAAACGTAAGCAAAGTTCCAGGAGGATTTGATCAATGCCTTTTGATATACCACATACTGCTTACTACCTTTTTAGATGCCAGTATAACAGATGAAATACCCCACTATGCAGGTATTCATATCTTACCTTTTACCTGCTACGGCACCGTCATTTTTACCCTGCTTCTCGTCCAGTTCCACGCCGGCCCAATCTCCTTTAGCGAAGTCTGTCGCTCCCATATACCTCAATGTTCCTGTCTTGGTACCACTCACTAGCACCCGATCGCCGATTTTCAGTTGCTTTCCCACTCCAGAGGATGTGGATTTCGGCACTATGTTCTGAGAAGGAGCTGTGGGCGAGGCTTTATGAAGACTGGATGACGAAGAGGACAATGTCCTTGACATTGATAGTTTTGGTGTAGTTGGTCGTGCATGTGGTAATGTTTGTGACATATTAGAATTACCATTTGTAGTTCTTACATTTGCTGGTACACCTTCTGAAGCGCCATCTGGATTAGGTGTAGCAGACACTATACCCGGCGTTCGTGAAAGTTTTGTTATACGAGAAAACACTCCTCGTTTCGGTTCACATTGAAAGTATCTAACACCTTGCACCGACCCGTCATTTTTACCCTCTGGTTTATCTAGTACCACGCCTGCCCAGTCACCAGTCGCAAACTGCGTTTCACCAATATAAGCAATAAAGCCTGGTTTGGTACCACTAACCCAAACGCGATCACCGACAATGAAATCATCAGCAGGAGGAGGGGGAGGTAAGTCTGGACCTGCAAAATACATCATAAAGTAAACACTCCATCAAACATTTCATGTCAATATATAGGGCAGAGGGGCTGTTTGAATTCCATGTTGGTTGTCAAAAAGTGAATACATTTCATCATAAAACAGTCATATAATTATATTATTTAATAATAAAATACTCTGTTTTAATTTCAAATATATGAAACACAGGAAACAATCACAGTATCTATTCTTCATTCTGCTAAATCCAAAAAGTTTTTTTTTATTTATTTTTTTTTTTTTTGGGAGGTTCTTTATTTCATATTCTTTCTTTTTTCTTCAAAGGATTCTGTCATTCAGATACATGTAATACAAGTAGCTATGATGTTGCTTTAAAAGACACTTCATCACTGGGAAATAAAGCTCTCATTTAGAACCCTCATTCTGGGGAATGATTACATGAATCAAATTTCATGGTCAATATTTCTTTTCCATTTATTGAAGAAGCATTATTTGAACATTAATTACATGTATTTACAATTATCAAATCAAAACCTTTAAGTATGGGGATGACACTACAACAGACTTCAGACACATCATGCAACAATGAATGAAAGTAACAATACATAAAACCAACCTCTCTGTAACCAAGTATGTGCTCCGTAACCAAAAACTTCTTCTGAGATATTGGATATTGTACAGTATTATATATAATACATATATACATCACGATTATATTAAATTAAATCCAATTACCAGTATTGGTTTATACATTTTCATGCTTATCATAATCTGTTTTATTAAATTATTTATACGATATTATGATTTACAGATGGTATATATAGTTTTTAGCTGAGGATCTTGGGTATTGTTAATAATATTAGCCTCTCTGTGATACAATACATAAATATTATATCATATACTATTATGATATATATATGGTATTACAGGTTTTCACTATGCCTTAATATTATAAAATTTAACTTATGATTGAATTCCAGTTTTTAGATATATTGGTGCGGCATAAGTCATTGGTTTTTTGATATGCCACTCTGTGTCTACTGACAATGTAAACACAAATTAATTCACACTAAGCAAAAAATTCTTATAGCATTAATGTTTTCATTATTCATTTAAAAAGAATAGCCTAAAGTGTATATACATGTACTGGAAGGAACCAAACAGCATACATTATAGCCGGCTTCATAGACTTAATTTGTAGAAAAACATTTCAACAATATTGGTACCAAATCCTAAATGACAGTGGCCAAAAAAACTTGAAATGATATATCAAAATAATATGAAATTAAAGTCCTATGATTTTGATAAAATGAGCAGGGTCTGCACACCTTACTACAATAATCCTTTAGAGAGAATTAGACCACAACCCATTACAGTACAGTTACCATGGTTACCATGGATACATAATTCCTTACCTCTCTTCACTGGGATAAGATAACAAAAGAGAGTAAGTTGTAAATATCATAATCTTACTGGTAAACAACTTGCTCTACTACAAGCTCCATTAACAAGAACTATTGACCTCACAAGGTTAAAGGTCAGCATGACATTTTCAGGACCTTGTAAGTGGTATTCTGATTGGTCAAACAGAACTTTTACTTTCAGGAACCTGTAAGTGGTTCTTTGATTGCCCAACCAGAACTTTTACTTTCAGGATCTTGTACGTTGTGCTCTGCTTGGTCAATCAGAAAAGGTCATGCTTATCTAAACCCTTGTGGGGTCTTGCTATTCAGATACAGTAGTATCACAAGTCAAATCTTTAATAGATCAAAAATATGCAAACATAAAGTCACAAAACATATCAACTACAGACATGGAATAAAACAATCAAAAACTGATCACTTATTACACTCTGTTTTATTATAACTCTGCCATTTTGAAATCAACTTAACCAAGAGTTTTGCCAGATGTCGACCAGAAGGTGGTGCTAAACATTCTTATAACTGAGATGAAAAGCCACAACGTCAATGTAGAAGATTGAAATAAACAGCAAATATAGCAAACAGATAATTCCTTGTGGCATTTTACAGTGATAACAGCTGCTGTTTCCATATGATTTATTTTTCATGTATTAAACTATGAGTGGGGATTAGAAATAAATAGTGTTCACATCAAAATATCACTCATTCCATTCTACACCACAAACACATCAATTTAAGACTGATATGTTTTAGTTAAAACCTGCACAGCAAACTCTAATGGAATGGTAAGAGTAAAATTGTAGAATTATCAACAAAAAGACAAGTCTGTCAGTGGGGCTAATCCAAATCAACCCTCCCCCCCCTCTTTCTTCATATAAAGCAATTATGTAACGACCAAGACAAAAAATTTCTTCTTTCTTTATTATTAACCTTGACACTGCAGAAGATATGAATTCAGATCAAGATTATACACTTTTAAGTCTTCTATTATACCTTACAGATACATAAAATGCAATCAATATCCCTAAGATAAGGTGTTCAAGACTGTAAATCAATTCTAATCCAACCTTGACCTTGAACATATGACCTTGAGTTAATGACAAGACTTTTAAGTACAGAATAATAATCCTACACAAAGTCTGTCATATCTATAGTCACAGGTTTTGGCCATGAATGAACTGTGACCTTATCCTTGAATAGAACCTTGAGTCAAGGTCATGGCACATCTTCCTGTCATTATCAACCTTTCCATGAAGTATTAACATCTAGGAGATATTAGTTACGATACTGAGACAAGACCTATATCGACATACGGCATAAACATGTATGATTGATAAACAGTTATAATAAATTCCCGTATGTGCCAAGTTTCTCTAATTATCCTGCTTTACTGCTCACTACACGTAATAATTATTATCTGCTTTTACATCATATAATATCTAAGCAAACAAAATTTGAGTTCTTAAGAGAAAGATTTTATGAAAATAACAGTAATCATCACTGAGGCAGCACATTCTGTATCATTTCTGCATGCATTCACCATCTGTAGCGTTTTTGTTTATTGACAAATTGTCAGGAAGAAATACATGGAATTCTTTAAACATTTTTGATATTGCTTACAATTACTGAATATGTCATATGACATTTATAGAGTCAATATCATCTGAAAAATTGCTTGATAAAGGTCATGAGGCCGAAAATTTGCAATAAAGAGTGTTTGTGTTCCTTTACTTTTCATGTGCCGGACTTCCTGTTGGAGGACTTCTTCGAATCTTTATCAGTCTATAGATCGGAATTGCTTGGCAGGACGGCCAATTATGAAGCCGAGCACCAGACAGGTGCCCCCACCATATGAAAGTAATGAGATTGCTGTGAAATAAAACAATAAACACGACGAAAATCTACCAACAGATTCCTAAACTGAGATATGAAGGATAGCAAAACTATTATCAAACACGTGACAAATTGTTATATTTTATCAACCATTCAACTGCATATACAGACAGGAACATACAGGACTGATAAACGTTTCTCATGAGCTAAGTATCATCTTCTGCAAATGCGATTCATACCTAACTTTTTTATGTTTGATATGCTCACCTTAATACTAGTTTACTTATGCTAGCGTTTAGGTGATTCACATGTGCAGCTCATCAAATGAAAACTCACACCTTCAACAGACAAATATTTCACAAACTCTCTAGGTTTTTATGTAAGGACTTCCTGAGGCTTAGCCAATTATTTCTTCAGTTTTACAATAACAGTATGAGATTTTGACGTCCACTGGGAGTTACTTTACCTGGGAGCTGTTGTACGACGTCTGCGGCATATTTTTCAGCCAGGTTAGAGGACAGACCTGCGGCACGGGCGCTTTTTGCTATTGCACCTTCAAACCAAGCCAAACACACAACAAATAGTTAATACGTCAAGTATTAGTCATACAAAGCAAAGTAAAACAAAGTGAGGCTTCCATTCAACAATTAACATACATCGTACTTCCATATATATCAAAATGTGAAAGAGACATATAATTTCTTCAAGCAAGTATTGCTATTTACAATTTTTGCAGAGGTTTAAAAGCTTCAGCAGATCTTAGAAATGAGATTTTCAGTATAATAATTACTATATATAGTAACAAACAAATGTCAGAGACGACATGTGATTTATGAAATAGACTGTAGAATTAGACTATAAAATGTTGTACACTGTTGAGTGGAAAGTTGCATAATATCAACATACTCAAAACATACTGGGTTTATCTAGCAATGCCTAGCAGAGTCGATCACTAGCAATCACAATAATGACAGCCATAATTTACTATATATACATATACATATATAGAGTAATGTAAATTTCTTTATCACTTCAATATCAAATAAGAAATTTACACAAATCTGTTCAAAGTTGGGATTTATAATTTCTAACTGAGTTTTTCAGACTTTATCTATTTATAGCTCAAGTAAAAGATACACAATGTATCTTTATTCATTTATCTCAGTAAATATACATAAATACATATTTTTTTTTTTTATTTTGAAAAGGGGGGGGGGGTGCAGGGAGGTCAATGTGGAGATTAAATTTTCACATAAAGTATCCAAAAAACTTGTTCTGGGTACTGAATGTAGTCAGTTTTTTCCAAGTAAATAATAATTTCTTAAATACTGACAAAATGAAATGGCATGAAAACAATCTAGGCATTGCTCTTCTCAGATTTGAAATCCATTAATCACCATATAAATCACAATATTAAAAGCATTTTCATGCACAAAACATCATCTCACAGCTCATACCTTGGAAACTAGCACATGAAAAAGGAATCTCTGAAATATCATGAAGCACATTGGGTGGAAAAATCTGCACTAAGAAGTGATAAAAAGGCCAAAGAAACATACAAGTTTGTTTCCCTCCAAATCAGCCCCAAAATAATCATAGCAGGTGGTAGTGAGTGAGTCTGTGCCCTTAAACCGACATTTTATGAAGGTGACATTACTGGACCGAGATTCTCTGCCATTCTCCCACTTTTGATATTGCCGGTTTGTTGATATTAAAAGTGGGAGAAGGGAAGAGAATCTCAGACTAGCGACATTATGTGCTCCTCAATTCACACGACGACAGCATAAAAAGTGGATATGGAGGCAGAGCATCCCTAACTAAGCAAGCAGACCTTGTTTTTTATCCTATGTTTAAGGTTCTAATGTTCTGGTACATAATATACCAGAAAGCCAGTGAAAGGACACAGAATTCCCTACAGAATTGATCACATCACATCACACTAGGGAGTCAAAATTATGTTCCTAAATAAACAAATTATCAAAATTTTCACAAAAAAAACCTGTTTTTGTAAAACTACAGGTATATTCTCACTTGCCCTCCATTTTAAACTTCAGCTCAGTTCAAAAATTGATACACCCACAAACTTTAATATTAAAGGGAAACACAGTTCATGTTTCTTGGCCTACACTGTAATTAAGTGCAAATATTCCATTAAAAATTTCACACTAGCTGTGCTTGGATGCGACGGAAAGTGTTGCAGTTTGCAAAAAACATCTCCAGAGTTGAATACAGTGTATTATCCTCCCAATATGAGATTTAATGACCTAAAATTTATTTACGGTAAAACCGAATTGATTTTGCTCAATACTGTAGTCTATATGGCAAATGGGTGAACCTGATGCAAATGAATTATTTATGGGAGACATTTTGAAAGTAAAAACATGGCTACACAATGTTCATTGATATAAGAAAGAGAGCTGAAGTGATGACAAATGTGAAAATGTGGAATTTGAAAAAAAAAATAAGATATAGCAGGAATTTTGGGGACGACAAAAATAATTTTCAAATATTAATTAAAAAAATATTTAATGAAGAGCCATCATCATCAAAATATGCTATACTAATAACTATACATACAATTATAACATACTATAATACAACTATAATAATTTATTATATACTATCTTATAATGACTTCTTTTAATATATTTCTATGAGTATTGCAATGTTTCATTCAGCATAAGGTAAGCTTAAGAGAAATGATGAATTATCCACTCGTTATTTTACACACATTAAAATAATGAATGCCAGACATTGTATTGAACCCTGGAGTTACCATGACAACAGAGGGAGTGAAGCTTACTTTGGGCTTTGCTTGTGGAGCTTGGGGTGGGGATACCTGTACCTGAAGACCGTGGTTGTGGAAGCCCAGTGGGCTTTCCGATCTTGCTCGGGGGCTTCAAGCCCGTAGGGCGTGGTAAACTCATCTGAAAATAAATCATTGTATATGTATGATATCTATTTATCATTGATCACATGTTTTAACTGCACATGATCATGTCAGCACAAAATCCTTATAACTACGATAAATCATAACAATGGTCATACACTTTAGTACATATAGGGAAGTTACCAACTCTTACTATGTTATCGTTTTATTATAATTATAATAATAGTTACCAGCACATGTATAATATCATTGTAATTATATATGTGGTATATAATACATTACATACCTTTACCTGTTATACATACAGATGTTGTTTTATTACCATAGCAATATCATATTATAATAATACCAAGATTATCATATTGTCAATATTATATCATAAAATTACAAATACCATGATACTAAAATTTGACCAGCATATTATATCATTAATATCATATTTTAATATTACCAGTATCATATCATAATATCACCAATATCACATTAAAATATCACCAATATCATATTATGACCTGACCAATATTATATGGTTACAACCACACTAACTTTACACCACTCGACACATTCTGTTTTAATGTCACTGCTACTCTCAACACACATAAATTGTAATAACTGCTTTGTATCCACTAAAATTATACTACTGCACATTATATACATTATTATCATCCAAATGGCACTGCTATTAGTGTAATGTATTTTAGTACACTGACCCACTTCTACAACGCGAGCATCATACGGGCAACTTGTGTTATTAGGAGTCCTGAGAATGGTATCTTACGACACACTAATTCGCTGGAGACTCTCTCCTGCAAACTCTTTCCTTAGGAATTACGATATATCCATAACATATATTGATCTCGGTGCACGGTGCCCAGGACGATATGCTGGGACTGGAGATACAAGGGAATAGTGATCTTTGCTAATGCCGCATGCGACACAAAAAAACTCTGGGAAACCAAAGTCCACAAAACGAAGTATGAGAGATCGACATGCCGAGATACTGATATTATACTCTGACGAAGAGTACTGCACTGGAATGGAAGAAGAAGAAGATCACATTAAATCACAGGTGAAAAAAATGATAGGCAACCCACGAACTTATATCAATACATGCCTACATAATGACGTATTCAAAATCTAAAGAATTCTTGCTGCTGTGGATGTCGCAATGATCGGACGGCATCGGGAGGAAACGTAGCGCAATACATGCGAAATGCGGGACGAGTCACATGGCGTTTGGGAGAGAGACGCATCGCAATACGTTTGGCATACGGACTGGTCCCAAGGTGTTTATAGGAGACGCATCGCAGTAATTGTGAAATACGGACCGATCACAAGACGTCTGGGGAAGACGCTTCGCAGTATGTGTGAAACACGGACCGATCACAAGGCGTCATGGGGGAGACGCATCGCAATACATAAGAAACATGCTATACGGATTGATCAAATGGCAAATGGGGTATGCGGATCACAATACCTGTGAAATACTGAGTGATTACAAGGCGTCTGGGGGACACATCGCAAACCAAGTGGTATAAGAACTAATCGCATGGTATGAAGGGCAGACGGAAAGAAATAAAATTGGAAATCTATTACTACTAATAAAGTACGATAACACGTACTTATTTAGTGCAATTACATCAAATAAATTTGAAAATCAAAAGTTAGAAGGTGCTTTTGTTTACGTTCTCGACTCACGTCTTGATACCCCGTCAGAACGTGTAGAATGTCAAATATGTGACAGAAAGAGTGTATGTAACACGAGACGCTGCATAGATCTGATAGGAATCTTCAGGGTGACCTTCTACCCGACACTTTCTACTGTATATACCGGTATGCTCGAGCATAATACATTACATACCTTTACCTGTAATACATACAGATGTCGTTTTATTACCACAGCAATATCATATTATAATAATTCATATCTCAGTTAATACGTTATTTCAGAGCATGTTCAAATTACAATGACTTTGTTCTGAGGGCTAGGCGACTTTCAGTTAAGCTGCTCAACCAGGGTTATATATGTGCTAGACTAGCATCGTCACTGAGGAAGTTCTACGGTCGTTACGAGACTCTTATTACTCCATATGATATCTCGTTATCCAGACTTTTAAATGATATTCTGGACTGAGACTGATTCCGATCACTTTACACAGATTTGACACATTCTATACTAGAAGGTTACCTACTTCAACTTCTCCATATATAGATACATATGGAATTCACACGATTTGACTCTTTCTACGGGGTATATGTGACGGGTGTTGCTAGCAAGCAGGAGATGCTCACTCTCCCCGGGCACCTGATCTCACTCCATCACAGGGGTTCACATATGCTCTTCAAGTAGACATATTTTGTTATTTTCCATTTGTTTTTCATTTTCACTGATATTGTATGTCCTATGGTTTCATGATTTTTGGACTTGTGGTTTGGATTTATCCATCATCTTTACATCCAGATTTACCGACGGCCATGTATTGGAAGGAAGCTCTTACTATTATAAATTCTGAGTCCCGTAACATCTCTGATTGTGTCACCTTCCTCAGTGGTCCTCTTACATCTTAAACATCCACTAAGACTGCTACCTTGGATGTAAATTTGCATTCTCATGAAGTTATCCCGACACTATGACTATGCCGCATTGTTTCGCATGCTTCTATCTAGGTAATGAATTAACTGGCACGTTATTTATGTAAATTTAGTGTATAAAAATGTGAAATGAAGTCTTCACTGTGCGACCGAGGGGAAAAGAATGTTTTATATATATGATTCTTACTCTAGATCATCAGTATTGTTGGTGGGGTGGGGTGGGGGGGGGGGGGGGTTGGGTTCGTAAAAAAGGCGACACAAACTGGATTTGTTAATTTACTTTTAAGATAGGATCAACCAAACCTCGGTGTCTGTATTATTCATTCGGTAGTGCACCACTACAAGTGTACCGGTAGCTGTCCAGTTGCCCAGTAAGCTCACTATGGACAGCTAGAAGTCACTTCAATGAAAAACCTATCCCATGAACCGGTGTAGCTCAAAGGATGACGACCTCCGCTCGTGACCGAGAGGTCCCTGGTTCGACTCCCACCGCGAGCACATCGATGGCCTGTCTTCTGCACGAGGCGGTGAAAACACAGATCCCGTGTGTCACGGTAGTCGTGGCACGTAAAAGATCCTTCACTGCTTTGGGTGGGTCCGTTGATCCTTCACTGCTTTGGGTGGGTCCGTTGATCCTTCACTGCTTTGGGTGGGTCCGTTGATCACTTCACTGCTTTGGGTGGGTCCGTTGCAAAGGCCTTCATTCCTGTGCATTGCATCAGGCACTATTATGCGTGAATGAAGTGAAGAGTGACGTAAAACGAGGAGTGATCTAAAACAATAATCAATCCAACCCAACCTTGAAATGGGGCTCCGGCTGCACGTCCTAGCCAAAAGGAACCAAAAATAATCCGAAGTGGTTCTAACCTGAGACAATCTACGACAAACGTCTCTAGGTTACAAATCTGCGATGTCGAGCTTTGACGGAGAGAAAATAAAATGCGTAAGTGCACAAGGACGGGAAATGATAAGTATGATGCAATTATCTCAATTGTTGACTGAAGTATCCGGGCACTTCAGTCTCAATTCATTTCGTGAGAAAATCAGTAAAATATTATTTTTGCAATAAAATTTGAATTTGCTCGAATCTTAAATGATTTCAGAACAAAAAGGATAGAATCTTCTTTTTTTTTTCGACAGAGCAGGAAATACGAAACGGAAAACTGGTAACTGAACAGGTCAAATGTGTCTGAATAGGCATCGTAAACAAGAAAATGGTAACTATATGATGTATGATTATCCCATATATACCTTATACCCTATACCGTTAACCCCCGCTCCCGGCCAAAGTTTTCCATGTTTACAGGTACTCCTTCAAACCCTGCCCAAGTTTTATATTTAACCTCTATCCACCAGTCCACCATTTCACTCATCTCTAAGTCCTCCGTAAATCCGACACTTACATATCTTCCGTAACCCTCCCCCCCTCCCCATCCCGTACAGTCATTTCACATTTTAAAGTCCTCCATAGCCCAATCCTTTACGGCACTCCACAAACATTGTGTCTATACAGTCTTCCGTAAACCCACTCTGAAAACTTTACTTCAGTACTATTCTCTGTAACCTCAACCCACCGTTTACAGGCCTCCGTCAAGGTGTCTATACAGTCTTCCGTAAAACCCACCTCTGTAGAGCCATCGAGATCTGTACCCCATTTCACATATTATAGTCCGTACTCCTCCATCACCCCCATCCTTTACAACACTCAGTAAACTAAATGCCTATACCATCTTCCGTAAACCCACTCCTAAAACTTCACTTCAGTACCGTCCTCCGTAACCCAACACCCCCTCCCCTTTATAGACCTCCGTAGCCCCAACCCCCTCCCCTCTTTATAGGCCTCGGTAACCCCACACCCCCTCCCCTTTATAGACCTCCGTAACCCCCAACCCCCTCCCATTTATAGGCCTCGGTAACCCCAAACCCCCCGTCCCTTTTAAAATACCTCCGTAGCCCCAAATCCTCCCCTCTCCCATTTATAGGCCTCGGTAACCCCAAACCCCCGTCCCCTTTATAGACCTCCGTAGCCCCAACCCCTCCCCTCTCCCTTTATAGGTTTCGGTAACCCCAACACCCCTCTACTTTATAGACCTCCGTAGCCCCAACCCCCTCCCCTCTCCCCTTTATAGACCTCGGTAACCTCAAACCCCCTCCCCTTTATAGACCTCATGCCATTAACCCCATGCCTAACTTGCCCTATGCTATACAGTCCTATCGTACGTAGTACGTTATCCACTTTTGCATTGTCTATTGTCCTTTGTAACCCCCTTCCCTTTACAGACCTCAGTAAACCCTAATACCTATACAATCCTCCCTCAGAATCTAAATGCCTAAAACCCTACTTCTGTACTGTTGTCCGTAACACAACCACCCCCCATCCCACCCCCCATTTCGATTGCTGACCTCCGTCTATCCAATGCCTATTCAACCCTCCGTCAGAAACTTCATTCCTAAAACCCCAACTCTGCACTGTTCTCCGTAACCCTATCTCCGCCCCGTTTACAGACCTCTGTCAACACAATGCCAAACACTCCTTCATCAACTCAGGTAAAATCCCACTTCTGTACTCTCCTCCGTCCTGTTTACACACCTCCGTCTACCCAATGCCAAAACACTCCGTCATTAACCCACACCGAAATCACACTTCTGTACTAACCTCCCCGATTAACCACAGGTACTCGAAACGTAAAGTTTGAGACGTTCCCTCACTTTAAGCTTGCATTTTATAAGTTTCTTGAATGCGAGCTTAAAGTGAGGGAACGTCTCACATTTTTACACCTCCCATTTTAATGACACTGTAACGACACAACAATCAGTTACAAGTAGATAAAGATGTTCAGCTATAAAGAATAAATAATGCTTAAAATAAAATAATTTTCTTCAATATTATTTTTCCCTGCGACATTCTTTGAAAAAAGTGGGAAGGGGGTGTTGTTGCTCCGATTTCTGAGGAAGATAGACGTGTATATATATATATATATATATATATATATATATATATATATATATATATATATATATATATATAGCGCGGCATGCCTTTGTAACTGACACTAGACCTCTGCGCGCGGTCTACAATACATACAGGACAGTAGCGATGAACCAGATTAGCTCTTTGTTTGTGTTAATACAGTGACAAGAAGACAAAAGATGCGACTATGTGTGCACCTAGAGAGAACATACCAGCTAAACCCGACTTCAACGACATCGATAAATTACTAAGTTCCTAGTCCCACGTCTCGCTATAAACAAAGCTGTGAATACCTCGGCAATCTTTTACATTTTCCTCTCACTTAGGGTATATAAATTAACACACACACACATACACTGACTCAAGTCACAAAATATATACATGTAAACTGTCTCGTGAAGGGAGGTGACCGGGGGAGGGGATAAGAATGAATGAGGTATATCCATTCGTGAGGACGGTTTATATCGGTACACAGTACACTACCCAAGTTAATGAGTAACATTCGTTGACGTGGATCCCGCACACTGCGCTGTGTGCCAAGGCCCCTATAAAAAGCTCGCTATAGCTATGGTGTTCACGACACCATGTACACCATCCCGCAGAAAAAAGTGACGCCACTGCAAATCTCATATACTTTTTATAACATGATGATACTGAAAGTGACGTGACACGCGATGCCTGTTCCACTCGCTCTCACAAAATTTCTGAAATACATGTATTACCTCTCCTACCTAACACCCCACCCCTCTTACACCCCCCCACCCCCAATTCCCTCACGTTACTGACAAGCCTACCTTATTTCTCTATGCTACTACACCGGGCTGCCACGATGTCTTCACATGCTTCCTCGTGTCACTTCTATCTGCAAGAAAACAATCATAATATTGATCCGACAAATCACGTGACCATAGACATTAAACTTCGGGTAGTATTTTTTATGTCACGATATGTGGGTCAGAGAATACAGACCGAGTGCCAATTTACTACTTACAAGTTACATTCATAAAATGCCGGCCATATGTCAGCATTAAACAAGACTGTAAGACTTGTCCCTGTCGACCAGGAAGGAAACTGGACACAATTGCTTCCTAGTGAAAGCATTGCACTAAACAAACTTACAGGATACATGTACATATCTGATATTGGTCTATAAAAGATTTTGGGAGGAGATACGAATTCGTATTTCCTGACCAAATACCGGATGATGATTATCCATAAAGAAAAGTTTGAATATTCTTTGCATCATCTCACTTAAAAAAACAGCATTCGTATGGCACTAACGGTATAGATCTAGTATGAACATTCAAGGTATAACGGCATAGATCTATTAGGAACATTCAGTGTACAATGGCACAGATCTAGTATGAACATTCAGTGCATAACGGCATAGATCTAGTACGAACATTCAGTGTACAATGGCAAAGATCTAGTATGAACATTCAGTGCATAACGGCATAGATCTAATATGATCATTCAGTGTACTATGGCATAGATCTAGTATGAACATTCAGTGCATAACAACACAGATCTAGTATGAACATTCAGTGCATAACAACATAGATCTAGTATGAACATTCAGTGTACAATGGCACAGATCTAGTATGAACACTCAGTGCATAACGGCATAGATCAAGTATGAACATTCAGTGTACAATGGCATAGATCTAGTATGAACATTCAGTGTATGACAGCATAGCTCCAGCGTGAACATTCAGTGTATAACGGCATAGATCTAGACTGAACATTAAGTGCATAACGGCATAGATCTAGTATGAACATTCAGTGTACAATGGCATAGATCTAGTATGAACATTCAGTGCATAACGGCATAGATCTAGTATGAACTTTCAGTGTACAATGGCATAGATCTAGAATGAACATTCAGTGCATAACGGCATAGATCTAGTATGAACATTCAGTGTACAATGGCACAGATCTAGTATGAACATTCAGTGCATAACGGCATAAATCTAGTATGAACTTTCAGTGTACAATAGCATAGATCTAGTATGAACATTCAGTGTATAACGGCATAGATCTAGTATGAACCTTCAGTGTACAATGGCATAGATCTAGTATGAACCTTCAGTGTACAATGGCATAGATCTAGTATGAACCTTCAGTGTACAATGGTATAGATCTAGTATGAACATTTAGTGTATAGCGGCATAGATCTAGTATGACCATTCAGTGTATAACGGCATAGATCTAGTATGAACCTTCAGTGTACAATGGCATAGATCTAGTATGAACATTCAGTGTATCACGGCATAGATCTAGTATGAACCTTTAGTGTACAATGGCATAGATCTAGTATGAACATTCAGTGTATAACGGCATAGATCTAGTATGAACCTTCAGTGCATAACGGCATAGATCTAGTATGAACATTCAGTGTACAATGGCATAGATCTAGTATGAACATTCAGTGCATAACGGCATAGATCTAGTATGAACCTTCAGTGTATGTCTCTCTCTCTCTAATAAAGACAGTAGATAGAGGTTACACAATACTTCTGAAATGTATTTTAAACACTTTCCATGCTTTTATTTAGTTAATACGTCATTTGATCTACACTGAGTATATATCCGGACGTGTTTGTAGAATCAGAAAAAAAACCCGAGATAGCCCCGTATATGATATCATATCCCTATATGTGTATTAATTTCTGCTTTAGGTATATGCGGAACATGTTAGTACCATTTTCTGAAATAATGCATACGTCTAGTAAGGCTACGCCTATACATGTAGTTTATCATACATGTACCACGTGTAGATTTGTGTTCTTCTTTTTCCCACAATTTTAATTATCCAAATATTGAAACTGGAGGTAACAAAACCCTCAAACGTAGCTCAGGCGCAATTCGGCGATCGAACCCGTATCGCTTGACCCACAGATTAAGTGTTTCACCGCTACACCGCGTCTTCCCCTTAGCTCGTGCACGTCTTCGTAGATAAATCGTAAGATCACGTCGATTGCAGCTTCTATTATATAAAAAAAGTTTTACTCTCATAAGACATGGAAAAGTAGGAAAACTGACAAAATCAGAAGGGTTCCGCAGGACGCAGGTCACCATGACCTTGACCTTAATTTGGTACCGGCAGAAAGGACTTGTCTTAAGGAACGCAGATGCCAAATATGAAAGCCCTACTGCTAACGGTTCAATAGTTAACTTATGGTCAATGTTAAAGTTTTTCAAATGCAGGTCAAAAGTCACCGTCTTAACCACAGGATCAAAAGTTTTGGTACCAACAAAAATGCCTTGTCATAATAACGAACATACATGCCAAATATGGAAGCTTTGCTTGTGACAGTGTATTAGATATGGCCAATGTTAAAGTTTTTGCTGACTGACAGAGGGACAGCCAAGAGGAGAGACGGACAGACCGACCAACAGACGGACAGACAGAGGGATTACTATTGGACACCCACTTATTAAGCGGGCCCTAATTAATTATCTCACTTACATACGGTAGCAAATGAAATTATGAGTAACTCTTTAAGTGCATCTTTCCTACGCTAACAGAGAGAGGAGAAGAATTGGAGTTGGAAAACAAGCACATTTTAAATCAGTTGTATAAAGTTCTCTGTTTACTTTTTATTGACGTTGGTAACCAACAATAAAGACAGAGTACATTCAGCTGATGAATTAGGCACCAAGCGCGGATCCCAACAATCTGTTTAGAGTGTTCACTGCTCGAGTACAAAAACTGCTCTTAAGGAGTTCAAACTCCAAGGTATGTAAATTTGCCTATCTTCAAATTAATAAAATGTATTATGTACCGAGTCTCTTTTGTTGAATCCTAGAAGGGGAGGGGTATCCGGACCTTCCAAGCGTCCCCAACCCCTAGACTCCACACTTCCATATCTCTGGTTGATGGTATCGCTGGTATGTTTCTACGTTCTCGTAGACTGTTCAGTATAGTTTAATGTTTACGGTTCAACATTACCGGATCCCCCCCCCCCCCTCCCAACGCCCCTCCAAGTTCCAATATTTTCATTTGAGACTACCATTATGGAAAACAAAACTCGAAAAACATTTACATAAGTTAACAGAAATGCATACCTCGTTAGCAGTTTCTTACACAAATCCACATTTCTTTATAAACTATACGGGACTTGACCTAGATATAATACTAAACATGGTCAGCAGTGGCTCACTTCACTCCCTCCAGGCTCCCTAACCTGACGTAATCTCAATGTTCTATATACACACAGGACAAACCAGAAAGTTTCCGATTCAGCGGAAATAAATGGAGATTAGCGATCCACACTGATTCAATCCCACTACATCAATGATCAAAGGTTAACTACGCTCCCAACAGGGTAAAACTCTGGGTCGACGGAGGTGCAGTGATGCGTGTCAGCAAGATATCTAATGCTCAACTGACAGTCGGATTGATCGAGTGTAAAATTCCTCAGACCCTTTGTGCCCAGTTTCTTTTGTTTTTATTCAGTCTACATGTATATGGAATAATGAATTCCAATGGCAATGCGTTTTAATCGGGGAAGGGTGGGGAGGAACCAACTAGAGCTCAGCTGCCATAACGGGACAAATAACCCCCTTTGGGGAGGGGGGCAACATAGGTTGAAACATGCAACAATTCACCCAAAGATGCCGGTACATCACTGGTATAACTGTAATGGATATCCCATGTGTACGTTTTAAGAAGCTTTCTTTCTTTAGCTTCTTAACAGGACAGACGGATGGATATGGTTATTCCTATATAACCCACCCCCTCCCGCAAATAAGTAATAATTTGGTGGCGGTAGCACTCACCGTGGGTATGCCACAATCATGAATGACAGCCGCCTACTCATTTTTACATAATAACGCGAATCGTTGGCGATCTTTTACAATGCACCTGCTCTGCACCGTCTGATTCGAGGGGTAGATAGAGACCAGAAAACGATTAATCACTTTAGGGTACGCGTACTTTCTACGACGTAACGTTTATAACAAATTTTATGTACATACATACATGTACATGTACGTGATAGAAAAGTCTCCACTCTAAGTCTACATGTACTAGAGGGGAGGGAGTTTTCATATTCCAGGACTGCCCAGGATTTTATCACCATGGGGTCCTATCCTCCTGACAATAATTCGACAAGAAAAAGCCTGATTCATGTCCTTAATCTATAGATTCCAATTAAAATTCATATTTACAGAGTAGATCTTTAAATCTTTTATAGCTACTTTACTGTCATTTGAATAGATTTTTACAAATATTGCGAAAGGTTTTCGGTTCAACATCACTTCCCCTCCCCCTAAAAAAAGCGGATGAAACCTCAACGCCCCCCCCCTCCCGGGCAGTTCCTTCGCCTATGCAAGACGGTTACATACATACATGTTTTTAATATAAACTCCCCCTGTTGTTTTTCAACTTTCGATTAGCCTATTCCTGTAACAATTTATCACCTCCACATGTGTCCGCAGTGCGTCGGTCGTCACGAGATTACACCTTTATATAAAACGTATCATGGTCTTCATATCATTGATACCGTGTATCTGAAAGGAGCAGCTTACATACACTGTACCTGTACAAATATTACATCGCGTGACTATGTATTACATACACTGTACCTGTACAAATATTCCATCGTGTGACTATGTATTACATACACTGTACCTGTACAAATATTACATCATGTGTATTACATACAACGTACCTGTACACATATTTCATCGCCTGCATTACTAATTGTCCCCCGCTTTTCGCGAAAGCGTAGGGACATTAAATCTCAATCATCTGTCCGCCCGTCCGTCTGCCGTCTGTCACAAAAACTTTAACCGTGGTCATAACTTTTAAAACAGTAAGATGCACGGTCTTCATTTTTGGCATGTGTGTCCCTAATAATAAATTGCAATACCTTTCCGTTGGTACCAAAACTTTTTATCATGTGACCTTGACCGTGACCTTTGACCTACTTCAATGTATTACGTACACTTACTGATTGAACCCCGAAGCGGGGGACCACAATTTTTTAATTTGTTTGTTTCGACCAATAATACCTCTGCTGTATAGTACACTCCTTATTAGTGGAGCGTATCAAAGACCAGCCAGCAAAATGTGTATTATATATATATATATATATATATATAGAGAGAGAGAGAGAGAGAGAGAGATGGGAAGGGGTATCACAGCAAATGTTGGGACAGATGTGGTTTCGATCGCGGTTTTAAAAGCTTGTCTTTCAGTGCAGACGACCCTAGTTCGATTCACTAGAATTTACGAACAAAATCTCTTAAATGCCCAATCTACCATGACACACGATCAATGCACCGGACCCACCCGAAGGTGCGGGTGATCTATTAAATGTCACATCTACATTGACACACGACCAATGCCCGGATCCACCCGAAGGTGCCGGTGATCTATTAAATGCCACATCTACCGTGACACACGACCAATGCGCCGGACCCAACCCGAAGGTGCGAGGGATCTATTATATGCCCCATCTACTGTGACACACGACCAATGCGCCGGACCCACCCGAACGTGCGGGGGATCTATTAAATGTCACATCTACCGTGACACGACCAATGCACCGGATCCAACCCGAGGGTGCAGGGTATCTATTAAATGCCACATCTACCGTGACATGCGACCAATGCCCGGACCCCTCCGAAGGTGCAGGTGATCTATTAAATGCCACATCTACCCTGACACACGACCAATGCGCCGGACCCACCCGAAGGTGCGGGGGATCTATTAAGTACCACATCTACCGTGACCAATGCGCCGGACCCACCCGAAGGTGCGGGGGATCTATTAAATGGCATAAATGCCACATCTATCGTGACACAAGACCCCGCCCCGGCCCTACCCGTCTCATTCGAAAGACAGAGCACCGACGAGTCGTCGCTTTGACTCGAAGCCAGGACCTCTCGACCACGCGTCAAGCGCGATGCCGTCTCATGTACATGTATAAAATATTCTAGATTCAAATTCAAGCTTTACAAACGTTGAGAGACATCCGCTGTTTAAGTCAGTCAGTAGGTCAGTACCGCATTAATATCACTTTTCGAAGAAAACTAAAACAAAGCAAAGCGGGTTATACAACGAGTTTGCGTTGTTATATATCATAATGTACATATATACTCGAGCCGGTGTGGTGCCATCGGTTAAGTGCTTGGCTCGGCTGCTAGTGGCCGAGTGGTACCAGGTTTGAGTCTAGTCGGTCACGGGCGGTGTATCACGGAAGACGTGGCACGTAAAAGATCCATTACTGCTACGGGTGGGTCCGACGTGTTGGTCTAAATTTCTGTGTATTGCACCAGACAGGAGTTGTCACCAGATACGTGCAAATAAATCCGACGTACAACTACTTTAAGAATCAACAAATATATACTCACCAAATTATCAAAGTAAGTTCGACCGAGACAAAGACTGTACATTTCATGAAAAGTAAAATTGTATACATCTATAGAACAATGCGGACATCTACATACGTGTAGTCGATGTACTTTCACTTTGCTATGTACAATATGACAGTTGAGAGTTCAAAGTTCACAGGAGGTGACATTCTTCACATATAGTAGCGTGTCACCCCTGAGGAAGTATAATGGGTGTAAAACAGATAGCTCTTGATCACGTGACCTCAAGCACAGGTGTCCATCTGTACAGGTAGAATGCAACACGGGGGACTATGGGCCATTGATAACATAGTTTTATGTAGGGTTGACTTATTAGCCTGTACTCAGCAGCAAGCAGGTCATCGACAAGAGAGAGAGAGAGAGAGAGAGAGAGAGAGATTTAACGTTTAAAGCCTGACAATGACAAAATCTATGCCACAGTTCATTTTATTTGGAGTAATCCGGGCAGTCAGCAGTAGTCGATTTGGGTTCTTACATGTACAATGTATGTCGTTTTCAATAATTTGTCAGTTATATCACGACCAAAAAGAAAGATGCTACCTTACTCTTAAACAAAGTGGCGCAGTCCAGAAATCGCCATTATTTAAAGTCTCCCCCCTCAAGCTTGTACTGACTGAGGTGCTGATTAACGGAGAGAGAGAGAGAAAGAGAGAGAGAGGGTAGGAGTAATTTCTATTGAAACGGTCGGCTCATACCTTCACCACCGTTTCTATTTCACCATTCATATTTTGTGTGGGAAAACTTTGCTGATAGAAACTGGATCATTGCATCCAAAAAATGGAGTGACAGGCACAAATCACTTACCTTTTCAGCTAATTAAATCCTTAACTATTCATATTAATCCATTTTCTTGTAAAACAATCCATGTATACTCGAATAAATACATCACAAATTATTTGGTGTATTTCTCCATTACTTTCAAACGGCCATGTTCAAACTAGATTGAGTGCGCATGTGTGAGGCCATGAGGTTAAATAGGAAAAAAATTAAAGCCTAATTTTTTTTATCATAAAATGCTGCCAATTAAATTGCATATATCTTAAAAACACTTTAAATACAAATACTTAATAAATGTCTAGGAAAATTTCAATGAAAAACAACCCTTTTCTTCATTTTTATAACCGTGTTTCCCTTGGATGCCCCCAGTAATTAGAACTCTTCAGCCAGTGAAACCACATATTGACATAATTTTAAATGGCAGTTTGGAAGTAATAGAGAGCTACACCAAATATTTTGTGATGTATTTATTCGAGTATACATGGACTGTTTTTACACGAAAATGGATAGATATGAATAGTTAAGGATTTAATTAGCATGTTACTCCATTTTTTGGATGCAATGACCCAGTTTCTATCAGCAAAGTTTTCCCACACAAAATATGAATGGTGAAATAGAAACGGTGGTGAAGGTATGAGCCGACCGTTTCAATAGAAATTAGGGTAGGAGCAGAGACATGCATGTGTAAAGAGACAGCAGAGAGAGAGAGAGGGAGATAGGATAGGAGCAGAGACATGCATGTGTAAAGGGACAGCCGAGAGAGAGAGAGAGAGAGAGGAACAGACACACAGACAGACAAGTCCCACAAAGAGAGAAAGGAACTGAAACATCTTAATAAATCTGAGAGGAAAACAGGGGTGCTTTACAATATTCTGACCTAGGGACCTGTTCACCATACAATCTTCCACAGTATCCTGGTTGCTGGAGAATGGTTACATGTATTTGTGAATAATCATCACATGATCAAACAGACGACATCCAAGTCATACAGGAGATTACGTGGGCCGATATAGGCCATGTAAACAATCAAGAGACTGCCAGAATTCCTCCTCTCCAGCCACGCACTTACATCTCGTAACGGTATCGTGTCTCTATGTATCACGATAAAACATCTAGCACACATACATACCGGTATATATATGAGGCTGACGCAATCTGTACAACTATAAACATACCAAAAGACCTTGATTTAAAATGTGGCATATCGAATGAAGCAATATTTCAGCCGTCATAATTATATAAACATTTCAGAGATCTGCTGGACTCTATCACTCTCGAGTGCCAAGCTACAATGGTTTTATTCAAATGATCATGATGACACACGAACTCTGCTCCCAAGAGCTTGCGGTAACCGCGAATTACTTATGAAAGTACCGATCTGATTTTTTTTTTCAAATCCCCAGTGTTTCAGACATAGGTATATTTTATTCATAGTTCCCGAACTCTCATCACGTGCCGATCTAAATAAAGAGAACACTGGTATATGTATTTGTCAGAACACAGGGCTTTCGGCTCGTTGCCTCCCCCCCCCCCCCCTTCAATAATATATTGGTATATTTGGGGAGGGGGGGCAACGAGCCAAAAGCCCTGTGGTTAGAACACTCGATTCCAGACAGACCTCAACATCTTTCCGGACAGTTCATGACATCACACGAAAAGTTTACTTTTGTCTGCATGGTGTCTGTCTTTTCTGATTTGATTGGTGACACGTTAGTTTAGTGATGTCGCATTAGATACCTTATCTGAAGAGCCGGGTTCGATTCCGGCTATCGGCTCGGATTTTTCTAATGTGATTTATCAGATCCTGTCTCCCTTAGTCCCTATCTCTGCTTCAAGTGGGACAGTATAAACCGAGGCCACGTGTCAAGGTATAAACCTGGGTCACTATAAGCCGAGAACCCGGGTCCCGGTACAAACCAAGGACCCGTGTCGCGGTATAAACCAAGGACCCGCGGTGCCACAATATAAACTGAAGACCCGGGTCACCGTATACGTTGGCATGTAAAACATCCGAACTGCTTTCGGTGGATCCCATGCATTTGTTAACATAAATGAGATCATGCGCCAGACAGGTGCCGTTATAGTAGTACAAGAAATTGAGAATAAACAAACACTCAATTCTAATAAGTTGATAATATTCTGAGGTCATTTCCGATAGGAATTCTTTCCTTTCATCAATAATGCTATGTGTATCATAGATTTTCATAAAGCCTCTTCTGACTAGCTTTCTTACTCATGACTCATGTGTAACACCCCCCCCCCCCTTTCAATTCACGCAGATCATACGTCTAATAAAATTTCACATAGGTAAGTTGTTTACTTACTTGTACGTGTCTTGTTTATCAAGTTTATATATATATACACACATATGACTCCGCGCACCTTCAACACAAAATATTGGAATGCTCCCAGCAGAAAGTACATTAATGAAATTACTCGTAGACGCCTCAAGTAGCTCAAAAGAGGCACGTACAAAAAGTAAGGGCGGATCATGGTTTACCACGACAAAACGCCGTACTATAGTTAGGGGGCGGATCATGGTTCACAAGGACAAATACAATACTAAATACGGGTGGATCAAGATCCACCACTACAAACAGCAATAGCACAGTAAGGGACGGGTCAGGGTTCACATGTACAAATGCAATACTAGATAGGGGTAGATTAAGATTCACCTTGACAAAATGCAAAACCACAAGTCAACAATTACGCGTCTATCGTGATTGAATGACTCACATGGACAAAATGCAGTGCCACATTCTGGGGTAGGTATCATGGTTCACCACGACAAACTGCCGTACCACACTTAGGGGAGGATCATGGTTCACTACGACAAAATGTTATACCTCAGTTAGGGGCGGATCATGGTTAAAAAAAGACACTACTAAACCCATGAATCATAATTAACAGAACAGAACAATGCTGTGATAGACGGATCAAAGATCTCATAAAAAACAACACAATACATGCATGTACGTAGGGATATCTCTACAGAGGAGTAAAAACATCATGTTTTAATTTTGTTTTACATCACACCGAAAATATTTCACCCATATGGTGACGGCACCTGTCTGATGACAATGCACAGGAATTTAGACTTCATCAAAGGACCCAGAGTATTCAAGAATCTGTGATCTTTTATGATCTACATCTACCATGACACACGGTCTTCAGCAAAGGACCCAGAGTATTCAAGAATCTGTGATCTTTTATGATCTACATCTACCATGACACACGGTCTTCAGCAAAGGACCCAGAGTATTCAGGAATCTGCGATCTTTTATGATCTACATCTACCATGACACACGGTCTTCAGCAAAGGACCCAGAGTATTCAGGAATCTGTGATCTTTTATGATCTACATCTACCATGACACACGGTCTCAGATTTTACTGTCTCATCAGAAATACACGAAGGACACACACAGGCCACTATAGGACTCGGAACCAGAACCTTTCGGTCGCGAACTTTACCGACCATGCATGCTCCGGATTTATTGATTGATTACTGTTTTTTAACGTCACTCCAAGATTATTTCACGTATATTATTATGGTGAACTGAAGGCATCTGCCTGACGCATGGCATAGAAATTTATATCTCTGCAACGGACAGGCCCGAAGCAGTGAGGGATCTTTAAGGTGTCATGTCTACCGCGACATACGAGCATAACTCCAGTA
This sequence comes from Pteria penguin, assembly GCA_035048485.1. Taxonomy (NCBI): domain Eukaryota; kingdom Metazoa; phylum Mollusca; class Bivalvia; order Pterioida; family Pteriidae; genus Pteria; species Pteria penguin. The sequence continues at coordinate 5,960,548 of CM068590.1, read as the reverse complement.
AACCCCCACCCCAATCTATACTCCTCAAAATCAGAATAAAATTAGAAGAGAAATTAGAACAGACAAAAAGACAGACAGACAAGCTTTAAACTAGATGCCCCGAATCTTTGATTCCTGGGACATAAAGAAGTTAGACAAGCATGGATGCAACAATAACTAAAACATAACAGCATTCTTCGCCTGTGTCTCATGATCCTAGTCATTCCTAGCACTCGTTTTTAACCTCAGAATATGATTATGACAGAGCGGAGCATCCCAGACAGATGGCAAAGCAAGACATCATCGTTTAATGGGGGTCTACAAACATCTGGCCGTAAATACTTAACTCACAAATGAGCGCCTCAAAAACTCATCTACTGCAGGAATTTGACAAAAAGAAGGAAGCTACTGAGGAGAATTAAATGCTTTATGTTTGGTGTGAATGCTGAGTCAAGAAAGAGTGCTACAAGACAGAAGTAAGCCTAGTCAAAGAGGCGTGAGGAGGCGCCAATAAGGGGAGTACAAAATGTGAGCCAAGTAATGGCCGTCACCGTCAAAAAAGGGTATCTCATTTATATATATTGCAGACTATCAGAGTAATCTTATATATATCATGAAAGTCCAGAGAACTAAATGAAAACAAAATAGCTAATTATCTCCCCTACTCAATTGCTGCAGCATGTGCAAATACAATAAACCTTTTACCCGTTGATCTTGTATTTCACTCCATGCCAGACATACTATAATTTGCCGTAATGCGTCATTTTACTGTGACGTCACAATGCTAGCATTAACGTCATAATGAAAATCCCGGCAAATAGTAGAATGTCTGGCATAATTAAAGGCCCTCACATCATGTAAAATGGGAAAAACATCTATTCCCAACAACTTATGCAACAAGAGGGATACATTGGTCTGAAACGCTCTATAGGCTTCAGTGTCGGAGATTCTATCGATTTCTCTGCTGTACATGTAATGTATTCTGAATAATTATAATAATCTACAGCAATCAATTAAAAAAACTGGTATTTTAGTCATGCACAATTCTTTAAAAATCTTCTCCAATACTGTCTCCATACCAAATAATGTATTACAAAAGTTATTCTAATTTTTTTTAAACTTTTGTAAATATATATCTATTAAAAGTGGAAAATGTCATTAAATTACCAGTTGAGAATTCACTATGAAATTTACATCTTTAAAATTTCAAACGAATACTTACATGTACATGTACATATGCATCACTGTACATGTGTTTACATACATCACTGTACATGTGTTTATATACATGTGCATAGTACCGTAAGCTCAGTTTCTCACATTTTGTATTGAGTTACTTGAGGTTACACTAAATTTTAAAACATTTATTATGCTTTAACTTATGAAGTTTAAGCATAATAATATTAATAAATGTTTTAAGCTTTAGTTGGTAATTGTTTTATTTTAATGTATGAAAGCACCGTCTATATCTGCTATTAGTATAATAAGTCATACTAATGTTACATTTTTATGAGGTGATGTGCCATTTTGTCCAATTTGCCATGGTTGGCAATGTTTTCTAAAGGTTGACAAAATGGCATGTCAACCCGAAAAGAAATTTAACATATATTTATATACCAAATGCGACACTGAGCATTTCAAATTTTTAAACAAACTTGGTGAATAGATTACTTCAAATACATGTACAGTTGTCACACAAAACCTACATAGTACAATGTATCCACATTTAGTCTTTATTAAGTCAATGTGTGACTCATTTGGTTGATTGGGGCGTTGTGTCGCTTTCCACAATTTTTCAGTCATATCCCATCATGAAAGCAGGAGATAAACACACTCTTAAACACGGTGGCACAATCTGGGAATCTTACAAGTTACATGGATCACCTACTCTGCAAGCCAATCTCACTACATCAAGTCTGCCCCTGTGTTTAGGACAGAGCGACCCAAACTACAACAGTTTTAACTTTATACTCATAATGTAATGTACACAAGAAAATAGTACCGGTATGTATTTCTAATTTTTAAGAAGGGAGCACTATTGATAAATGTGAATATACAATGTACAATGTACATGTATGATACAACTGGTGGATGTCTATTTCTTGAAGAGTTCTCTGGTAATCAGAAACCCTGTATTTATCTGATTGAATGGATAGCAAGACATACTTGCAGAAAGTTTGTAAAGGATAGTCCAAACATGCCATTCAAGTTCTTATCATGAAGAAATATCAAACAATCTGAATAAATCAATAAAATGGGCACTGGTTCAGAATCCTCACCCACAAACATGAGAAACACAGTGCAGAGAATTTATAAAATTCTGAGCCAGAATCAAACAAGCTATTGATAATCTTCCAATGACAAAAATGCTCCAAGTACCGATACTACATGTACATGTAATCACTATGAAAAGTCAAACCCTGTTTTTTTTTCTCGCTTACCGTAATCTTGATAATTTAGTAACCGTTGATAAATCCAGACAAATTCATGTATTATAATATACATGTACCAATCCTACAACGCATGTACATTTTACATACTGCTTTTAATAGCTACTTCCAAAGTCTATGTGAATTAAACTCTATATTGCTTATGTACATATACATTGTAAATACCCTAGGATTGTATCTGAGATTGCTTTTGCAGAAAACAAAGGTTTCCTCTAGAAAAACAACATAAATTGATTTTTCTGGCTATTACTCACACATTACAATCAAAGATGCATTCAAACTAATGTATGTATCAAAACTTTTCTAATAGTCTACATGTATGTAATGAATTCAGCCATCAAACATTAGTTCGATCCAGACAAGTGACTTTGTATTAGGGATAGGCCTCATGATTTCTCATCAATTTTTATATAAAGTGTGATGTTTCAAACTTTTGAATTTTAATATTTTTATTTTTTAAAAAGAGATAATGTTTTAAAGTCCAAATGCTGGTATTCATTATTCAAATATCTACATGTAATTCAAAATCCGTAAATCACCACTGCAAAGTTGCTCAAGTCTTTATGTTATGTTTTCATAAATATATATTGGCTATTCTTTGCTCCCTGCAATACTTTAGATATTGTGAAAATATAGAGAATGCAGTATAACACCAAGCAGAATTTCATATAAGGGACATTATGAACAAATATACTCTGGACATAAAGTCGCAATACCACCTGTGAGTGTGATAAATCTCTACATGTATACTGGTATCTATATACTAATATTTTTCAAAAGCATATAAATTAAGATTTAACTGGTGTTTACTGTTACTTCCCTTTTCTGCAATCTTGTCGGTACAATGTTACGAATGTACATGACGGAACATTTGTGCATAAATTGACCATGCTGTGTAAGGAATTTCTCCAAACAAAGCATGCCTTTTGAATTTTTGCAATTAATTTGCAATTATTTATAAAACCAATGAACAATGTCAAAATGTTTTCAGAAGAGTAAAAATATAGACAACTTTCTAAAAGAACATTCAATACAATTGGTATGAATATGAAGCAAAAACTCCAGCTTCCCCTCTGAAATGAAGGAAAAGGGAAGTAACTTCAATTAAATTTCATGCATTCAAAAACTATCAATATACATATATATGATAACAGAATGTTTCATATCTTTCCAATTATAACAGTGGGGCCCTGAGGTCACTTCAGAATTGGATCCATTGAAATGACAAAGATGTTACACTATACATGTACAATGTATATATACATAATATACTATTACCCAATATTATAAATTTATGCTGAACCGGTAGACAACCCTACGGTAAGTTTCTCTTCATTCTGAAACTGTCCAAATTACTTAACTAATATTCATTTCAATAGCACTTAAGAGCATTACCCAATGGGCGACTTTACTGATCAGGCCATCTCGTAGATTCTCTCTGCTCTTATCACTGATGACACATTCCATTAGTTTAATGTAAAAATGATGTCATAACTCAAAATTAAACATCTTGCCATTTATGGGCAATGAATGAAAAATAATTGGAATGTACAGAGGACAAGAACTGAATACAAAAAGGATCAGTATCTCGACACTCATATGGAGTCACCCTCATCAGAGACACCTCATACTCAATCAGTCAATGTCATTGTAAACAGACCCTTCAATATTTTTCCGGGAAAGACAGAGGAAATTCGACATTTTTAAAGATGAACCAAACTCAAACTTACACATTAAACGTACATGTGTGATACTCTATTTAAAAAGCATCACATTATTGTTATAGTAGAACACACTTACTTGATATTTATTTATGAATGTCGTTGACGTTATATCCGTGCCAAATATAAATAAAGCCACTGCGCATGCGCGAAAAATACTTCCTGCAATGTGTAAGGAACGTCGACATTCAAATAGGAAAAAGTGGAAAATGAATAGAAATGGTTTATGTTTTCATTCTCTTGAACATTACGTAATATGACAGAAAAGAAAAGCTTTTGTTCTCTAAATTTAAATCAAACTGACTTAAATTAGATATAAATAAATTTGATAAATTAAATTAAATTAAATTAAATTAAATTAAATTAAATTAAATTAAATTAAATTAAATTAAATTAAATTAAATTAAATTAAATTAAATTAAATTAAATTAAAACGAAAACACTCATGAAACATTTGTGTTCTATGTCGTTGCTAAGCGTCCTTACATTTGTACATGTATTTTCACCAACACATTTATCGAAGAAACGAAAACATACAAACAAACCTTCCGGAAATAAAAAGTAAAAAAATCAAATATCAAACGAAGAAAATCACAACGCTCAATAAAAAACTAAATATGACAAAATAACAACTTTGTAAAACCATTCTTCTCTACTGACCCCAGAGATAGAAACTATTTTCTAGTAGCATTACACGCCGGCTCGTTTATTCACGGCGGCAAGTACCAAAATACATCTCTGTCGACTTTCAGAATAAACAGGTAATTAGACCCAGGAATTTGTTTAAATCTGTATGTGAAAGACTGTCGTCATTAAAATTCCTTCAATTTGCATTGATGTCGTTTAATTTGTTTTATTAAAACTTGGTGAACAGTAAAGACAATACACATGTACTTTCATTGCGTAGTAAAATTTAAAGCACAGATATACATATAGCCATTAATTGTCAGGGGTGTAGAAGGGACATTCGCAACCTCCACCCCATACATAAAAATGCAAAGCATACACAGGGAGATGGGGGAGGGGGAGATAACATAAAGCAGAAGGAGACCAACATATGTAACTGTCTGTGAGCGACAGACTAGTATGAATCTGATGTACAACTACTCGACCTTTCCGATCATTTTGAAACAGCTAGGTTAAGGGCTTCAACCCCAACATCTCAATTTCCTAAGTAAAACAAAACATACACGGCAAACCCCTTTTAAAAAAAGCTTTGTTTATGCTTCTGAACTGTTCACTAGAAATTAGAGAAAGACCAGACCTAGAAAGACCAGAAATGAAGGCTGATTTGGCGATTTGTTAAAAAATCAGGTATGATAAAATCATCACAGATACAACCAAAATGAAAATTTATGTTAGAAGACATCAACAACATATTTTTCAAAGTTTCTGTTACATAGCGGATGGGGCACTGAATTTGCACTGTTCTTGTGCCATAAAACGTAAAATTGCAAAAGCTTCCTTGTCCTGGACCTGTTTAGGACTCAGCGCTTCCAAGAGCCCTCTCCTTACTTCATCCCAAACTCCAAGACCTGGATCCGCCCCTAGTCGCTCTCATATACTGTAAGAAATATATCCAAGTAAAATCATAACGACAGGAACAGTGCCTGTTACAGATTCGACTTTCTAAAATTAATCCATGAAACTCGATCATACAACTAATAAAAGAAATAAAATAGGATCCTCCCCATACGCAAACCAGAATCAGATCAACCATGTATAATTAAGACTCGGTCAAGAGCGAGGGGATATTGTTAGGTGAACACGTTTGTTTTGTTTTGTTTTGTTTTTTTTTTTTTTTGTGCGAATCCGTGTTCATCGTGTTATATGTACCCGAGTTGTAATTTAGTTCAAACTCTACACGGGAAGAAAATTCAACCATGTTTGATTTATTCTATAAGAATATAGATACCATCGAGGGAGTTTGGTAAGTAAAATTATTGCATTACAATTCTTATTATTTGATGATATGTTCCAGTGACAGGCGCACATTTCGTTTGTATCCAACAATCAACCCCCTTTCCCGCCTTCTTTGTTTTGAGGGTACAAAATTTCGGAGAAATAAGAGACTTGAATAAATGACACAAAGTTGTATATTTTATTTGGGGTTTTTGTGTGTGTGTGTGTGTGTGGTTTTTTTTTTTTTTTTTTTGTTGTTTTGTTTTGTTTTTTTTTTTTTGTTTTGTTTTGTTTTGTTTGTTTGTTTGTGGATTTTTTTTTAGAGATGGGTGTGTGTATCAGTCTAATGATCAGAAGTTATATTGTATTTCTTCGATTTGCCACATCGGATTTAGAGGGCGGGGGGGGGGGCAAACCTTGCAATCCTTCCTTTATTTTGGTTGGATAATTTTACCGAGAAAGGGCCATTTTGACCCCTTTTAGGACTGTAATGATTTTCTATCTCCTTTTCCAGACCGAATAGTGCAAAACATTAATTTTGCTTTGTTTCGGGCTTTTATTTTTTCTTTTTCTATTTTTTTTTTTTATTTTTTGGTTTTCTTTTTTGTTTTGTTTTCGTTTGTGTTTTTCTTGCTGATGTAGGTGCATATAATATTCTATTCAAGTGTGCTGTGGTGATTCTTTTTTTTTATTGAAATATAACATGTAGTATTATTTTATCTATTTTGTCCATAGTCCTAGAATAGTAATAATTAATAAAAAGTATTCATAGTTTATGCAATATAGTATAGTTTAGTTTTGCATATTTGATATTTGTTTTTGTGTATTTGTATATAAAAACATATTATCCCTCAGTATTCTTTTATGTCAAATTTGTGTTTAGTTCATGAGAGGAATGTAATAATGCTAAGTAACTTCTGACTGTTTTATTAATTCCTTTAGTATCCCCCCGCCCCCGGAAAAAATGGCTATATAGTGGTTTTCCCCCATGGCGGAAAAACTGCTATATACATGTAGTAGTCTTTTCTCCATAGTAGTTTTCCTCCTGTACGTCACGGTTTGGAAATTATACACGTTCGTTCTTGTACAGTCAGACAAAGTTTGAAATACAAATGTACTATAGCCTGTGGATCAAACCGATGGTGTTATGGTTAAGAGGTTTCTATATACTGTTAAGTGGTTTTCTTTTGTGTGTGCGTGTGTGTGTGTGTAGGTGTGTGTGTGCTGCTTTTGTGTAAATATGTATGTCTTTCTAGTTGCAGATTTTGTAAATCATGAACACAAGAATGAGATTTCCTTGCCCCATACGCAAAGTATGAAAGGTCTCATCACAAACAATCTTTATGCAAAGTTTCAAAGCTCTACACACCTTTGTGTAAAAGATATAGTCAAATTTATAGTTTTTGAAAAGTAGGTCACGCTCCAATGTCAAGGTCATTGTGTTAAAAGGCATGGTCCCAAGTGAAAGATCTTATCACAAGGAATCTATATGTGAAGTTCCAAACCTCTTGGTACAAAAGATACAGCCGAAGTTTAAGCTTTGAAAACTAGATCGAGCACCAAGGTCACTAGTTAAAAAATCATAGTCCCAAATGCAAATGAAAGGTCTCATCACAAGGAATCTATATGTGGAATTTCAAAGCCTTGCACCTCTTAGTACAAACGATGTAGTCAATGTTTTTGCCACAGGGTAAGAGTCACAGACAGGTCAAAAACTAAATGCCCGAATTTCATTTCGGAGGAATAAAATCGAACTTGTTTTTTTTTTCGCTTTTATAAATGGAGATTTCTCGGATTAAATAAAGATATCTCGAATGAAATTCTAGTAGACATATCTTTATTTTAAATATCTACATCTGTATTTGGAAAAGAGATTAAAACTGAACACGTTTCTATTTAAAAAAAAAAATAAGATATATGTAAATTAAATGGATATATTCCCCTATCAAAAATTGAGATATTTTAAATAGATATCTATTACTGTTAACAAGGTAACAAGCTGGATTTACTTATGTGTGAAAGAAAATCCGGAATTTCACATTGGGGGAAAATTCTCTATATAGTAGTTTTTCCTCGAGGGAAAACGGCTACAAGAGGGGGCGGGGGGATGGCTATAAAGCCAAATTTCCCCCGGGGAAAAACTACTATATAGCCATTTTTCCGGGGGGAAAACTGCTATATAGCCATTTATTTCGGGGGAGGGGTGGCTAGGGGAAAAACTACTATATAACTCCGGTATGTTGATATTTACATTCTTTATATGTGTGTGTTTTTTCTGCTTTTATTTTCTTGTTTTTTTTGGGGGGGGGGATTGGAAGGGCAGACTGGGAATAGTGGTTAATCGATTGACTTGCAGCGATTCCCGGGTTGCTCCACTATGTTTAGGAGGTTGGTTACCTCCTGCTACCATGTCGCTATATAACTGAAAAATTGTTGAAAGCGACGTAAAACACCAACCAACCAACCAAACAGTAGCGTCAGGTTAAGTAGCTTGTGGTAGCTAGTGTTGGAAGAAGAATAGTTGCTACAGTTACCAAACTTGCACCATACTTTTATATCGGGATGCTGACTTAAGCGCATTATACCGACGGGAACGCGGGAGCTAACGCTTGGGTAAAAGCATAAGCTCATCTCGAATTCGTCGAGTGAAGCTAAAAGGATGCAAAACCGTAATATTTGGGGCATCTTTTGTTATATTTGACACATTTTTTTTCAAATTTTGATACGGTTGTAAATATTTTTGTTAAAAACCCGCTAAGTTCGTTGGTTAATTGATTGATGTCTCACGTTGCTTTCTACAATTGTCGCTTGAATGACCTGGTTAAATACTTTGGGATAAAAAAGTGTAGGTGCTACATTTATCAAACTTGCACCAAAGGTTATCTAGGAGTGCTGACTTAAATAAGTTCATTTGATGATGCATTTGACATTGATTCTACACTTGAGCGTCTCGGTTCAAAATTACAATGTTCTATAAAACTATTATTCTTTATTGTTATACATTTGTTGAACTCTTGTGTGAGAAATTTGAAGTTATGTCCAACCCAGAAATATTATGAAATTAATTACAGTAGATATAATAACAAATTATAAATTGTATTATTGTAAACAAATCTAATCTTCCATTTTCGTCTACAATATTTGTTGTTGTGTCCAAGCTCTTTTTAATGACCCAGGACGAATGTCCGGGGAGCTAACGTCACTGTCCTAATATCGGCGTCAGATGCGTAGACAAAACCTTCAACCTAGGCTATAACTTTTGAACCAAGAGGGATAGAGCCTTGAAATTTCACACATATACACTGTGGAAGGAGCTTTCATTTGGTACAATGACCTTTGACCTTGTGACCTTGAACTTAGAGTTTGACCGACTTTTTCAAAACTTCAATCTTGGCTACAACTTTTGAACCAAGAGGTGTAAGCCTTTGAAACTTTACACATAAATACCTTGTTGACGGCCTTTTCATTATGAACCATGACCTTTGACATTGTGGCCTTAAGCTTGTTTTTCTTTCTTTTCAAAAATTTCAACCTTGTCTATAACTTGTGTTGAATCAAGAAGGGTTTGAATTTGAAATTTCACACAAGGATACCTTCTGGAAGACCCTTTCCTTTGGGATCACGATCTATGACGTTTTGACCTTGACCTTAGAGTTTTAACTAACTTTTCAAAAAATAAAACTTATCTATAATTTTGCACCAAAAGGGATAGGGCGTTGAAAGTTCATTCATGGATACCTTGTGGATGGCCCTTATTTGGGACAATGAACTTTGACCCTGCAGATTGACCTACTTTTCTAAAACTTTAACCCTGGCTATAACATTTGAACCAAGAGAAGCAGAGCTTTGGAACTTCACACAAGGATACTTTGTGGAAGGCCCCTTATTTGGGACTATGATCTTTGACCTTGTGATCTTGACCTTGGAGTTTGAACTACTTTTCAGAAACATAAACATTGGCTAAAACTCTTGAACCAAGAGGGATAGGGATTTGAAAATTCACACATGGATTCTTTATGACAAGAGAATTTCATTTAAGTACCATAACTTTTGATCTTGGATTTCGACCTAATTTCCAACAACTTTAACCCGGGCTATATCTTTTAAACCAGTAAATTCCTTGTGCCAAGAAATTTCCTTTGGTATCATGGTCTTTAATCTTGTGACCTTGATCTTGGAGTTTGACCTACTTTTCAAAATTTTTTACTTGGTCTTTTTCTTTTAAAATGGTAAAGATAGGGATATCACTTGTAGAATCATTGTGACTTGGGTCCGGCGCCCCTCTGTTCATCAATGAATAAATGACTGGGATTTGGATTTTATTTAGTTTTATTCTATTGATAAATAGAATTAAATCACTCTGCATGAGAATTTATTTGAACGATAGACAATGGAATAAATTAAAATGAAATATTTGACTTAAGTATATTCTCGGTTTATGGCACCGGATCCAGAGCTTTCATGTGAGTAATTTTCACTCCCTGCACCTTAAATTAAGTGAACATGAAAAATACATGCTTCCCCCACCCCCATAATGAACCGCTGGCGAGCTATCTTCTCTTCTGACAACACTCGCATAAAATATTGTCTTACTATGCTATACTTCTGTCGAACGTCTGTCTGTCTATCCATCTGTCAGCACAATCTTGCTCACAACTCCTGCTAAACCCTTCTGGGATTTTCATGACACTTGATACAAAGAAAGAACACTATGTATAGATGTGCATAATGAAAGACAAATGGTATCAAACCATTTATAGGAGTTATGGCCCTTTTTCTTAAGGGGATCTTGACGATACTTGGTACAAATAAAGAAATCCCAATGAAGATGTGCATATTGAAAAGAGAAAAAAAAAAAGAAGAAAGAGGTATACCTCTTGAACTCAGATTTTCTTAAGACTGTTTTATGCAAAACAAACTATCTTTGCATTTACTCCTAAATGTTTGGGTGGAATTTGATGAAACGTGGTACAAAGAAAGATCACATTATGAAGATGTGCATATTGAACAGGAATTTTCACACTTCCCAAAATTTAATTCAACTGCATGTGGGGATAGTGCATAGTGTGTGGTGCATGGTTTGGTTCTAGTATTGGTTATTCATGCGTAGATAACGATTAAAAACTAGTGCGATAATCTTCTTCTCATGATATCGGTCCAGATGGTTCTCCGGGGTTTTTTCTCTGAGGCAAAATATGTATCATCAAAACAAGTCGTGTGATCGTTAGACTGCGAATGTTTGAAATATTGCATTTCCGGAATTCCGGAATAAATCGAATTTTATACAACAAACTTCTCGTAATCTGCTAAGAAGGAACTTTGCTGAAATATATGAGAAACACTTGAATTTAGAGAGTTCAAGAGACTGTTAAGTGCTGCAACGCATCTGTCTGGAAACAATAAAACCAGATCCTCTTGAGGCCGTATAAAGTACCATAGTGATTCTGAGGACTTTAACGACCACATACCAGCAGTCACATTAATTGGTTAGGTTAGCCCGGATTTCTAATCTGGACAACAGCCCTTGAATCGTACATCAACCAGACGTTGGTCTCGACTTTTGAAGAGAATGATAAATCTGATATTTAATGTTTGAAATGGATTTGCATAGTTTCATGTTTTTTTCACCGTTGAAGTCCCAATTCCTTTCCAGATTCCCTGGCCATGGTGATATGAATGTAATATGCTTGTACACTATATAAATGACGGTCTATACTATTCAAGAACATATGCGTTTATGTTTCTAGAAATTAATATCTTGCACCATTTTATATAAGTTGTGAAAATAAAGAAATTTCAAAATGACTATGTCGCTGATATTGACAAAATGCCTCCTGTGTACATGGAATGCTTATTGTTAACGATGGTCCCGCTATTATGTCCCGGTCAGCTGTTACTTGCATGGTCAAGTATGTAGTAAGGTTTTAACGTGCAATACGAGAATGATTCCAGTTTTATGTTATGTTCCTAACTAAACCTATAATGCGTTGTATCAATATGTCAATCTTATCATATATAATATGTTATGATCATCACATGTCAACATCGATTTATTGTATAGTGTATATTGTGTATTAACAATGGAATTTATCATATATTGTATACTTTATCACATTACCGTAAACAATGCATCTTATTGTAATTGATTCATGATTACGAATAAAATTTGAAATTCTATATATGTGCTTCAAGAATTATATCATAGAATCCAAGATTATGTGATACTGTGTGGACGTTGTCAGCTTCAGTCATATATAGGTACACTCAGAAGAGGAATGCGGCCTAACTGCTTGAAGTTTTGTTTAATTATTTAATGTCAGGTGTATATTATGTGTCTAATTGTCTTATGTCAGGTCTATATTTTGTGTCTTTTTGTCCAATACCAGGTCAGCGGTAAGCTTGTAATGTCAAGTGCATATTTTATGTCTGTTTGTCTAATATCATGTCGATATTTTTGTGTTTTACCTTAGGTTTATATTTTGTGCCTATTTGCCTAATGTCATGTCTATTTTCGAGTCTGATTGTCTAATATCAGGGCAATATTTTGTGTGTAATATCAAGTCTTCAATTGTGTATCTCTTTTTCAAATATCGTGTCTATATTTTGTGTCTAATTGTCTTATGTCAAATCTATATTTTGTGTGTCATTTTCTAATGTGAGTTCTACATTCGAGTCTAATTGTCTAATGTCGTGTCTATATTTTGTGTCTCTTTGTCTATTCTGTATAAGTTTTATGAAAATCCATTCACGAATACTGAACATGCTTTGTCTCATAGAAACTGTCACTGTTCTATCCATTAAAAAGAGTCCCATAACTCTGTAACGACAAGACGGATTTTTCTTTCAAAACCGAAAGGGCTCTTCCTTTATGTTGTTTGTCATATAGTGGACGGACATACGGACAGACAGACGGACATCTCTATACCATAATACCTCCGGTCTAAAAAGGGCGTATAAAAACTTTATATTGACAAATAACATGCAAATAATTGCAACACAACAATTTTCCGCTTTTTACGACGACGACAAAAGAGTGTAGAATATTATTCTACAGCTAAAATTACCGAATTTTCAAAGAAATTGCTGAAAACTGAAAATTCTGCGTCTTCCAATCACAATAAAACAATAAATGCGCACCTCTGTTGTAGTGCGATACTTTTTCTGTCTTATAGCTTGAATAATAAAATAAAATCGCACATGGACACTATATTTGGGACCAGATACGGATTTTTGTTAAATAAAAGGTAAAATTCTGGAAATATTTGCATTTATATACAGATCTACTGCAACCATATTGCAAGACACGTATGTATATTGCATTTATTATATTAAAATTGACCCAAATGCTTAAACTCAAATTACCGACACTTATGGGTGCATATCGTACGATTTCACTTTATAAAATCGCTACAAAGAAACAACTTAGTGTATAGTATATATATATTGCGATGGCGAAAAGAAATGTATGTGGCCCGCTGCAGGATGGATGCAGAAAGGTCGATGCCGGGGGGGGGGGGGGCACAATTAATGCAGAAGGCTTCAATGAGGCACGTAGCGCCGAAAAGGGGGTGAATGCAGGAGGCGGTTACGCCCATCAGATTGTGGGAGTCCGGAGGCCCTCCTCCGGAAAATTTTATATATTTATCAAGTAATCACATGACTACCTAGTCAGGTGATCACTTTTGATAAATATCAAAAGTTATAGACATAATTATTCTTTCTCTGGCTATGATATTGATATTTTGTATAGTGTATGCATCTGCTTTAAAATATTTCAAATCGTTACGTCAGTCGCTCCTTATGCCGATGTTGAAACTGGTTATAAAGTATTAAAGCAATTTCTTCCCATCCTGTATTGTATGTTAAAAAAAAAAACAAGCGCAGATTCTGCATGTGGCGATCTCTGCGAGAAGGGGTCCGTCATTTGCATATTATATATTCTATATGCAAATTTTATCACAGAGAGTACACGATGGAAGTAGGGAATTTTTTTTTTGTTAAAAATGTTACATCATGCAATAAAACAAATTATCACGTTTTGCTGTCTATGCAGTGAAATATCGCTATGTCATAAATTAATTCATGGCATATGTGACGTCATAGCGTGCAAAAGAATTGTGTCAAGCAGGTGTTTGATAAAATAAACACCTTTAAACTGAGTGTGAACTTGTGATAAAAAGAATCTGAAATGAAATTTTTCATACGGTATTAACGAAACTCGTGTGTTTTATATACCGTCGCCAAGGCTCGGGATATAAAGCAAACAACTCCTGTCTTAAATACCTTATGATATGAAAATTCATTTCAGACCTTATGTGATAGCGACGCTGTTGCAACGTTGGAAGAGTTTTAAAACAAAAGTTTAAAACGAGTTATCTTTCTTTGACCACTAAAAATTAAGGCGGGGGGGGGGGGGGGGCAGGAGAAAGAAAGTAAGGGGAGGGTTATGGACCTCCCAATACAATCATTTGGATACACTTATGTTACGGTATGACGGAGGTAAAATGTGAACAACTCCAAGCTTCGGGTGGGTTCGTTTCAGAGGTCTACATTTCTGTATATTGCTTTCTACAGATAACATGTCACCATCACTTGATTAGTGTAATACGAAAACTCCACACAACAAAGTCTAGTCACATGACTTTTATTACAAATATACATCACCACCAAAGACACTGAAGTTGCATGTACAGATGGAGAAAATGAAAAACTGAGATTAAGTTTATTTTACACTGATTTTCTTTTCTTTTGGACGGGAAAGGAATATTAGTAATATTGTGAAGGGAATGTATTACGATGTTGATAAGAAGATGATAAATTCACTGCAATTATTTGTTCTCTACTTTTTTCTACCCAGATAATATAGGAATGTTATTCATGTTTATTTTCTAATGTAAATTGATGGTGACGAGTGAGAATATTGTAGTATAATGATGAAATGATATTTTCACCGTAAGTATTTGATAATCCTCACTTTCTTTGACCAGTACTCTCCCACCCAGGCACGCCCCTGGTCGTCTACGTCTATAGACACAGGATACTGGATCCCATCCTTCTGTGTAGCCAGGTACTGTAAAAACTGTCCATGCTGGTCCACTATGTGTATACGGTGGTTATTACAATCTGTGATAAGGAGACGGCCCTGACGATCAGAACACAGGCCACGAGGATCAAATCCAGAATCACTGCCTTGCCCGGTATATGTGAATCTGTGGTCCCCATTCTTCTTAAACACTACGACCTTCTTATAGCTATCCGACACACAGATATCCCCCGTCAACTTGTTGATGGTAATATAGTAGGGATTCTTCACGTGTTTACTCTTTATCTTTCTGAGTATCCGCCAGGCAGGATTGTAGATCTTTACAACTCCTCCCTTCATACCGACCACCAGCTCCCCCCTCATTAGCCGGCATAGACCTAGTGGTTTGGAACCCTCCGTGGTGAAGAGTGTGCTGACCTGACCACGTGGAGATAATGACCTGATACATTGATTGTTTTCATCAATGTACACTAGTCCACCATCATCTGTTATACACATTCCGGACCAGCTATACAGTTTACATCCAGCATCCACGGTGCGGACCACGTTCCCCGTCATCTGCAATAAATCAAATTTTGTGGTACCATAATCATATACCCAGGCTTCATTTGGTGATCGTAGTCTTAGTCCCCATACGTCGTACTTCATAGTGAACTCTATCTCACACACTGGATTCGGGATCAACTTCATTGTTGTTACCTTATCTATTTTGTTTTCTGTTGTCACCTTCTCTGATTTCCGGTCCATGGTTGAGTCGTCCCCTTTATTACCACGTAAATAAGATTTAGTATCATCGGTCTTGGTTTGATCAACTAGTTTTCCGAACTGTTGTTGTAGACTTTCTCTTGATATACGGCCTGCAGTAAATGATGGAAGAAGTCGAGTAGCATCAACCTGGTTCGAAGCTATATCCACTGAGTCTTCATCCCGTTCATTCATGAATTTCAGCAAGTCAACTGGATCAGCTGATCGTAGGTGTGTATCATACGAGATAATTTCTTCATAAAAGTGGTTTAACTTCTCCCGGGTTTTTCTGACCTTTTCCTGTAACAGTGGCATAATAGTATGTTCCTTGATCTTCTGTATTTTTTTCATATTTTTTGCCAGTATGTCATCGATCTCTTTATGCATATGGTGTGCGCTATCTTTCATTTTGCGTTCAATATCGGCAATGGCGCTAAGGATGTCCTCCTGTGACTTACTTAATCCTTCCAATTCCTTGCGTATGTAGGGTCGGATAGTCTGAGATATTCTCTGCTGTTGTAACATGGCTTTGGATTTGACAGCATCATAGGCATCACTTATACTGGAACATTCATGCGTCTTGTGATTCTTCACTATACATATCAGACAGACAGGAACTTGACATGGATTGCAATAAAATTGATAACGCTCTCCAGGATGATTCGAACACTCGGTCTGTGTAGCTGTTTTCTGTCCTACTCCAGACGTGTATGGCACAGCTTCATGGTGTCGGTAAAGCTTCTTGGATAAGTGGTCGTCTTTACAAGGGCAGCAGAGTTTGATCCCACATGTTTTGCAGTAGTGTTCTGCTGTATTGTCACAGAAATCGCAAACTGCTGACCATTGCGCATGTGCATCATCATCGGACATGTCTCCTTTTGATGTTAAGTCAACACTATATTCTGAAATACACCAGTATATCTGTGAAGACAGGAGGAGAGATGAAAAGACTTACTTATGTGAAATAATTCAGAAATATAAATGATATCTTGATTTGATTTAAGTTAATGCTAAGAATCCACATTGATATATAATGTAAGACTCCGAGGTTGATATGACAGTCTTCTAAAGTGGTATCACTTTGGTTGCCAAGATGTCAAGGAAAAGATGGAACGTAAAGTTACGAAAACTAATGCATTGTCGTTTGGATAAAACAAAATGGATAATAATTTTCTTTTTACTTTTCCTCATCCCCAGTTTCCTCTCCAAATCCCCATTTGCTATTCTGTATCCGATTATATACACAAAGATGAAGCAGAGGCAGATGTCCCTCTTTCAGTAGTGTAAAAATATAATCTAACACTTAATTTTAATTTTTTCCTTTCCCTTTAATGCTAATTCTAATGTTTGCGTTTTACAAATCACTACAATTAGCAACCTGAATAACACTTTGTTATAATTGTATTGGTCCTCGGTGTTTGACACCCATCACCATCCCTTGGTTGATATATTTCAACAAATGCTGCCATCACTCTTATTACGGATAAATGCACTTATCTACTCATCTGAATATCCACTAATCCGAAGGTTCACTAGTCCGACGGTCAATTAAGCAAGTAGCCTAAGTTGTTCCATATGGCTCACCATCTTTCAGCACAAACATGTCAGCCAATCTGAGGCTATGGTGGCCATTTGTTGACGTATAATATCAATTCAGATAGTCGTGATACTTGACCTATATTACTTGCCCTCTGTGATGTTTATTTGAAATCCTTGCATCCTTTGGAAAGGAGCGAGCATGCGTAGACCAATCATGGCCATGGTATTCATGTTTTTTGACTAATCGAAAAATAGAAACGCAGTAGAGATCCGTGAGTACTTGCTTGCAAATTTCGTTGAAATTCAAGCAATGTTAGAATGCCACAGGTATAAGGATACGCCCCCTTTCTCTGCTGCAGATGTTTCGAGTCATTTTCTGACGGACTGATGGACCTTGGTATTGGTGAACTGTCGGGTTTATAAAACATTGGATTAGTAAACTATCAGACGAGTGGATAGTCCCCATATCAAATATATAATTACCCGAAAGTAGATCTAAATATAGTTAATGTAGCAAATTTGGATTATTTTTCTATTTTTTACAGTTCTAAGAAATTGTTAACTCTATACAAAAGAAATTAAAGAATCCTTCAAGAATCTGCAGGACCCTAGACATTGAGATTGAGCTCAGGGACGTGGATCAGAACAACCCCCTTACAGTAGCAAATTAGATTATATGGTTTAAATCTATTTTACACACACGTTCACATTGTACAGTATTTTGAGAAGTACTTCTACAACTAATATAAATGAGTAATTTAGAATGTAACCTACCCGCCTGCCTGTGGAGAGAAACATTCTACGATATTCAACAATCAATACACACCCGCTATACACTGAGCTTTCGGAAAATTGTGACGTCAGTAAACTTTGAAGTATTTGTGTGTTCAAGGTCGTGGATTAATAGATAACTGAGATAATGATACGACAGGAGATAGAGGGAAGACAAAAAGGTGACGAGAAGACAACGATGCAATTATTAATGTCTTAACTGGACCGTAGGAAGCAATTGAAAAGTTGGGGGTTCAAACTCAAAACAAACTATGATACCACTGTTTTAAGCCACTTTTGTGCCAAGAAGTCTTGCTTTGAAGAATCGCATAGATTTAGACACAGATTATGGCGGATCTAGAAATTTTTGTAAGGGGATGGCAGCCTACCGTGATTACTGTTTTCCACTATTCAGTCTGGAAAGGGGAGGGGTGATGTAGCCTTGAAAATAACCTTTTATCGGGTAAAATATTCCGACCAATGGAGGGCTGCAATCCCTCTCAAAATTCAATTTACTAATAAAGTCAATTCCACCTCTCCACTGTCATTTCATCTTAAAGGCTCTAAGAGGAATGGGAAATTGCGCCTATGGATGAATAAATGTTTTCCAGAGCCCGAACACTTTTTATCTTTGCATGATGAAAATAACTTGTAGTATTATCGTTCAGAAATGAAAAGAACAAAATATTACTGCTGCGAATCAACTTAATCAATTGCATGTTAGGAATAATTAAATGAATATTTTAAATGTAAATTAAGTAGATAACCTAACCCCCCCCACCCCCCCCCCCCACCCCCACCCCCCTTGTTTAATACACTTACCAAAGAAAAAAAAACGTGTTGGTTGGGGGGAGGTGATGAATAGAAGTATATATTAGGTGAATAAGGATCCGTTTTTCCTGACTCTGTAATAGTGAATGTTATCAAACCGGCGTGGTTTAATGGATGAGGTGCTCGGCTTGTGACTTAGAGATCGCGGGTTCGATTTCCACCGTTGGTTACCCAGCCTCCTGTCTTTTAGATTTGACAGTAAAAACCGTGGTTACTCTACATGACCTTCAAAAATAATGTTATTATTTAAACATTTAACTCTAGAAAATGAACACATTTGTTCTTACACACTATGATAAAAGGGAATGGGTGAGGTAAAGATGCATAATAGTGTCATTTTTCTTCTTGGGCGGATTCAGGATTTGATTTAGGGGACGTAATATTTGCGAGCGGACTCTGGTAGTGGGCAGATCCATCACAGGTTTCTGCTTTTAGGCATTCCGAAGAAAAACTTTAGTGACTGCGAGTATAGGGGAAAATATTCATCCGGCGCTGAAATGTTTTCGTTTCGATTGAATAACCACTCTGTTGCACAATGTTCAGCCTCGGATTAGAGTCTCCGGAATGCAATTGTATCATTGTTTTATGATTGATTGATTGATTTTTGTTTTACGTCACACCACGAATATTTCACGTATATGGTGACGGTATCTGCCTGATGCGGTGCATACAAATTTTGACCTTTGCAACGGACCCACCCGAAGCAGTGAGGGATCTTTAACGTGCCATGCATACCACGACACGGGACCTCGATTTTTACTGTCTCATCCGAA
Source organism: Pteria penguin (assembly GCA_035048485.1). Taxonomy (NCBI): domain Eukaryota; kingdom Metazoa; phylum Mollusca; class Bivalvia; order Pterioida; family Pteriidae; genus Pteria; species Pteria penguin. The sequence continues at coordinate 5,940,795 of CM068590.1, read as the reverse complement.
AGACATGACACTGGCACGTCCAGAGCAGGACTCGAACCCCGGCCTCCCGATCAGGAGGTCGACGTGATACCACTAGGCTACGCCGGCTTAATTGTATCATTGTCTCTGCAGATAATAGAATTATGAATATGCATGGTAAAAGTGATTCGATTATCAATAGAGATAATTTGGCATTATCATTATAAGGATATTGGAAATGGAGTGGGTGATCATCAGAATTTTACATTTAATCCATTTTCTACTTGTTCCACCCATGATTTGTCAATATTAGAGAAAGGGGGTTTGTTCCAAACTCCTCCCCACCTCTCCCCAGAATCAGCTATCGATCATTCTAATGCGTCCCTGAGAAATAAAGGGTATGTATTATGTGAAGCACTTTTTCCAGTAAGATGGGGCACATATGTAAAACAAATTATGGCTCGTAATCATACAAGACAAGATGTTACGAATATCAACCATAATCCCAAAACAAACGAAGTGCGCTTTTTAAGTGAAAATTAGGGATGTAGATGTAGATGTAATCGAATTTGTTCTGACTCATACCAGTATACAATGCATATGCTTGGTAAAATTCTAAACGGTATTTTTTCGACAATTTTAAAAAAAAAAATTTAAAAAAGAGTAAAAAAAAACCGATAGAAACGCATACGTATTCATGAGCGTCACACACACACACACACACACACACACACACACACACACACACACACACACACACACACACACAGAGGGAGAGAGAGAGTCTGTCAAAACAAAAGCTAAAACGTATTTACATATTTAAGTAAAAATATTTCTTTTTTTAATTTGATTCATACTAAATATGTGTCAATCAAAAATGATTTATGACGTGTTACAGTTAAAATTCTATCCAGTTTACGAGCATCTCTAATTTACGATAATGTACAATCGATGAGACTGCGCTACAATATACTGATATAGATCTCGACATCTAGAAAAGAAAATTTTATTTTAGGTTCTGAACTGTTTACAGTTATATGACATATCTACGAAATTCACATTTCATGCAATACTTCATGCAATAATTTCAAAGAACCTAAATGAAATAAGCGTGGCAAACTATATTATACACAAAATATTTGTATATATTACACATTTAAGTTTATTCTATTTGCGTATTTGATTTTTCGTAAGTAGATGATATAATGAAAATGAAAAAAAATGACATCAGGCCAAATTATAATTTATTCATATATTTATTTTCTCCAATATCATAACTTATTTAATGAATTCTTGTTTTCACAAGAAATTTGCCAGGTAAATAAGATATTCATTTTATGTCTATTACTTTTAGGGAGCCGCACAGTATTCTATTTTAGGAAACATCTGATCATAGAGAGGAAGCTATTGTGCGGAAGTAGAGCCCTACGATTGAGAGCTTTATGGCGACAATGTTTGAAAATGTTTTATTATGGAAGATACTTTTTACCTCGCTATTCAATTCTCGTTTTCGAGATCTTTACGTTATCTTGTGTCCGATCACAACAACCCTTTCTATTTCTCTTCTAGAGTTAATTTACATTGCTAACAATACAGCAGCCCCCTCTCTGTTCTTTTTGTTTTTGGTATACATTGACGTATGTGTACAGAATTATGCTAAGATTTATTTTGTTTGTTTTAAAGTAACTACCAATAACGTGCTTAAGTCTAAGTGTATTTTTATGAATATTTCTTTATGCATAAAGTTCGACTAATGGTAGTAGGAACGATCTAAGGGACGTAATTCTGAAAAGTGTTTAAAACATTTACGCGTATGGCCGCATTTCAAGCATGTTTCAGATTATGACCTATGTTGTTTACTTAACCACCGTCACTAATGACCATATCTAATTCATATACGCGTAAGCACGTTTTGGTTTTTTTTTCCGGAGCTTATCAAACATGTTTAAGATAAAGATCTAGTATATTTGTATACATAAAAGACGACCATTTCTAGCATATTCTTTATCCTGTCAAACTGATCAGCCTATCATCAACAAGAGAGTGGAAGATAAGGGACACCGGAAATGACGCTCTTCCAGCAACTGGCATCAAACTGACGTCATTGAGTATTAAATGTGACGTAATGCATTTGGCCTCGTAATAATCTATGGTGGTTGATCATGCATGGTAAAATACAACTTGAGTTATTTCATATATTCAGTAGATGTTATGTGTTTCAAATAATATTAATTAAGTTGTTAGGATTAGTGAATAAATGTAGTGGTGAGCTGGCTCCTCTGTGAAATGGGTCTAACATGTCAACTTGTTCTGCATGGAAAATCATCTCCTGGTATATACCCACAAAACACATGTCAATGTTTGCAAACAAACCTTGTTGGTAATTAATACATATGTAAGTACGCAGACTCATATCAGCTGCAATAACAATAAACTTGATCAAATAACTATTACAGTAAATTTTACTGATAAGTAGAAATACGTGGGAGGATCATGGAACTTGCAATTTAGGCCAAAACGATGTTTAGTTGCCAGTACAGAATGCGCTTGCTAGAAATGTCACAGTCAAGATCACAAGGGAATTCACCTTCATATCATCTGATAGGGTTTCATAAGTGAAGTAACACTTACTAAATATATCTCGGTCTTTTATAAATCAAAAGTAAAGGACATGGAAAAATTTATTTTTGAAATCAAGGTCAAGATCACAAGGTCATTGACTTTGGTGTCATTTGAAAAGGCTTCATTGGTGGAGTACGCATCGTACATTTCCCTGAATGAAGCTTATGTCTCTTATATTTCAAAATTGTGGGCAAAGTTAATATTCGCTATCTTTAGCATAAGGTTCACGGCCAAGCTGGCAAGGCTATTGATTTCAAGGTCATTAATTAATAGGCTTTATAGGTGAAGTACACATGCCATATATGATATCTTTTACTTTTATAGTTCAAAGGTTATGAACAACGTCGATGTTGCAGACTGCTACTTGAAACACAGATAGGACAAAGATAATATATTTGGACTCCGACACAAAGTATTTCAATTCGGGGCATACAAAGGAAATATCATACGGTTATATTGTATAGACATTCCACATTTTCAAACAATTTCTGAAAAGAAAAAAAATGTTTTAGGATGTTGTCTATAAAGCGGTGATTATCACATATATCACATAAGTATAAGCATAGTTAGAAGAGTGGGGATCAATTCAATTATGAATACCTGAACACCCCTAGGTTAAATTTTCTTTAAATTGATGTAGAGCAAATGTGTTATATTGAAAAGAAATTTCGACAGTTTTTAGAAAAATCAAACGATAGAATTGGTGTAGAGGTTTTCCACTTTGCTTCAGGTGCAAGCGTTCGAGTTCTATTCCGAAATTGCGGAATGGCTTTTCAGTCGACATAAAGATCTAAAGGCTCTGCTTTAGTTTCCTGCCGGCGCCTTCTTTGTTTTTGGATGAGAGAGAGGTTGCATTCTTATAATGGAAGCTGGTATGTTAGCAATGCTTCGGCAGGTCTGTGTATGTATACGTTTACATATATTTACTGATGCACCAGATGACAAGTCCAGATGTGATGTAAAACAATGAACATTGTGGCCAACCTATTGTTGGGTTTTATAATAGTTGCAGAGATGAAGTAGATCAATCAGAATCGTGCTCGACTCGGGTTTAAGTGGCCCAAGTTTCGCATTCCAACTTGACGGTTTCTGAAATTCGGTTGAGAAACTAATATACAAAAGATATGCAGGTACATGCGGAACTTGAGCCGCCACCTTATAAATGAATTAGTCTTGGGTTGACTTAAACAAGGAAGACTCAAAATAATTCAGATATATCTAAAATGATGTATAATAGTTATGAATATGTTAAGAATTGTACAATTAATAGGCGTGTCAGTATCTTCACGAAAATTTATAATGTGACGTTAAACTAACATTCACTTGATATTCAATCACAATTTTTATGCCCCAGGATAAAAAAACTGATAAAAACCATATGTCCAATCCGCTTTTCTCTTTGTCCTATTGTGGATAAAGATCTGGCGAAACCCCGTAAGAGGTCATGTTCTGGTGAACTCTGATGACGTTTCAGTCACCGAAACCATTATTTCCCATAATTAATCAATGAATCGGCTAAGCACGTGCAAGTGACGCGATATGTAAGAACAACTGTTCAAAAACTATCTTGCAGGTCACGCACGCTGAGGATGTTAATTTCATTCCCAGGATTTGTAACCGATTCACTGATTGGCTGAAAATCAGAGTTCATCAGAAAATGCCACTTGACGGGGTTTCACCAGATCTTTATCCGCAATGGGACGAAAAGAGAAGCGGAAAAAAGATATGGTTTTAATCAGATTGTTGGATCGATAGATCGGGGGCGTATTGGTTTTTTTTCCTGTCTATTTGTTCCTCTGTCTTTTGTCAACTTTAAATTTGGCTATAATTTTTGAACCGTGATGGATAGAGATTTCATATTAGGCATGCGTAGTCAATGAAACTCTTTCCAATGACACTAAGATCGATAACCTTTTGATCTTGACAATGACCTTCACGCTTAAAATAACTTGGTCTTTGGTGCTGCAGGGGTATTAGTTTTTTTACAAACACAGCTTCTTATTTTCTTAAATCTTTGCTATAGCTATACAGATTCATTCCTGGAAGTATCGCTTGCAGAGAAAGAAGATATAGAAATGTTTCTTTGTATATTATCATTATATGTTACATGTATGTTTGTGAATTCAACCCAGTGAGAAAGGAATAGGGGCATTAGGGGATAAGTCTGCCTCTTACTTTCGTCACATTCTATTAAATATTTTGGCAATTGGAGTTCAGGGCCAACCAATCACCTCTCGTACACGGCTTAAAGCAGAGAGGTTCCGGGTTGGAGCTCTTCAGATGACCACCTGGCGTCATGTCTTTTGGATGAGACAGAACAAATCGAGGCCGCACTGAAGGATATAAAGATGCATAGTCTCAAAAGTCAACAGCATGGAAAATTTAAAAGAAAAAAGAGAAACACAGTTATCTCCCTTGGTATTGGTTTCCTTAGGAATGAATTAGACCGACGTCTCATGAAGTGATTGTAAAGATATCATATAGAGACATAGGTAAATTATGACTCTGTACCTTGTATTAATGCAGTGTATATTAGATATTGCATTTATGATCCACTACGAATTGAGGCCAATGTCCGCTTGATGTTCGCTTCGACACTGGGGATACAGGCACACGTCAGCAATGACTGCTAAGATGATTGCTGTCTTGTGATCAGTATCCATGCTTTCAAAGTGTAATTGTTGAAATTCCCAGAATCGTAAGGGTGCTCCATATGACCTCAGGAGGATATCGATTTATTGTTTTCCAAATAGATACATCGCAGTTACAATTTCTCTACCTCTGTATGTTTCGCATACATTGCAGCAAATTTCCTTCTTAGCATTATTCTAGACGTTGTTGGAATGGAATTTGGTTGACTTTTAGAAACCATTCACCGGGTATATGTAATTTTTAGGTGTTTTTACACTAATCTCTTTGCTGAGTTTGGGAATACAGGTCCTGGCCTTGTGAAGCTGGGAGAATTATGCGCATTGACATCCTGAACCGAAATAAAGAGGAAACCACAGGTAGTGTCTTTATAATCGACGGTTACGCATGAATCACTGAGCATGGTAGGGATAATGCATGGTATTGGTGCTGGTGTGGATGTAGTTGTGATGGTGTGTGGTGCATGGTTTTGGTTGTGATGTGCGTCATTCATGCGTACATATCGATTACAAACTAATGGGATAGTCTTCCTCTCATGATATCGGTGCAGATGGTTCTCCGTGTTTCTCGAAGTCAAGATCTGTATCCTCAAAACCAGTCCTGCGATATTCAGAGTGCGAATGTTTGAAATATTGCGCTTATCTGGTGAATGTATTCCGGAATTGATAGAATTTTACGCAATAAACGTCTCAAAATCTGCTAAGAAGGAACTTGGCTGAAATATATGAGAAACATTTGAATTCAGAGAGTTCGAGAGACTGTTACTGTGACGCATCTGTATGGAAACAACAAAACCAGATCCTCTTACGGCCGTATAAAGTACCCTAGCGATTCTGAGAACTTTAACGACTATACTTTGAAATCATGTATACAAACCACATACCAGCAGTCACCTTTGTCGATGAGGTGAGCCCGGATTTCTAATCTGGACAACAGCCCTTGAACCGTACATCAGCCAGACGTTGGTCTCGACTTTCGAAGAGAATGATAAATCTGATGTATTTAATGTATATAACAATGATATAAAGATCATATGTATACTGAGATTTAGTTCGTATATGATACCATCATCGCTACACGTGACACCGGCCTATTCTACAGACTAAAGGAACACAAGCTCAAGAGAGATAACTCTTTTTCCTCTGAATTCAGAACGTTGTAGTTATTGCAGAGTGTTTGCACTTAGAAATTGGTATGGTTCGTGCTTATTCGAGGCACACGTGGTATAATGGTGTAGTTCATGGCTTGCGGAACAGACGATCCAGGTTCGATTCTAGCATTGCGCCACTATGGTTGGTTACCTCCTTCCACGTCGTGATATGACAGAAATATTGTTGAAAACGACCACAAAACACGAATGAACGGACCAAAGAACCAGCAAAAATCACTTAAATGAAATAAAGCACTTTTCTTTATATGCAAAATGAAACAAAATCAAATGAAAACAAACATAATATTTATATTAGTATATAATACGAAGGTTTGAAATGGATTTGCATAGTTTCAGATTTATCATTTATCATCAAGAGATTTATCATTTTCTTCAAAAGTCGAGATCAACCAGGGTTATATATGTGCTAGACTAGCATCGTCACTGAGGAAGTTCTACGGTCGTTACGAGACTCTTATTACTCCATATGATATCTCGTTATCCAGATTCCGATCACTTTACACAGATTTGACACCTTCTATACTAGAAGGTTACCTACTTCGACTTCTCCATATATAAATACATATGGAATTCACACGATTTGACTCCTTCTACGGGGTATAAGTGACGGGTGTTGCTAGCAAGCAGGAGATGCTCACTCTCCCCGGGCACCTGATCTCACTCCATCACAGGGGTTCACATATGCTCTTCAAGTAGACATATTTTGTTATTTTCCATTTGTTTTTCATTTTCACTGATTTTGTATGTCCTATGGTTTCATGATTTTTGGACTTGTGGTTTGGATTTATCCATCATCTTTACATTCATGTTTTTGTCCTTTCTCACCGTTGAATTCCCAATTCCTTTCCAGATTCCCTGGTCAGGGTGATATGAATGTAATATGTTTGTACACTATATAAATGACGGTCTATACTATTCATGAACATATACATTTATGTTTCTAGAAATTAATATCTTGCACCATTTTATATAAGTTGTGAAAATAAAAAAATTTCAAAATGACTATGTCGCTGATATTGACAAAATGCCTCTTGTGTACATGGAATGCTTATTGTTAACGATGGTCCCGCTATTATGTCCCGGTCAACTGTTACCTGCATGGTCAAGTATGTAGTAAGGTTTTAACATGCAATACGAGAATGATTCCAGTATTTAGTTATGTTCCTAACTAAATCTATAATGCGTGGTATCAATATGTCAGTCTTATCATATATAATATGTTATGATCATCACATGTCAACATTGATTTATTGTATGCTTTATATTGTGCATTAACAATGGAATTTATCATATATTGTATACTTTATCACATTACCGTAAACAATGTATCTTATTGTAATTGATTCATGATTACTAATAAAATTTGAAATTCTATATATGAGCTTCAAGAACTATATCACAGAATCCAAGATTTTGTGGTACTGTGTGGACGTTGTCAGTTTTATTCATATATAGGTACACTCAGAAGAGGAATGCGGCCTAACTGCTTGAATTTTTGTTTAATTGTTTAATGTCAGGTATATATTTTGTGTCTAATTGTCTTATGTCAGGTCTATATTTTGTGTCCTTTTTGTCTAATATCAGGTCAGCGGTAAGCTTGTAAAGTCAAGTGCATATTTTATGTCTATTTGTCTAATATCATGTTTATATTTTGTGCCTATTTGCCTAATGTCATATCTATTTTCGAGTCTGATTGTCTAATATCGGGGAAATATTTTGTGTCTAATATCAAGTCTTCAATTGTGTATCTCTCTTTCAAATATCGTGTCTATATTTGTGTCTAATTGTCTTATGTCAAATCTATATTTTGTGTGTCATTTTCTACTGTGAGTTCTACATTCGAGCCTAATTGTCTAATTCGTGTCTATATTTTGGGTCTCTTTGTCTAAAGTCATGTCTATCTTTTGTGTCTCTTTGTCTATTCTGTATAAGTTTTATGAAAATCCATTCACGAATACTGAACATGCTGTGTCTCATAGAAACTGTCACTGTTCTATCCATTAAAAAGAGTCCCATAACTCTGTAACGACAAGACGGACTTTTCTTTCAAAACCGAAAGGGCTCTTCCTTTATGTCATATAGTGGACGGACATACGGACAGACAGACGGACATCTCCATACCATAATACCTCCGGTCTAAAAAGGGCGTATAAAAACTTTATATTGACAAGAAACATGCAAATAATTGCAACACAACAATTTTCCGCTTTTTACGACGACGACAAAAGAGTGTAGAATATTATTCTACAGCTAAAACTACCGAATTTTCAAAGAAATCGCTGAAAACTGAAAATTCTGCGTCTTCCAATCACAATAAAACAATAAATGCGCACCTCGGTCGTAGTGCAATAGTTTTCCCGTCTTAAAGCTTGAATAATAAAATCGCACATGGACACTACATTTGGGACAAGATACGGATTTTTGTTGAATAAAAGTTAAAATTCTGGAAATATTTGCATTTATATACAGACCTACTGCAACCATATTGCAAGACACGTATGTATATTGCATTTATTATATTTAAATTGACCCAAATGCTTAAACTCAAATTATATATATTGCGATGGCGAAAAGAAATGTATGTGGCCCGCTGCAGGGTGGATGCAGAAAGGTCGATCTGCGGTGTGGGGGGGGGGGGGCACAATTAATGCAGAAGGCTTCAATGAGGCACGTTGCGCCGAAAAGGGGGTGAATGCAGGAGGCGGTTACGCCTATCATCTTGTGGTAGTCCAGAGGGCCTCCTCCGGAAAATTTTGTATATTTATCAAGTAATCACATGACTATCTAGTCAGGTGATCACTTTTGATAAATATCAAAAGTTATAGACACAATTATTCTTTCTCTGGCTATGATATTGATATTTTGTATAGTGTATGTATCTGCTTTAAAATATTTCAAATTCGTTACGTCAGTCGCTTCTTATAAAGTATTAAACCATTTTATTCCCATCCTCTATTGTATGTTAAAAAATACAAGCGCAGGTTCTGCATGTGGCGATCTCTGCGAGAAGGGGTCCGTCATTTGCAAATTATATATTCTATATGCAAATTTGATCACAGAGAGTATACAGTGGAAGTAGGGAATTTGTTTTTGTTAAAAATGTTACATCATGCAATAAAAAAAATTATCACGTTTTGCTGTCTATGCAGTGAAATATGGCTATGTCATAAATTAATTCATGACATATGTGACGTGATAGCGTGCAAAAGAATTGTGTCAAGCAGGTGTTTGATGAAATAAACACCTTTAAACTGAGTGTGAACTTGTGATAAAAAAGGATCTGAAATGAAATTTTTCATACCATAATAACGAAACTCGTGTGTTTTATATACCGTCGCCAAGACTCGGGATATAAAGCAAACAACTCCTGTCTTAAATACCGTATGAAATGAAAATTCATTTCAGATCTTATATGATAGCGACGCTGTTGTAACGTTGGAAGAGTTTTAAAACAAAAGTTTAAAACGAGTTATCTTTCGTTGACCACAAAAATAAAGGTGGGCGGGGGAGGGAGAGAAAGTAAGGGGGAGGGTTATGGACCTCCCAACACAATCATTTGGATACACTTATGTTACGGTATGACGGAGGTAAAATGTGAACAACTCCTCCAAGCTTCGGGTGGGTTCGTTTCAGAGGTAAACATTTCTGTATATTGCTTTCTACAGATAACATGTCACCATCACTTAATTAGTGTAATACAAAAGCTCCATGCAACATAGTCTAGTCACATGACTTTTATTACAAATATACATAACCACCAAATACACTGAAGTTGCATGTATAGATGGAGAAAATGAAAAACTGATATTAAGTTTATTTTACACTGATATTTTTTTTTCTTTTGGACGGGAAAGGAATATTAGTAATATTGTGAAGGGAATGTATTACGATGATGAAAAGAAGATGACAAATTCACTGCAATCATTTGTTCTCTACTTTTTGCCAGAAAAAAAATGTCAATTTTCCTACCCAGATAATATAGGAATGCTATTCATGTTAATTTTCTAATGTAAATTGATGGTGACGAGTGAAAATATTATAGTATAATGATGAAATGATAACTTCACCATAAGTATTTGATAATCTTCACTTTCTTTGACCAGTGCTCTCCAACCCAGGCACGCCCCTGGTCGTCTACGTCTATAGACACAGGACGCTGGATCCCATCCTTCTGTGTATCCAGGTACTGTATAAACTGACCATACTGGTCCACTATGTGTATACGGTGGTTATCACAATCTGTGATAAGGAGACGGCCCTGACGGTCAGAACACAGGTCGTAAGGATTAAACCTAGAATCACTGCCGTGCCCGGTATATGTGAATCGATGGTCCCCATTCTTCTTAAACACTACGACCTTCTTATTGTTATCCGACACGCAAATATCTTCTGTTAGCTTATTGATAGCAATATAGAAGGGTTTACTCACGTGTTTACTCTTTATCTCTCTGACTATCCGCCAGTCAGCATTGTAAATCCTTATAACTCCTCCCTTCATACCGACCACCAGTTCCCCACTCATTAGCAGGCATAGACCTAGTGGTTTGTAACCCTCTGTGGTGAAGAGTGTGCTGACCTGACCACGTGGAGACAATGACCCGATACATCGGTTGTGGTAATCACTGTACACTAGTCCACCATCATCTGTTACACATATACCCGACACGTTATACAGTAAACATCCAGCATCCACAGTACGGACTACGTTACCACTCCTCTCCAATACATCAATCTTTGTGGTACCATAACCACCATGTACCCAGGCTTCATTTGGTGATCGTAGTCTTAGTCCCCATACGTCGTACTTCATAGTGAGCTCAGCCTCACACACTGGATTCGGGATCAACTTCATTGTTGTTACGTATTTTATTTTGTTTTCTGTTGTCACCTTCTCTGATTTCCGGTCCATGGTTGAGTCGTCCCCTTTATTACCACGTAAATAAGATTTAGTATCATCGGTCCTGGTTTGATCAACTAGTTTTCCGAACTGTTGTTGTAGACTTTCTCTTGATATACGTCCTGCAGTAAATGATGGAAGAAGTCGAGTAGCATCAATCTGGTTCGAAGCTATATCCACTGAGTCTTCATCCCGTTCTCTCATGAATTTCAGCAAGTCAACTGGATCAGCTGATCGTAGGTGTGTATCATACGAGATAATTTCTCCATCAACGTGGTTTAACTTCTCCCGAGTTTTTCTGACTTTTTCTTGTAACGGTGGCATAATGGTATGTTCCTTGATCTTCTGTATTTCTTTCATATTTTTTGCCAGTATGTCATCGATCTCTTTATGCATATGGTGTGCACTATCTTTCATTTTGCGTTCAATTTCGGCAATGTCGATAAGAATGTCCTCTTGCGACTTACTTAATCCTTCCAAATCCTTGCGTAGGTGGGGTCGGATAGTCTGAGATATTCTCTGCTGTTGTAACATGGCTTTGGATTTGACAGCATCATAGGCATCACTTATACTGGAACATTCATGCTTCTGATGATTCTCCACTATACATGTCAGACACATAGGAACAAGACATCGTTTGCAATAAAGTTGATAACGCTCTCCAGGATGATTCGAACACTCGGATTGTGTGGCTGTTTTCTGTCCTACTCCAGACGTGTATGGCACAGCTTTATGGTGTCGGTAAAGCTTCTTGGATAAGTGGTCGTCTTTACAGGGAGAGCAGAGTTTGATTCCGCATGGCTTACAATTGTGTTCCGCTGTATTGTCACAGAAATCGCAAACTGCTTGCCATTGCGCATTTGCATCATCATGGGACATGTCTCCTTTTATCAACACTATATTCTGAAATACACCAGTATATCAGTAAAGACGGGAGGAAAGATGGAAATAATTACTTATTTGAAATAATTCAGAAATATAAACGATAACTTGATATGATTTAAGTTAATGCTAAGAAATCACATAAATATATAATGGAAGACTCTGAGGTTGATATAGCAACCTTTTAAAGAGTTTACACTTTGGTTGCGAAGATGTCAAGGGGAAGGTGGAACGTAAAGTGTAAAAAACTAATGGATTGTCGTTTGAATAAAACCTACAATGGATTATATTGGTGTTGTTTTATTTTTCCTTATGCCCAGACTTCTCTCCCACTCCCTATTCGTTGCTTTTTGTTCGATTATATACACAAAGATGAAGTAGTCAATTAAGGAAGTAGCCTACGTTTTCCTGTATGGCTCACCACCTTTCAGCACAAACATGTCAGCCAATATGAGGCTATGGTGGCCATTTTGTTGACTTATCATAACAATTCAGACAGTCGTAGAACTTGACCGATATTACTTGCCCCCTGTGAAGTTTAGTAGAAAGTCATGCATCCTTTGCAAAGGAGCGAGAATGCGTCGACCAATTAAGGACCATGGTGTTCATGTTTGTTGACTTATCGAAACGAAAAATACAAAGGCAGTGGAGATCCGTGAGTTCTAGCTTTCACAAACGCTAAGATGATCCAGATTCATGATTTGTTATGCGGTATACTCCTCGGGATTTATCTTCAATTTCTAAGTAAAATCTTAGTTTTTCATCTTTTGTTTTACCATGATTATTATCTTAAATAAGAAAATAATGAAATATATATAAGATATGTATATACTTCTTCATTGAATTCAAATGTGGATTTCAAAACATTTATAAAAGTGTTCTTAAAAATTACTGAAAAATAACATAATGACCTAGGATAAAACGAAAGTCACACCCCCTCATACATTCGGAATCTCTCCTGCCTTTTCTCATAAAAGAATGCTGCAATTTACAGTGAAATAGTCCCGATAGCAGTATCGGGATATCACAGGAATAAAGATGACCTCCCCCTTCCCAACGCGCCCTTCTCTACCTCCCGTCTGCTGCCTCTACTGCAAATGTTTCGAGTTATTTTCTGACGGACTGATGGACCTTCGTAGTAGTGAACCTTCGGGCTTACAGAACATTGGACTGGTGAACAATCAGACTTGTGGATGGTCCCCATATTACATATATAGGAAATCGAAAGTAGATCTATTGATTGATTGATTGATTTTTGTTTTACGTCAAACCACGAATATTTCACGTGTATGGTGACGGCATCTGCCTGATGCGGGGCATACAAATTTTGACCTTTGCAACGGACCCACCCGAAGCAGTGAGGGATCTTAAACGTGCCATGCATACCACGACACGGGGCCTCGGTTTTTACTGTCTCATCCGAAAGACATGACACCGGCATGACCAGAGTGGGACTCGAACTGCGGCCTCCCAATCAGGAGTCCGACGCGATACCACTAGGCCACGACGGCTTCGAAAATAGGTCTAACTACATTAAATGTAGCAAATTATTATATGGTTTGTATCTATTTCATACACATGTTCACATTATACAGTATTTTGAGAGGATCTTCTACAACTAATATTTCATGAGTAATATAGAACGTTACTTACCTGACTGCCTGTGGAGGGAAAAATTCTACGATAGTCAACAATCAAAACACACCCACTGTACACTCAGTTTTCGGAAAAAGTGACATCAGTAAACTTTGGAGTATTCGAGGTCGTGGGTAAATCTATTAATAGAGCAATGGTATAATGATATTGACACGACAGGAGATAGAGGGAAGACAGAAAGGTAAATAGAAGAGGACGATGCAAATATTAATGTCTTAACATTGACGCATTTAAAGCAACCCCCCCCCCCCCCCCTTAAAATAGGAAAAATTTACTAAAACAAAAAAGGTCATTTTCGGCCATTTTTAGGGCTGCACCCACTCTCTCCAGACCGAATAGTGCAAAACATTAGTCATTGGAGACCGCAATCCTCCCCCTTTTAAAAAATTCCTAGATCCGCCTATGCTTAAAAGAATTAAATGTGTTAGGGAAGGGGTGATGCATATTATAGTATAGTAGGTAAATAAGGATCCTTTTTTTTCCTGACTCCGTAATAGTGAAACGTCGTGAAGCCGGGGTTTTATAGAATCCGTTACTAATATATATATCAGTGGCGTATTTAAAGATAAAAAGAAGGAAATGGTGAGATAAAACGCATAATTTCTTCTGAGGCGGATTCAGGATTTCACTTCAGGGGCGTAATATTTGCTAGGGGAATTGTTCTATCCATGATTTGTCACTTTTAGAGAAAAGGGGGGGGGGGGCGTGCGGACAGGCCCCCCCCCCCCCCCATCCCCCGAATCAGCTATTGATCATTTTAATGCGTCTCTGGGTAAAAAAGGGGATGGGTTATGTGAAGCACTTTTTCCTGTAAGATAAAGCACATATGGGACGTCAAATTTATAACCCCAAGAAATTATAGTAGATTATTTGTTATGAATACGAGACAAAATCGCAAAGCTAACGAAGTGCGTTTTTTAAGTGAAATGAGGGGGTGTATATTAATGAGAGGTAGAAATATTTGACAGCATGATCCCTACAAAACATAGAAATATTAGAGACGTCCACCTTTCCTCTTTCAATCATTCAAGTGATTGTCACGACTGACAGGTCCGGGGATTGACTCCCGCTTGTAGTTCCTCGGTGTATTGTCATAGGACTTATACTGGAAAACCAAGCTCTAGTGTGAAGGTCAATATGGCACGTAGAACATCCGCCACTGATTCCGGTAGGTCTGATGGATATGACTGAAATTCTCTACATTGTGCCATTGTGCATTATATATATATATACATATATATGTACACTGAAGTAAAGGATGATCAATTCATGATAATCAAACCGATTTAGCTTTCATAAAATCTCCATTGTACATTTTGTATGCAAATCTGTGATTATACGAATTTTCGTGTTCTGAAAGTTTTCCTCAAGGATGGTCGATGAGTTGGGTGTCATTGTGAACAAATGGATTATCGGACTGTTTCATAGTTGAAGTGTTAAGGAATTCGCAATACTTACGTAAATACCCAGATATAGCGGAATTGTAATACAGTCATGAATACGGAGCTTCATACTTCATGTTGTAGTTTTGTCCGACATGAGTGTTACCTATCAAAACATTTTCTGTGATTTCGATTCAGTAGTCCCAGCAACTAAATCATCAGATTCACTGACATCAAAATGAGATGTTGCTATACACTTCTCAATACCAACAGAATTATCCTCTGTCAGTCTTCTTAGTGAAAGTATTACAAAAAAGTATTTTATACTTAAAGTCACCACGTCGCCGACAACAACAGCATAAAACCCCAAGTTTACCAATATGTTTTAGTTTGATTTTTCTTGCATACGATATAACTAGCTGTACAATCGAGGTGATTCAGCATTTATCTTAAGGAATATATCACCCGGACTACAAGACGCTTCATAACGACGATTGGTTGTTTCTTCCAAATTATCTATTGAAATGGCCTTGCCGAAATTTTGAAATATTTTTCCTGTCGAATCGAAACTAAGACTTTTCAAGACTGCAGTACACTGTTGGCAAACTGGGAAAAAGGGTTATATTTTACCATTGGGAATGGATCCGTTCCAGCTGAGGAATCAGAAAGTCGGATGTAACCGAATGGGTATTGTACAGACAGCTTAAAGGCGAATCTAGTCAGAGCCAGTTTGTTTCATTATATCACGGTATCTCCGGAATACACGGAATTTTAAATCCGTTACTGATATCTGCAGAAGCGGTTCATATTTTAGTCATATAAACTATAAACGACAAGATCGGTTGGTTGATCATTTACTTTACTCCATGATTCTTAAACGGGGCCTGTATCACACCGAAATGTATACTTTCGCAGCAGAAGCCGAACACCCCCTCCCTCCCAAATCAATTGCAATCAGGAGTGTCACACCACTGCGACACAGGACCTCGGTTGTTTTTGTCTGATCCGAAGACAAGGCATCAGTACAGCTATTGCGGGAGTCGAACCCGGGACTCCCGGTCACGAGCGGAACACCTCTTCCTCTGGACTACGTTGGCATCAAACGACAAGATGGGTTACTATAATAGTAAGAATATATGTCGTTAGAACCCTTTAGTTCG
Source organism: Pteria penguin (assembly GCA_035048485.1). Lineage (NCBI taxonomy): Eukaryota > Metazoa > Mollusca > Bivalvia > Pterioida > Pteriidae > Pteria > Pteria penguin. The sequence continues at coordinate 5,924,418 of CM068590.1, read as the reverse complement.
TTGTAACCGGAAGTCCATGCTATTTAATAATCTCGCAAAATCTCATATGTAAATGACTGTGTGATGTCATTTTTAGATCAATGGCCGTTTACAAATATCATCAAATCCACTTGAAGATTAAAAGAAGAAAAGGCATCAGAAACCGGTAATACAATAAAATAAAAGCAAGGTCCAACAAAAAATGGCTGTATTGATTAAGTCCAGTTTTATGAGACTTGTAAAGTCCTTGTCTTGCATTAATTCGACCCCTGTAAAACTGAATCGTCAGCTGTTCCTTATTGTCAATATTAACCAAGTCACATGCATGATGTGTATCAATACATTATAAGGCTAATACTACAAAATTATCATTTTATCGTACCTTATTTGTTACAATACAGTGCCAGTTGTGTTCATAAGGTTTATGGGTTATTTTTATTTCATTATGTTCCATCTCTTGTGATGCATCTCCACTGTTGGTGATGTTTTTATATTTAATTACATTGTATTACTTGTGGATGGGGGGATATGTGTTATTGCCCTGTTTTATTCATTCATTTATTTATTTATTATTATTATTATAATTATTATTATAATAATAATTATTATTATTATTTATTTATTCATATATCTATTTATTTACTTATTTATTATTATTATTATTATTATTATTATTATTATTATTATTATTATTATTATTTATCTATTCATTTATTTAATTATTTAGGGTGTTAATGATTTTGCCCTATGCAGAAAATGAGGATTTTTTTTCAGAACAGTCCCAAACAACCAAAAAAAAAAAACAGTGTCTATACGACCCACAGGCATTACAAAATGCATGTGTGAATGTAATGTAATGAAACAGTGTGTCTCAGTTATCAAAGCGTCTCCATTACATGGTGTTCCAGAGCAAACCTTAAGGGACAGAGTAAAAAATAAAGTGTCTATTGGCTCTGTGATACGGGAAGGTTGCCTCTTTTCACACAAGAGGAAGAGCTTAATTTTAAATCATGTAAAGAGTCTGGCAAATCTTGGATACGGTTATAGTCGCCAAGAGGTTGCGAGCATGTCATCGGACTATGCAGTAATTCTAGGGAAACGGACAAAGACAACACCACTTACCCATTGCTGGTTTCATTTCCAGATGGCCAGAGCTGAGAGTATTGAAACCTTGTGGATTAGAACACCTGAGGGCCAAGGCTGTAACTGCCGAAACTGTTCATTATTTCCATGAGCTCAATGATGTCATGGCAAAGTACTGTCTGATGGACACACCCTATTTAAAATATTCAACACAGATGAAAAGTGAATATCTCAAAATCATAATCCATCCAACGTTGTTGCTGGAAGAGATGTTCACCCCCTGCTATAACATCTGGGAAATCAGCAACGACAATCATAGGGTGTGGCAGTGCTGCTGGAGTTGCAGTACCACCTTTCTTTGTTTTCCCAGGTGCATGGATGAGGAATGATCAAATGGAAGGAACATCATCTGGAGCTAGTGGTGACGTGTCAAAAAATGGTTTGTCAAATGGAGAAATCTTTAGGAAGTACCTGCAAAACCATTTCATCACGTATATACCACGGCATGACCACTTTGTACTTCTGTGGATGGACATACGACATATGCGTAAGTAAGATTGATTGAATGGGTAAGGCTAAAAGAATCATTTTGTACATCTTGCCAGCTCACACCAGCCATATTCTGCAGCCGTTAGACAGCGAATGTTACGGTCTTCTTCAAAGGATATATAACGGTGAATGCCACAAACAGATGTGTAAACATATTCTGTAAAAAGTAGGTACAAGGTAGGGGCTTGCCAGTTATGCATACACGAAAGCTTTTAGTCCAGATAACCTGAAGACGGCTTTCCGGAAGACAGGAATCTATCCACTAAATCCGTCAGCTATAGACCCCCTCACACTGGTACTAGTAGAAGTGTTCAGTGAACCGGAGTTAATTACCAACAGCGGTGAGGTATCTCAATAAATTGAACATATTTTTTTGACAGTCGTGTAGTGGCATTGTTTCTAGTACGGTCAGAGAAAAAGACCACAAGATACGCCTTAACAAGTTAGTATCTGGTCGTTGCATCACAGGAAACGAGTTTTCTGTTGGACAGCATGTCAGTACTTCAACTAAGCACAAAACAAAAAGCGGAGAAAAAGGCCAGGAAGAGCAATAAGAAACCGTCAGAGGGCACCTGTAATTCCGAGATTCCAGGACCAAAAAGTGAACATGAGCAATGTAATAATGTCTCTTGTCATCTAGAAATTCAGTCTTCAGAAATAAGAGAAAGCGAGAGTTGTTGCTTCTGTCCCGAGGCGAAGTGAGGAAAATTAATTTGCTCATTTTTACACAATGCGCCACTATGTTATTAGGATTATTAGAGTTATCGCTCTTTCTCTATACGAACTCTTATGTTTGGAGGTAACATTAGTTTTCGTTCAGCCATTTGCATTGTGTCAAGTTTGATATGAATAAAAGTTTCATCTGTTTATAGACATCTCCATTCATTACTGGCGTGGTGGCAGCCGGTTATCTTACCTACGCTTTCCGGAACAATCGGAGCAACCATTCTACAGTCTGGGTGGTGTATCGTCCATGCAAACCTTGCATAAACAGGGCAGTTTATCCAATTGCTGTTCATTGAAATTTTTATCTGACACTTGAACACTGCGTTTGCACGTTTTATCATTCATGCATGAACAATGGCCCAACACAGAGCACCAAAACAATGGTCATTATCTAAGAACGAGACAATAACCACGTTTGAGGCGTGGCGTCAGAATTTACAATATACCCTTTCATTGGACCCCAACTTCGCCGACTTCCTTGTGGATGGATTTGTTTGGACTGAGAAAGGTGTCGCTAATCCAACTCGTGGCCTACAAAACGATGGCGCCGATGTTGCAGCCGCAGCGCGCCGCATTGCAGCACAAAAACTAGCCCATCTTGAGCTAATGTTAGGACAGATCGCCAATTACTGCCCCATAATATCTCGCAACACAATCGTGAAGCAGTCAACATCATTAAACAGCATTTGGCAAGCAATACGATTGCATTTTGGCTTTCAGTCTACAGGGGGCCATTTCCTAGACTTTGACCTTATACACCTAGAGCCCGGTGAGCGCCCCGAGGATTTATTTCAAAGATTAACTAGTTTTATAGAGGATAACCTACTAACACATGGAGGTGGAATTACGCATCATGGTGAGGACATACCCAATGACGAGGAGGTATCCCCATCCTTAGAAAACCTGATCGTACTAACGTGGCTGCGCTTAATACACAAAGATCTCCCTGCTCTTGTCAAACAACGCTATGGTACAGAGTTAAGATCAAAAACATTAGCCTCACTCAAACCCGAGATTTCACAGGCTTTAAATAGTCTTTTGGACGAGATTCATGCCACTTCTGAGTCCAAGGTTCTCCGCACTGCATTTCGTACTAATCAGAGGACCAAACCCAAACAACCGACGCGTTATTATTCCGGTGACGTTGCCAACAAGAGTTCATCGAGAATATGCCCTCTATGTCAAGCGTCCAGCCGACCAGGTAAAGACCATTATCTAAGCCAGTGTTCGTACTTACCACCCGCTGACAGGAAATTTATGAGTCGTGCTAGATTGGCCATTTCGTCCGAGCATTTTACCGATGAAGAAACCGACGATATCAACCCATATACGGATGACCTTGAATTGAAGGATGACCACCAATCTACCGGTACCGTACCTTCTACTAGACGCGTGAGCACCAAACGTTCACCGCAAATAAAGGTGTTTCATGAGGACCATCCTCTTCGAATTACGCTCGATAGCGGTGCCGAAAATAGCATGATCAAAACATCAGTCGCTAAGCACATAGGAGCAGTCATTAAGGCAACTAAACAAAGCGCCCTTCAGGCAGATGGCGTTACCCCGCTGCCCACCGTCGGAGAAACACACTTGGAACTCACACGTGACGGTACGGTTTTACACATGGAAGCTCTTGTCGTCAATGACCTCGACGTTGATGTTTTGGCAGGTATGCCATTCATATCAAGCAACGATATTACAATTCGTCCGTATAAGCAGTATATCATACTTGGCGATGGACCTGTTATACACTACGGTTCACCATCGGAAGCGCCCATTTCCGTCCACCGGGTTAGACGCACCCATGCATATTTACTCCGAAATGAAGCCCCGTCAACCGTTATCTGGCCAGGGTCATATCTTGAAGTTAGCATTCCGAAGGAAATACATCCTGAAAGTACTCTTATAATCGAGCCTCGTACTGATCTTAACCAGGCAATGGACTGGCCAAAGCCCAACATCATTGAAGCTGTTAGAGGGAAAGTGCGCATTCCAAATGACACACGAGAGCCACAAGTTGTTCGCAAAAACGAACATTTGTGCCAAGTTCACCTGGTTTCCGCAGAAATTGACGACAGCACTGCAACACTACCTTATACGACAGTCCCTACCCCAGTGAGGACCATAGGCTCTAATAACAAGCCTACTTATCACACTAGTGCCGTAAAGCTGGACCCCGACAACATTCTTCCGAACAATATGAAGGATGACTTTAAAAACACACTACATGAATACGATGCGGTGTTCGAACCTGAATTTAAGGGATACAACGGTGCAGTGGGTGAATTTAAGTCTCACATTAACATGGGTCCCGTACTTCCGCCTCAGCGAAAAGGCAGATTGCCACAATATTCACGCGACAAGCTCATAGACCTACAACAAAAGTGTGACGAGCTTGAGACACTTGGTGTTCTTCGTAAACCAGAGGAGATCGATATCACGGTGGAGTACCTAAATCCATCATTTTTAGTGAAGAAGGCAAATGGAGGCCACCGACTTATTACTGCGTTCGAGGATGTAGGGAGATACAGCAAGCCACAACCTTCCCTGATGCCCGATGTAGACTCCATACTGCGGTCCATTGGACGATGGAAATACATAATTGTCTCCGACCTCACTAGCGCATTCTATCAAATACCACTTTCAGAGGAATCTATGAAGTTTTGTGGAATTGTCACGCCCTTCAAAGGGGTCAGAGTCTATACCCGCTGTGCCATGGGCATGCCGGGTTCCGAAACTGCGCTAGAGGAACTCATGTGCCGCGTCCTAGGAGACTGTCTCCATGACGGAATTATTGCAAAATTAGCTGACGATTTATACTGCGGTGCCGATACCCCCGAAGAGTTGTTGCAAAATTGGAAACGTGTCCTTTCATCTTTGCAGAAAGCTGCTCTTTGCCTCTCCCCTTCAAAGACCCTTATTTGCCCGCGCTCAACCACGATTCTAGGATGGACATGGACCCAGGGTAAATTATCAGCTAGCAGTCACAAAATTGCGGCTTTAGCGTCATGCAAATTACCAGAAACCGTCTTCGGACTACGATCTTTCTTAGGCGCTTATAAAGTACTGAGTCGTGTCATTCCAAACACCTCCGATGTTCTAGCGCCATTAGAAGATGCTGTCACAGGTCTCACATCAAAGGACAAAATACCGTGGACCGATCATTTACGAGATTTGTTCAGTGAGGCTCAGAACAGGCTGTCCTCCAACAGGACAATCGTACTCCCGTCACCACAGGATACCCTATGGATTGTTACCGACGGATCTGTGTCAAAACGTGGATTAGGTGCAACCCTGTATGTAATGCGAGACAGTCGATTGTTTTTAGCCGGATTCTACAGTGCGAAACTTCGTAAGCACCAAGTGACATGGTTACCCTGCGAGATTGAAGCATTCTGCATTGGTGCTGCGGTGAAGCACTTTAGTCCATATATTATTCAATCTCACAACCGAACGTACGTATTGACCGACAGTAAACCGTGTGTTCAAGCAATTGACAAGTTGAGCCGTGGAGAGTTCTCTACTAGTCCTAGAGTCACTTCTTTCCTGTCCGTGGCAAGCAGGTACCAAGTTACCTTAAAGCACCTTGCAGGATCTGCCAACATCCCGTCGGATTTCGCGAGCAGAAATGCACCGGAATGCAATGAGCCGAACTGTCAAATCTGCAGCTTTATATTACGGACAGAAGACTCGGTAGTCCGATCCGTGTGCGTACAAGACATACTCAATGATAAACATTCGCTTCCGTTTACCACACGTTCGGCCTGGTTATCGATCCAAGCAGACTGTCCAGACCTCCGCCGCACCCATGCTCATTTAAAGCAGGGCACTCGCCCGTCAAGAAAGTCGACCAACATCAAAGATGTAAAGCGATATTTATCCGCCGCAACCATAGCGAGAGACGGCCTGTTAGTCGTACGACGCGATGAACCTCTTAAATCATCCACCGAACTTATAGTTGTACCGCGTGATGTCCTTAGTGGTCTCCTCACCGCGCTACACATTAAGTTGGACCATCCTACTAAGCATCAGATGCAGTTAGTAATGAAGCGCAACTTTTATGCATTGGACATGGTAGCAGCTATTGACCTCGTGAGTGATGCTTGTCATACATGTGCGTCGCTCAAGAAATTTCCCGATCGTCTCATAGAACAGTCGAGCGAGTATCCTTGCGAAGCCGTAGGTGTGTCATTCGCCGCAGATGTACTGAAGCGCGAACGTCAACTGATCATCGTTTTGCGAGAAGCCGTGACCTCGTACACAGTTGCCCGCATCATTAGTGACGAGAGAAGAGATACCCTCCGCGACGCTCTTTTGTGCTTAGCTATGGAGTTACATCCATTGGAGGGACCACCCGCCATTATCAGGGTCGATCTGGCACCAGGTTTTAACGCATTACGCGAGGACGGCATGTTAAGGAAATTTGGATTACTCATTGAAATAGGCCGTTCCAAAAATCCAAATAAAAATCCTGTCGCGGAGAAGGCCATTTACGAACTTGAGTCAGAGATACTTCGCCAAGAACCATGTGGAGGACCAATAACCGATCTTGGTCTTGTTACCGCCGTTGCGCGACTTAATTCAAGAATCCGAAGCACTGGCTTATCTGCACGCGAGCTTTGGACTCAAAGAAACCAGTTTAATCATGATCAGTTACCGATTACCGACCACAATGTTGTACTCGCCAAACATACTTCACGTGAACGAAATCACGATACCAGTGCGCGTTCCAAGTCAAGAAACAATACTTATCGCCGATGTCAAAACATAAATGTTGGCGACCTTGTTTACCTTATTTGCGACCGCGACAAAACAAAGGCACGTAACCGTTACATTGTGACAAGCATAGATGGAGAGTGGTGTTACATTAAGAAGTTCACGGGAAGTCAGTTACGCGCAACGTCTTACAAGGTGAAGCTATCGGAATGTTACCGTGTGCCATTTGATGTGTCGCCAAGGTTGTCAACTGACACTGCGAATGACGACCATGATGACGTCGAAAAGTTACGCGAAGCGAATGTACACACACCCGTTGTGGCCGATCCTACCGCCATCCCAGCGCCGCATATACTCACCGAACCCGCAGATGACGCCGAAGTGTGTGCCAAATTCGACGAGACACAACAAGATACCACAAGGACTTTCGAACTTGATTCTGACTCAGATACCGAAACGTTGTCCCATCAAGATGAGACTAACCAGACAAGACCCTAGAGAGAAAGGCGTCTGCCTCGACACCTTAAGGACTATGAACTTTGTTGACACTATGAAGTGTTCAGTAGTTTAGATTGTGTTCATTCATACATACATTATATAATTAGTATCTTTAGTGACATATTTCATACAAGTAGTATGTGTTAGTGACATTTACTAAAAATTCATAAAGCTTTTCATTTTCAAAAAATTAAGGAGAAATCACGCCACTGTGTTATTGGGATTATTAGAGTTATCGCTCTTTCTCTATACGAACTCTTATGTTTGGAGGTAACATTAGTTTTCGTTCAGCCATTTGCATTGTGTCAAGTTTGATATGAATAAAAGTTTCATCTGTTTATAGACATCTCCATTCATTACTGGCGATGGGCTTAGTATGATGTGTGTGGGCATTGGGTTCATCTAAAGTATTGTTCAAAACTTGTTGCTGTTAGAACGGGGAGGGGGGGGGGTTAAAATTAAAATGTATCCATTGTCAATGAAATAATATTTCAAATTTGTAAGTTGACCGGTGTTCCAGTTTCGTTCTCCATTAATGAATCTTGAATATTTATTAACATGACAAACCTTAATCTGCGACTTTTGATAGTAATATTTAATAAGGTTTCAATAGGCCATTTTCGAGTTACCGTTACGGTTCGAATTTTACGTAGCTTTAATCTAAAACCTTGTTCATGCTTACTTCCGGTTGATTGTTGTTACCGTGCAACTCGAAAATAGATCTCGCGTAAAGCGGATTCACTGATTGATTTAGACTTTACAAGTATCTCAAGTAGAGAGAGATGACTTGTTATGAATACAAAAAAGACCAATTGGTGAAATTATGCAGATTTGTCGAGGAGTAGTCCGACTTGAACAGCTGTTGACAGTGTGAAACTTGAAATGTTGCAATGAACAGCTGATGGCCGTGATGAACAGTGTCTGTGAAAGTGAAAGACTTAGACTGCCAAAGTTTTTCGTTAGTTCGCGCTCGATGATTTATCATTAATGTTCATTGTTAGTCCGATACATAATTAATAATTGTTTTTAATGATACATTAAATTATGTAACTGACATTATGCATGTTGCCCATCTTTTTCTTACATTAGTATTTACGCAGTTACAAGTGTACTCATGAACTGAGCATTATACTTCATGATGAACCTGACATGACGTGTCAATACACCATTCAAGATGCACATTGAATATCCATGATTATCAAGGATCAAGTGGAATTTTCTCACAATGCCTATGGGTTAAGAACCTTAATCTACTAAGACTACTTTTTTCACCTCTTCCATACTCCATATAGTAATTTGCTTGAGACATGTGTAGCAGGAAGGTTGAAAAATCATTGGCCAGACCGGGACTCGAACCCAGGACCTTCCGCTAACAAGGCGGATGCTCTACCAACTGAGCTATCTGGGCCGATGTCCCAGTCTGCCACACACCTCCCCTGCCAATCTGAGGTTTCCCCCAAACCTCACACCAAGTCCTCCTCTCACAGTGGCATACAACCTCTGCCAACTGATGAGAGTTGGTGGAACCTCCAAACTGTAGCAGGAAGGTTGAAAAATCATTGGCCAGACCGGGACTCGAACCCAGGACCTTCCGCTAACAAGGCGGATGCTTTACCAACTGAGCTATCTGGGCCGATGTCCCAGTCTGCCACACATGCATAAAGCAATATAATCCTTTACCACTATTATCAGCTGATAATGCCTATGTAAAATTGCTTTAAAGGAGACTAGTGCAACACCAACAGAAACTTATATTGACTATTCCATTCCCACTCGAAAAAGTGAAGTCAGAATACAGTTATCATCATCATAATGTTACATTGCTAAACTTAGTAAATACCTCTGTCATACCTCGTACAGTAATGAAAATAAATTGTGATGTCACAATTTTCAGCAAATATTTCTAAATGGAAAGAGGAGAAAAGAAGAAGTTGATAGTTTTATTTTGGATAGAGAGATTGTTGTAGAGGATGATTCCTAATATCAGGGTTGGTTTAAGAGTTTACATTAAATTCTCACCTACATATGGAGTATGCAGATATTATGATCTTTTACTAGTATAAAAACAAGTGTGGTCATTATGGGGAAATTTAGAGAATTTAGCCCTATAAAAATGATAAAAATAATGAAAGCTATATTATAAGCTGTTTGTGGCAAATTTACTTAAGTGATGCTGAGATTTATGGAGAGTCGATTCAAAGGAGTGGCTGCACTTGACTAAAGCATACCGGTGATTACATATACAAACAATATTTTACAGTATATGTACATGTAAAAATGTACAATGGATATTAATACTAATATAGCCATTACTTATATTCTAACAAATTTAAACTCTTTAGCTCTTATACTGATAGTAGTTTTTGTTGCAGGATTTTATTTTCTAATGCAGTTTATTATTGTTTTTGGTGGCAACTGTGAGAAGTGCAAGTATTAAATGGCTTGAAATACATGTACAGGTCTTATTTGCACTTGACATGCTGGCCACATTTCCATTTAAGCATCATGCATACAGTTCCATCTATGTTATGATCATAGACAAGATTCTGTGTATCACTTTTTATCAATGGGAGATCATACACAGTTACATGTAGTGATGGCACACTGTATCAGTTACTTTTTAGTTTTCATTTCCTTGACTTTCTATTACATGTACATTTAAAATTTTCAACCTTCAGTATTGTTGGATAATTGACTGATTTATAATTGAGAAAAACATCAAAGTATACTGTGATGAATCAAACATTTTTATAGTAATCAACATCAGCCATTACATTTGATTGATTTATTAGCTAGCATAGATATGATTATATGCATGTACATCAATGATAGGACTCTCAAGAAACTTTTTAATTAAATTTGTAAGTTAATTTTTTTTATCACTCTATGTTATATTATATCTAATAAGACAGGTCCCCTAAACAAATATTTTGTATTTTCCATCAACTTCTGTTGCTTTTGATATCTCTCTTATCCTCAGAGGTGAAATGTGTCTGTCTCCATATCCCTGCTCAGTGATCTTCAGAGGTAATATCTGTATGTATCTCCATATCCCTTATCAGAGGTGTATGTAACTTTCATCTTCAGAGGCGATATCTGTCTGAGTTTCCATATCCCTCCTCAGTGGTGTCTGTAACTTTCATCCACGATTCCACAAGGCAGTAGGAATGGTCATCTCCACGTGACACTGAATTACAGAAAAAGTAAAATGAATGATTGTAATGTAACCAGCACTTTGCTGTTTTCTCATATGATTTGATACATAACAAATAGGAGGAACATGACCATAATTATGTAAACCTACCTAAATATTTTATGGTAAAATGACGAAAGCACTGATCAACATAGTTGATTAAAGTGTAAGTTTCAGTAAACATAAATTTCAGATATTTCTGAGGGAAAATATTTTTATAAGAAATACTTCTATAAGTTACTTAGAGTTACTAAACAGACTTTTATGAATTACTCAATTATATAATGGAAATTTTTACATTTTTCAAAAATCTCTCCACATGGAATTGATGATCATCTCAGTGATCCTGGACGTCAGAAGTGGTACAGTACTTGGTAGTGTCAGTATGGATAGAGGGGCAGGCGTGGTGTAGTGGTTAAGCGCTTGGCTTGCGGCGCCGACGATCCGGGTTCGATTCCCGGGTTGCGCCACTATGTTTAAGAGGTTGGTAACCTCCTGCTTCCATGTCGCGATATAACTGAAATATTGTTGAAAGCGACATAAAACACAAATCAACCAACCAACCAACAGTATGGATAGTACCCGGTAGCAATGTCTCAGGTTCTAGTTCAGCTAGCTTTACTGGTCTGATGCTTCTCTTGGTTTTACGGGCATTTTGAAGTAGGCACATAATGTGGGATTTTTTAAAGTAGGCAAAATCTTTGGTATCAACATAATGCGAGAAGCAAAGTCTGTGATTATATGCAGACTTGTAAATTTTTTTTCTCAACATCCCTTTGCTACGTCTTCTTCTTTTTCCGCTAAACAAAGAGGCGAACACCATCACTGCGTCAGGACAAAATGTAGGGACTATCTTTTATCATTTTGTCACTTGACAAATGCTTGACAATCGATAATTTGTAAAACAGTGTTACTTTTATGGTTATCACGATGTTTACGGAACGTAACTCAGGAAACCGGAAGTTGGCATGCACAAGTAACTGAGGATTTCTAAATATAACTTCAATAAAATACGGGTTTTTAACGGTCAGATTCTGTAACTCGAAAATGGTCTATTGCATTTACCAATTTAAAAATATTTCCATGTTTTATTTCACGAATCACATTTAGCTTGTCAATAAATATTTTATTTCTACTTATTGTATGCGAACAAATAATATTAACACAATAATATATTGCTTTGGCCTGATATTTTGGTTACCATAAAGTTACATTCATGGCGGACGATTTATACACGTTTGACCTAGTTGTTGAGAAAACCTTCTTCTCGTAGTTAGATGGCTTATGACTTTCAACTGAAAGGTTGCAAGGGTAAAGATATATTTAATACATACAAACAAGAAACACAATGGCTGGATGCAAGGATTTTAATGACACTTTTATTTGTTTAATGGTTTGTTTACATCATTAATACCACAGAGTTCCGGTATTCGAAGATATAAAATTTTCAGTTATGTCATCAACTATTATTGTAATAATGTCTAGAAACAGGTTTTTTGCTACATTTTATACACAGTTTGCAATGCCGTAATGATGGTAGACACTCCTAAGTACGTGTCTACACAGCATTAAAAACTGAAATCTTGAAAAAAAAGTGTGATAAAAAAAGGCGGTACTAAACCTTCACCTTGGCTGATCAGGGCCCATATGTACTAAACTTCATAAACCCTACGAGTACTCATAAGTCACACGTAGCGTAAATTTACGAGTGACGTCATATGTACGAAATGACGTATACGTTACTTACGAGTGATTCAACTCGTAAATCTACAAGTGCTATAGACAACTTTTTTCGACATGACGTCATTAATACTGAATGACGCCATTGTCGATCACGTGACCCATCCGCCATTACAACCGTGATTGCGCGCCTAACAAAAACCCGTGAACAAGTCACAAAACGTAAATGTATGCTCGTGGCGGCGGCGAGTCTTGCGCTGTTGTCCGCTGCACCAATAACAGAAAGAAGATTTATGCATGGAAGAAAACTTTATGTGAGTTACATGGCATTCTCCAAGAAGAATGTCCCTGTTGTATACCCTACAGTTTGCATAAAATGCCTTCTGATGAGGAGATGAGACTTGCATGGGTGCGGGCGTTGAACAGAAAGGATCTGCCCAAAAATGTTCTTGTGTGTTCAGTCCACTTTATCGACGGACGCCCTACATCACAAAACCCAACACCAACAGTAAATCTAGGTAACTCATACAGATCTATACAGTACACTTATGTAATCAATTTCAGAAAACCAGTTCTAAAAATAGCTAAGGGAAATACCAACAACATGCAATATGCATTTTTTTTTTGCAAGCAATGCAATGCCAATGGAATGGTATATTAAAACAAATGATGATCAGTGCAGTGTCGGTCGTCGAAATAGTTGTAGTATATAGTAATACTAGTAAATATTGTTATCATGGTTATGTTTGTAATGAAATTAAACAGTACAATTTTCAGATGCATATCTTTGCTACAACAGTCATATGACAGTCTCTGATCCTGTAGAACGCTGTTCAGTAATACTATTACTAATGCGTCGGACTGAGCAAGAAGACAAAACATAGTCACAATGTACGAGTTTGACAACGTTCTTTGGCCTTATTTTCATAGCTTTTATTTCATCATCATGCCCTCGTAGTACACATATCAGAAATCAATAACATTGGCATATTTGTCAGTCTGTCGGTCCGTCTTTCTGTCTACATTTTGGTTAAAGTTTCTGGTTCAAGCAAAATCTCAGTAACTTAGAAGAGTATAAACAGTTAGCAGCTTTTTGTTTTAAAATATGCCTGGATCCACCTCTGAATAATAATTCGAAGATGTTCCATATTGTACATTTCTGCACTTAAACAAATTATTGCATTATCATTTTTTTAAAATAAATTAATGTTAAAATTTGCTTTCCAGGTTATGATGCACCAATTAAAATTGGGCGTAGACCACTCTCAAGGAAGACCAGAATGTATGTATAGCTTCATTTTTTTAATAATAAAGAAATACAAACATAATAATTGCCTAATGATTCAGTAATGAAATTTAAATGTATTTTAGATTGAGTGTCAATGTTTCAAACTTTCTTAGTATCTTTTTTGAATTTTATAAACAAAAGGGCATTTGGTCTGTAATCCTAGATATTACAAACTCAGTATATAATGACAGTGATACAGACTTACAAGACATCCAATTTTACAACTATTTTTTGTATCTCCTGTGAAGCATAGTGGTCTATAGGGATCACTTTGTCTAGAGTCCGTCTGTTTGTCCTGTAGTCACACTTCAGATGGTAGTCACACTTTTACATGTAAGCTTCCCAGGGGAAACACGTGTTTTTTTTAAAACATTTTCTACAATGTACATGCATGTAGTGTTGAAATATTTGGATAATTGAATTCCATTTATCTCTCAATAGTGTAACACCCTCTTGCGAGCATTATGTGTATTTCATGCATTTTTTTCTTTTCAGGGAAGTAGAAGATCCTTGTGTGTTTGAAGAATTACACAATGACATTGCCAACACAGCCAACATAGAAGAAATGCAACAAGCTGGCCTGCAGCAAGAACAGAAATCAAACACACACCCTGTTTCTAATGATTGTGCTTCTCAGACAGATATGCGGACACTTTCCACTAATTCCGTTGCCACTCAGTGGATAGATGCTAGCCTTCAAGACCATGACTATTCTGTATGTCAATTATTTGCTCCAAGAAACAAATCAACCCAGACAAATACAAAGTGCTTTGAAGAAAAGGGGGTCAACTGCAATACAACTCGTATTGTTATGTCATTTAGTGATATCAATTCGGACGGAAAATCCCACCTCTACACTGGTCTGACTTTAACTGCTTTTAAAACCCTCGTGCAAGTGATGGAAAAAATTGATTTGCCATTTAAATTTGTGATGCCTGTACCTGACCAAATTTTACTGACATTGATGAAACTAAGATTAAATTTACTATTTGCTGATATTGGTCACAGATTTGGAATATCAGAAAGTCATGCTTCCAATATATTTAATGGTTGGCTGCCTATACTCGCTACAACATTGAAAGATTTGGTGCACTGGCTTCCGCGAGAAACACTGAGGGCAACAAAGCCGCAAAGCTTTCAGGAGAAATATCCAAAAACAACTGTTATAATTGATTGTGCTGAAACGTTTATGCAACGCCCAACAAATCTGAAGACAAGAGGTAAAACTTACAGTCATTACAAATCACACAACACAGTCAAATATCTTGTTGGAATATCTCCACATGGACAGATTATGTTCATTTCAAAAGGTTTTGGTGGCCGAGCTAGTGACAGATTTATAGTCGAAAATTCAGGATTTTTGAATTACTTGCTGCCTGGTGATGAGGTTATGGCAGACTGGGGGTTTACTATTGGAGATCTTTTGTTTCCATTGAGAGTTAAATTGAACATTCCAGCATTCACAAAAGGAAAAGATCAGTTATCTGAAAATGATGTCACAGAAACTAGGAGAATTGCCCATGTTCGCATACATGTAGAACGTGCGATTAGGCGACTTAAGGTCTTTAAGATATTAAGTGATGTAGTGCCAGTTGCAGCTGTGAAAAATCTAGATGACATTTTAATAGTCTGTTCCGCATTGGTAAATTTAGGACCTGAATTGATCAAAGATTCTGAGAACAATCCAGCCATAGATGATTTAGAATTGTGATGTTGATAGAGCATCAATTGAAGCAAATTAAATATATCGTTATAATGTGAGGTTTTGTTCCTTCTGATGCAAAATAGGATTCATCCTTGTTCTTAATATTGTGTACTGTTTTATATTATTTTTACATTTATTCATATACCTTAATATGTTAAGGTACTATTTTTTAAAAATTGAAATAGAATTCAGAGTTCTATAGATTCAAAATTGATAAAAAATATTTTTTCACAGCAATATATATCTCATAATCTGTATATAAGATAAGATTATAAAAGGGAGGTTATCCACAGAAATAAATGTACATGATGCATTTTCTTCATTTTTCATGAAAACATGTTGAAAATTTAAGTCAGAGTTGTTTAACTAGAAGTGTGGTGTTCTTGACAGTTTTGTAGTATGCTTGACATGCCTTGTTCATTGAACAAATCAAATCAAGGAATTGAAAAGTGATATTTATTAATAACTATTAGTATTTATAATGCATATTAGTTTCAATACCAGTAACATATATTCCACCTGTATATGTACTCCACTACTTGCTGTTGGCTGTGATACTTGAATATTCCTTTTCAATATGTAAAAGCATGACTTATTACATGTATTACCATGTCAGTGATTTAAAATTAAAATTAAAATCATTGTTTGGTTTGAAATTGAATTTAATAAATCATATCAATTGTTATAGTGCACCTGATTGATTAGAGTATTAAGTAAAACTACTCATACTGGTGTCAAACATTTTTGCATGCAGATTGCCTATGTAGGAAATTATCATGTAGATCTTAGAAGTCAGCTAAACTTTATGTGAAGATGTTAAAAAATTAGGATTCGAACCTGTCTAAAGGAGTAATGATTTTGAGTTGACTAAAAACATTAATTGAAGATATGCATAATTAATGTCTATATTTACACATATGCAAGATCACAAAAGCAGATCTACTGAGACATTTTAACATATTGTGCACTAAGCCTCAGTCTTCCAGACTCAAAGTCATCAACAAGCCTAGGCAAAAATTTGGAGAAATAGAAGCATTTGAGCCTAGAAACTGACCTTTCACAAAAGTCAGGATTGTATGGTACTGAGACACTCACATATTTATCATCTGACCATACAACAAATTTACAGTCAGACAATCCTGTAACATGCATAGTAAGCTGTACTTGGAGGTAATAGCCTCTTGAACCATTGTGTTTCAAAACATAATTTTCAGATTCTCTGATAACATCGTATTTACGAGAATTAATAAGACTGTCTAAAGACTCGTCTTTAAGAAAGGGACACTTGATTTCTAACAACTGGTCGCCCGTTGAAGTTCGTATAATTCCATCCGGTGAAACACTGAGCCACGGTTGATTACTTGATACAATGGTGCCAACATCTGAAATAATGTCGCCGTCTTGTCGGGGTTGCTGTTTGGCTTTTATTTCACCATCCTGCCCATGCTTAGTGAATATGTTGCCTCTAAACGTGGGGTAAAGGTGCTCACGAATGAAATTATCAGGATTTGTAGTATCCCTAATTGGTATCTTATGAGATGTGCTTCCGGTAATCCTGAGTTTTCGACTGTCGTGCCATAGGTCACACATCGAGCTTGATTAACAGTGATCTTAGATAAATTAGAAATTTGGGTTGGCGTAAGTTGTACAAAACGACTGTAGAATTTCTCACACTTCACGCATGATAGGTCACCTGTATGGTCAGAGTGGGGTGTGCTGTCATGAAAGAATGTGTAGTTGATTTGGGCACTTGCAGATTTATTTATAATTGAGTTCTGTAAGAGGAATAATGGCTTCAGGGGAGAGCTATCGATAAAAGAACGTAAATCAGAGTGACACAGAAAAGACTGGAATGTCGATTTCCCTACATTTTCCGCTGCATTGTGTTCGATGTCGTCAAATTTGGCATATTTTGGTTTTGAAAAATCCATGCCTGCTACGGGTCCGGGCTCTATATTTTTAGTTGTGCCCTTGTTCCACTGAGCCTGAATATCTGTACAACTTTTGCCTGTGAAGCTCCTCTTTACAGCATACTCTATTTTCCAGAGCATAGCCCCAACATGACTACACGTTATACTATTCCCAGCCATGCACGAAAATCCTCCGTCATGAATTGTACCATTTATGTTGCACAAGATCCAGGGATGGTGATTCTCATTTTTAACCCTTTGTGATGGGCGGACGTCTGATTTCATAATTAAGAAATTGTCATCAATTCGATAGTGTAATATTCTGCCAGTGGATCCACTCTTGAAATAATTATAACTTTCCATAGACTTATAATTTTTCATTTCATTGCCGTCACAAGCCCTACTCGAAACTAAATAGTTATATATATCGCCATATTGTACATCGGGCCAGTCTCGCATGTCATCGCTCCAATCGCTTGAATTTACATCTTTAGGGGAGATACATGGAATAATAGTCTTTTTCATAGTAATCACAGAATTCATATCATTCATATTCAATAAGAAAATAATGTACCTTCATACACATCTACCACAGTTATGAAAAGTTTTTTGTTAAGTTTGTATTGTCCGCCTCTCGAACTAGTTGTTTATAAATAGCAGGTGCGTCACTGTTGTTATGGTGGCGTAACACAGCGCGCCGTCTATCGGACATGACGACAAACACGAGCGATAATTGAAAAAAGTCGTCTATAGTAGCAGAATGTGAGATATGACAAAATCCCACTCAAGCCTTTGCCTCAGGGTAGGAAACAAGAGGCTCAAGTGGGCCTATATTGCTCACCTGAGACATCAAAAACTTTGCACATGATCATAGTAAACAACAAAGCTTGTTGTACAGGTCCATCTTTTCTTAATACCTACCAAGTTTCCTAAAAAAGAAAATGTTGAAAATGTGAGGAATCAACCTCTCCCCTCTTCCTTTTGCAGTCTTAAATAATTTAATTAATTCTTTGACAAAAGCATTCCTTTGATAAAATTAAATGTATGTAGCAATTCTGAGAAAGAAATTTGTCAATGGAGGTTACTATCTAAGACTTACTTTTGATTATGAAAAGCACCAAAAGTCAACAAAATCCTTCATGCTGGTCTGAAGAAAAACTTGAAAATATTAAAAGTTTACAGGTGGACGGATGATGACCAACAGGTTATCAGAATAACTGTTCCAGCTTAAATTTACAAATTTGTTTTTAACAGTTTCCTCAACATAGTGATGAAGTTTGGAGATGCATATATATTAACCATAATAACAACATCAAATATACCAGAGAGGATGGAACAGCTTCCGAGTGGGGGATGGTTGCTAGGAGATAGCGGTTACCCTCTAAACACTTGGCTAGCGACACCAAAATTACAGCCACCAAATGCAAAAGAAACAGCATACAGCAATGCCAACCTCAAAACACGCAACAGCATAGAGAGGACATTTGGTGTGTTAAAGTCAAGAATTAGGTAAATTTTCTATTATTTTTTGTTTTGAATTTCATTTCTATGTTCAATGTGTTAATGAAAGTATGTGTGTACAAGATAATGTGCATATTTTTAATCCATAGGCATATAAACCTTCAAACACAAGTTTATCTTTACATTTTATTTGTAGATGTTTACATAAATCTGGTGGTGCCATGACCTATAAGGTAGACAAATGCGTGAGAATTATAGCATGCTGCTTTAAATTACATTAATAAAGCAATAGAGGAAAATGTTCCTGTACCAGGTTTATGTGACACGCCAGCAATGCATCACACTGATATGAACAGTGAAGCTGCCATTGATGGGGTTCACACAAGGAGTCTTATTATTTCAAGATTTTAGCTTGAAGGAAATACATCTATATTCAAGAAAAACCATCAATAAGATTACTTTTACTTTAATAATATTATTAATATAAAGCCGACTATCAGAGAATTAAATGTATATGGATTTTTGACAATACCCTAATTGCCAGTGTATAATGTTTACATTTCATCAGAATATCTGATGTAGATTTCATGTTTGTGCATAATATATGGAAGCTAAAATATAGGAAGTTTTTTCCCCAAGTACTTGTTCGATCTCAATATGACTGCTAAAATGTCAGCATGTACTAAAATCACACCAGGTAGTTAATTTACTATGGCATAGTAAATTCGTTCTCGTATTTCTGATAATTCTGACGATCTATATAATAATGTATCAGAGTTTTACATATCTTATTATAAGTTACACTGAACATGCTGTGCCGGGGTCAGATGTCACCCTTTAACAATACCTGATTAACCTTCGGTAAAGTGTTGTTCACACATATCAATTAGACAAAAAGTGTTTATTAACCAAATTACAAGAACAATGAGTATGATGACCATGAAGATATATAGCTTAAATATCTCTAACTGAAAGACCATGTTTTTATAATTATGAGTATCGGTATAATTAATCCAATACAATATATATCCAAATGGACGAAATTTGTCAGGAAGGTTAAAAAATATAAAGATATATGTCCATGAATTTTGTCTGTTTTGTATTAATTGATAAATGAAAATCATAAAGTGAAGCAGAATTCATGCTACTGTATATCAACAACAGGAATGTTAACTTCATGGCCACTCACTATTTATTGATTTCTTACATGCACATTATAGGTAGATTGGTTTTTTTTTCTTGAATTTTATTCTAGATTTTAGGGGTGGATTTAAACATAGGTGCATATTATGCATGGGTAATAACGGTATACAGATATACAGCAAAATTTTTACAATCATTCTTGGAATGCAATTTTTAGAAGGAATAAAATGTTATATGATTACTGCTAAGATAAACTTAAAATATGATCATATTTCCTTTTTCACTGTATGAGTCCTACAATCTCTTAAAACATTCAAGTTTTCATTTTTAATAACATTGCTTACTATAAGTTTTCCTTCTTAGACCCCCAGCCTTCTTTTCTTAATTTCTAATTTCTCTTTCATCAGTCCAAGGTTCTCCCTTTCTATCGGTATTATATCTTTCTCTGTTTCCTGATGTTCTCTTTTACTTTTAAGTCCTGAAAAAGAAATTTCAAGACACGCATTCTGAATGTTAAATATTATTCAGCCAAATTGTGTGGTGCCAGCATGCAGTTGTGTTTAAATCATCTGGAAGTACTGAGGAATTTTAAATCATTCTTAACACTTAATATAAACAAGCACAATGAGTACTGCTGAGGCAATACATGTCCCCCACAGGTTTACATTGATTTACTAAGTGAAAGCTGGTCTTGACAAATAAGCAACCTTCCTCTTTCAAATTTGACAATGAGTGACACTGACTGTCTGAAAATCCATATCTAGAATTAAAACATGTATAGATAATGTCTTTTGTACTGGATGGATAATGATAAAAAATCATTAGGCTATGCACAATGAAATTGCATATTACCCTTTTAAAATTTCATCGCTTGAGGTGTCTGAATGTCTGTAACACCAGTTACTTTCGTATTTTACTTGTCCAGTCTTAATTAAGAATGGTGTTTCCTGTTTCTGAAATATTACATACTTTTCATTTCCAAATCTTTATTTTAATTATTTGCAAAACAAGCTGACTAAGCTGACATTTGATCCCATGTGTAACTTGCCCATTCACAAATGTTTATCAAATACATTTAAACAAATTTTCAATAAATTTTTGTACAATATGTTTTGGTGTAAAATGGAGTTATGGTGACTTTGACCTATATGATATAACCAGGATTCAATGTGATGACACACCTATGGTAAAGGATAACAACTCTTCATAGCAACATGTAGAAGTTATGGGAAGTTGTGACCAGGCAAATAAAGTTGAGTGACAAATGAACTTTTCCATTGCTGTATATACATCCCAACATACATACCACAGGATGTGTTAGTGAAACACTATTGCCCAAGACAGCATCAATGTCTGAAAAATTCAAGAATGAAGGTCAAGGTAAAGGTCACAGGACATTGACCTTGGTTTCATTTGTAAGAGCTTCATTAATGGAGAATGCATGCCAAATATGACGCCTCAATCTGTCAAAAGTTATAACAAATGTTTAAGTTGACAGTATGATGCCTATCATTTCATCAAAGGACATAAGCAAATACATATTGTAAATCTATACTACCTTGCATGTGTATAGTAATATCTTTGTTGGAGTTGATTGTTTGATGATCCTGCCTCCGTACTTTCAGTACTTTCCTTGGGAAGAGCTAAAATGATAAAAAAATAGTGTATTTTGTAAAAATTAATGGTAATACTAGCAAAGCCCATTCTAACAAATGAAAACAAAAACCATTCATGAACCTGAAGAAAATCAAATTAGTAAATGTACATAAGTGAACATTACACCTAAAATCAAAGATATGCTCTTCATTAATATTGACTCTCTATTCCCAATACCCTTTTATATTTTGTGAATCAGTAACATGGTAACCACTAAATGAAAACTGTTTAAAAAAATCATTCATTCCTTACCATTGTGACACTCGCTTCTACCTAAGCCATACGATATCCCCTCAATTGCGGTGGTAGAAATCTGAAAAAGAAAAATGCAGATCAGTTTTCGTTTCACCATACCTTAATAGGTTATTTAGGGGTTATCCTGTCAGAAATTGAGTTTCACTGTGAAGCGTTATCATGGTAACCCCATTCTAATGCATTTGACAAAAAATAATTAAAACTAAATGCACAGAGTTATTGATTTCCAAGCCAAGTCTCTAATCACAGTCATATAAAAAAGCTGTAGGGTATCGTGATATCACAAATCAGAAACTGTAGGGTATCGTGACGTCATATTAAAAACTGCAGGGGTATCGTGAATACCCTTGCAGTTTTTAAATTGGACAGCCAATAAGATCACGTGTTACAAACAAACTGCATTAGAATTTCAAGCAACGGAAAAGGACCATTTAAAATCTAGATTTAACATGCCAGATAACAGACAACTGTTTGTGACGTCATACCTCACAAAACTAGGACAAATTTAACGTCAAGTTCACAGGTCATGACTTTGGTACTGACGGAAATCTCTTACCACAAGTAATACACATGCCAAGTATAAGTCACTATCTCTCATGGTTCAAAAAGTTAAGGTGAAAGTTAATGTTGATATGGACAGACAAACAAACAGGCCAAAAACGATATGGCCCCAACATATTGATCTGACAGCATAAAAGCTAGTATAGTATATGATTCACTCTAGCTCATCTTCCCCTTTGTGATTTAGACTCAAGTTTCGCAAAATTTCAGATTATTGCACCATGGAACTTGAAGGCATCTAATCACTGTCAATTTAATAATACATCATTTACATGTAGCACAAAATTCATTTATGATATTAGTTTGGAAATCTAAAAGTATTACAATCAGCTCTGTAAATTCTAATTTGTGTTTACATGATGTATATAATTAACTTATTCCTGAAACAAAAACATGATATTATTTTTTCTTACTGTCATATGGAATGGACCTCCCCCAGATTGGGAAGAAACTGCTAATGGTCCTCTTCCAGTTTTTTTTTTATCTCTTTTATCTTTGCTACCTCCTTTTTTACAGGTGTCGTCCATTTCCTCTTACCTTTTTCTGTGGCATGAATTCACCTCGTACTAACTGTATTTACCCTATTAGAAACAAAATACAATTATAGGTAGCATTTAAGAGAACTGCTAAGTCAACTGACTAATTATAGAATAATTAATATATAATAGGTTTTAAAATGTTCTTCTTACAGGGTCTGCATTATGCTGTCATGGTTCGTCAATTTTTAAATAAATTAAATCGTTACAGGCAGTGGGAATTTGCTGACTGCTCAGTTTACATAAAATCCAATGAATTTAGTTTACATGTATTTAAATGTCCTTCCTTGACTTAATTATCAATTGGATGTCTTGTACTGTAGGTCAGGTGAACACATTTAGACATAAACGTTTACACATTTAACACGAACATCTTTTATGGTGTCTTGAATTCATAATGGTTAATCATTATACAAGCAATGCCACCTGGATCCACCACTGTCAGTGTGCATGTGTGTCGAGCATATATAGATAAAAGTCTCACAATTACAAGATTAAAAACTTGATATTTTCCTCATGAAGAATGAAGGGTACTACTGTTTTATTCGACATACTTAGGCATTAAGCAGTGTTTTAAACTTTAGATAAATTAAACACTGGACAGGCAGTCTATACTAAGGACTTTGAGGTGCACGTCATTCTTATAAGAACAGGTGCTTGTACCAGAGCAACGGATAAAAACGGTTACCCGATAGAAATAATGAATGCCATGTGAGGCCTAGTTGCATGAACAAAACATGAATTCATTGATGTAGCTGTATTATATAACTTTGAAGATCTGCAGCAATATTGCATTTTCAAATAATTGGCTTATCTAAAAATGAAAACGGATATTGATTACAAAGAGACACAACTCTTGTACTGTTGAGCGGCAGATATGAACAGGTTTATTTCTATATAGTGAGTTACAGAAATTCAGAATACAGTCGAGTAGCGATCTGCATGCTCAGTAGTGATACGTACTTTTCCGTAATGACAGACCACTCCTTTTGCTTCCTTTCTGCTGTCAGTGTGTTAAAAAATCTGCCCTTAATTACTTCTATGCTGTTTTTACGTTATGTATAAGTATTTCTACTTCCTCGAAAGAGAAATTGGGCTCACTAGGTTTCTTCGGTTTTCCAACGTATGCACCGTCTCCAACGATATACCGTCTGAAGCGTCATTTGATACTAGAGAGTACAGCACATGCGTAAGAATACTCATAAAGTCAAGAGTTTATAACTTTACGAAATGTCTACGAGTGGTTTTGTGCATATCATGTACGAGTTCGTAACATTTTTCCTAAGTTACTCGTAAACACTACGGGTGCTCGTAAATCTACGAATCTTTGTATGGTGTAATACGATGTTTTCAACAATTTTTCACTCATATCACGGCATTGAAGTAGAGGGAAACAATTTTATTATGGAAGAACCACGAATTGAACTACAATTGAATAGAATCGATTAATTTAATGTACTGAAAATTTCAAATTCTCCTCAAACAGTACTGATGTTTGAAGTAGTTAAAAAAGAGCTGAGGAAGACCAAAGGGAAGACCTTTAAGTTGAAAAATAAAACCAATTAGGACGAATGTGATGTAGGTTTACATAGAAGAATGAGCTTGACACTGGTTTCAATATATATATGAAAATGTATATGAATATATATGAAAGATTCTTTCTGAGGGGATTATCTGCTTCCTCCATAAACAGATGTGCTGTCTGACGTTAGTCACGGATACAAGTAAAAGACCCATAACTGCTCCTTTTTATTGGGGATGGAGTGTACAACATAAATTTAAGCACCTGCACCATAAACTTGGATAATGGCTGCTCGCCTTGACAAAAATTGCCAAAAAGACAAAAAAAAAAAAAAAAAAAAAAAAAAAAAAAAAAACCAAACAAACAAAACAAGAGAATTAAAATAGAATAAAACATCTGAATATTTTGAACAACAGCAGTTTTAGTGTATAATTATGTACATTATGATACCCAGTTATAGTGTAATATTAAGGAGATGTACTTTTTAGCATTGTATTGTACATTACTATAATTTTAACAAAAGAGCATAAACTAACAACACAATAAAGTATTTGTAAAACAAATTTGACTTTTCTCACTAAAAAATGTAAAGCATTAAGGGATAGCATTGATTTAAATCTTTCAATAACACTTTAAAAAGTATCATTGTATGGATCTTTTTTCACCCCTTTTCATCATTTTCCCTTGTATTGCAAGAGTTCTTTCTGACATTTTTCTCGGTATTGGACACGGTAGTTTATCCGGTTATATGAACATCATCATCTAATTCTAACAGGGATTCAAAGGCAAACTTCTTGGTAGATGGGAAAACTTTAGATTAAAACAGAAACTTTCTTCAAAAACTTGTCAGTGAATGTAGAGAAATGGTCGGTTGGCTGATTGGGTTTATGTCAGCTTCAACAATGTTTTATGATATATGGAAGCGGGAGGTACCTAAAAACTTGGAGACCGGATTGCCCATTCCACAAGTCATACACTTAACTACTACGTCAAATCTCTTAAGTGATATTAGTTAAATACTAAAATGTGAATTATTAACTAAACTGATTATTTTGATTTTGTTAGAACAAGATACAAAATTACTGTCTTAATTATCGTCCAGTTAAAAGTGATATGATTAAACCGCCATTGGTGAAAAATATTTGATCTATGAAGTGAAGAATCGTACATCATGATGTGGTACCTGCACATTTGTCTTATAACTCAGAGTAGGTAACGGAGGCAAAGAGGGAAGATTTCTGGGAGCAACATCTAGAAAGTTTGTCTGCACATTGCCATTTGTGTAAAATTAATAAATATAAGTAACATCAAGAAGCTTAGATTACATTCAGTTCACATAAGCAACCTGATAATGTGACATACAAGCATAAGAATTTTATCAAGTAAGAGTATCCTACAAAATATTCGTTTCTACCATTTAAGCTCCAGGTTGTAACTCAGGGTGCAAGTTTATCGGTATACATTCAGATGAGGGGCTTTATCAGGCCTATATCATTTACCTGAGCATAACATGAATATCTGAATTTAAGTTTAAACTTCAAAACCTATATACATATATAGCCTATATACATCCATACATACATTCTATATATATATAGAATTATCATATGACATAAAGGTCATCATGTAACATGATGCTACTTCATAAATCAACCTTATGACACATGTATAATATTGATTTACATGACATTTCTCGAATGTATTTTTATTTCATTCGATGTTTTATGAAGTTCATTGTGTGTTTTTTATCCCCTCGTCAAGGATATAAAACACCAAACTTGTTTCATAAAACAATGAATGCAATCAAAATGCATTGACATCTTCTACTTATATATTTATATATAAATTTAATGTCATATGGCAAATCTAATTGACGAAATTAAGTAGCTCCACTGGAATTCAACTCGTCATACTGTAGTTATACTATCATTCTGAGAGTAATATGCAATGTTTAAGAAATATTTTGTAGTTGATAAGCAATGGAGGACATATCTGCCATGCGTTCGGATGCCACCAAAGCACTGATAACACTTTGAATTTCTTCATCATCTTCTCCAGTGTCTCCCACATCTAATTTTGCACGTTTTGCAAACCCATTTGGCTTTTATCAGTTTTTTGTTTTTTCATTGAACGAGTGGGAAAAATGCACAAATTTGATGGTGGTTGGGTGGGAATATCCTCTCTTCATCCCTTTCATCTGTAATCTGCTTTGAAACGCTCTATTCACTTTCTGTCTTTCCAGAGGATTCATCTTCTTCAAAAATATTTATTTTCTAGAAAACCTCGTATTTTTCCTTGCTTTTTCTAGGCATATCCTGGATTTTCAAGAAATTTTTCCATCTCCACAAACATTATTTCTGTATCCTCAAAAAAATAAAGGTTCATATTTTTATATATTTTGAGAATTCAAATCATTCGGCCACGAGCATCACGGAAGAGACATAACTTGTCGAAATGCGCATATGGTGCACAAAATTAAAAGATATTATGTTCTATATTTATTATAACCACTAGGCCGGTGTCACTGCTGGTGGACTGATATTATCCGAGGGCATCATACGTCTAGTTTTCAGTGCGTTTGTATTGACATGAAATGTATACTTCAAATTTACAGTCATCAAATTAAGGAAATCATTCTAAAACTAAGGAGTATCTCTGTCTTTAGATAAATTCTTTGGTTCACTTTTCGGTTATTTTGGCATTGGGACTGCTCTTCGTATTTTTATATATTTTGAGAATTCCAATCATTCGGCCACCAGCATCACTGAAGAGACATAAGTTGTCGAAATGAGCATATGGTGTACTAAATTATAAAGTATATATGTTCTATATTTATTTGCACCTTTACATCTAGTTTATGAAATTTGTCACCAATTTGCATTAAATTATTTCAGAATATGTCCAAGAGTTAATGCAAGATTTGATGTCGAGACGGGAGAACAACAATTGCTATTGTGTGGCTAAAGAAGCTCTCGAACCGAAAAGGGTTGTGACACCACCTCCATTAAGTGCAACTAAGAAATCAAAGGAGACCATTGTTGATAGACATATCAGCCGATTTAAAAAATGATAAAATGAAGTGTAATGCATAGGAAGTGTGAGGAACAACTAAGGATAAGCAATAAACGGATCATTGATTTAAATTTTATTATGCCAAAGTTTATATAGGTATATAAATAATTTATGAATCAAACTTGTATTGATTACTTTTTACGGATAACAATAAATGAAAGCTTTATATACACACAATATTGCTTACTATGAAAATATATAGATATTTAATAATCCATAAATATTCTGTTGTCAAAATCATCTCATCCCAAAGTATGAAAATCGTGGATACTGGAACCTGAGTACTCCTCGGATGGAGAAGCTGCCCTAATGGCTAATACAGCACACAGTGGAATCACCTGTCTTTCTTTCCAAGAATTTTCCAAATCCATCTAGAAAATATTCGGTATGACCTGTTTATGAAAACAAAGAAATGAGAAAACAATAATTAAAAATCTGTTTATTATATTAATAGTTTTTTTTTCTTTTTATTACTTTATACATATATACCTTAATTGGTTGGAAAGATATATGAATATGTTTAAAATAAGTATGTGCAATAATTTGCAGAATGAATGACAGTGTTTGACTTACTCAGGAATTTGTTGACCTCCTTCTGGTAGACCATTTTCTTGGCAAAAGTCATAGAAAGAGGCCTCCAATACATCAATGTTTGGACAGTTTCCAATGAATCCAGAATGATCTGTTATACATTGCAACTCTCCCCTTCTTCGGTTTACAAGTGGAATAGATTGGCAGCACTTGCATTCTCGTTGTGTTGGCATTATATTACAGTTTCCACAGGAACACTTATTAATAAAATGGTGTAATAGAATTACATGCATCTATAGTACAATTTATTTAAAATGCATAATTCTTTTAACGAAATTATACGTGACATGTTTTCAAATCCATACACCTGAATTGGGCCTAATAGTCTTAGATCTACTATCCTGCATCTTGTACAATAAATAACAACGGAAATAATTCATAATTATGTTTAGTTTTATATAAAGAAAAACTATATTTAATAATTAAGTACTATTTCCATATTTTAGTGAAGTTATGACATGAGATTAACTGTAGGAGTAATTTCTTTTGAAACAGTTCGGCTCATACTTCACCACTGCATGAGCCGAATCGTTTCAATAGAAATTATTGTAGCCTAAAAGTTCATGAGAATTTCCCGATGTTAAAATGGATACTAAAAACTCCAAAGAATTATTGGAAAACTAAAAATCTCAAAATCTGTCAACTATTAAATTCATTCAGACTTATGATTTTTCAACACTTTAAACCACCATACCTAATCATAAATTGAAAAACAGGCTCTTTAGAATTATTGATAACTCTTTCTTCACCAAAAAGGGTTCACGCAGATATAAATTTATTGTTTTAGGATATCCAGATACATATTTTGTGAAAAACCACTCTGAATCTAAATATAAGTACTCTGAAGATGACATCAAAAACATGCTGGACTTTCTGATTGACAATATACATGTTGTGTTCGGTGACCAGGTCTTCCAACAAACCATCGGAATCCCTATGGTAACTAAATGTGCTCCTTTGCTAACCGATTTGTTCCCTTCGTCGTACGAAATTGACTTTATACAAATTCTTATAAGTCAAAATAAGAATCAATTGGCCTCGTCCTTTAATTTTACATTCAGATATATTGATGATGTACTATCTATAAATAACAAAAAAAAAAAAAAAAAAAAATAAATAAATAAATAAATTGATACATACGTACATACAATATATCCAAAGGAACTTGAAATTAAGGACACTACAATATTTAATTCATGTGCTTCATAATTAGATCTACTCATTGATGTCGACCGAGATGATAAACTTACTACTTCAATTCAGGACAAAAGTGATGACTTTAGTTTCCCCATTGTTAATTTTCCATCTACTAGTAGCAACATTCCTTTATCACCTGCGTACGATGTTTATGTATCCCAATTGATTCGATATGCACAAGCGTCATCTGAGCATTGCTCTTTCATTTATCGAAACCATTTACTAGGAAAAAAGTTACCCAAACAAGGATATGAGATATCACGACTTATGTCAATATTCCGCAAATTTTACAGTCGTTATAAAGACCTTATTTGCTCATATGATGTATCGTTGTCTGACATGTTGACTTCCTTATTTCACAGTAACTAAACCATCTGTATTACATATACTATACAGCAGTATTCTTACTGTTTGACATATACCTATTTTGACTACGGCTGTGCCGTTTCCTAATTCTGTGACAGCGAATAATACTATTTCGCTTATACTTATGGCATCACGACGGGTGTGACCTGTTGGCAGGGGATGCTTACTCCTTCATGGCATGTGATCCCACCTCTGTTTTGACAGCGGTTCGTGATTGTTTATATTATATCTACATTTGTATTGTCGTGTTTCTGCGACTTCGAGTTGTGGATTTCGGAACAATATCTTGGATTTGTACTAATGTTACCATGACAAATCTCTGGGAAGACTTTCCTCGTAAGCCTAGGATTTGTAATCGAACTCTCTCTCTCTCTCTCTCTCTCTCTCTCTCTCTCTCTCTCTCTCTCTCTCTGATTCCAACGAAGATTCATCGCTGTTTTCCCCATCTAAGTCTGATGTAACCGGGTTGGATTTCTGCTTCAGTGGTTCGTACTGATAAGGCTGAAGGGTTATGGAACACTCAGTGTCATCAATCTCATAATCTGCGTCGTAAAAAGTCTCGTAAGTTTTTCAAAACGGGTTTACAGATCAATATAGCCAATGAACATGGTTGTCTCAGATGAAGTCAGAATCACGAACGATAACTCGTACTGACATTTTTAAATTACCTATTTTCAGGTTTCGATTTCAGGTAAATTCAGGTATCATTTTTATTAGGTATACAGTTTTTAGAAACGACAAAAATGACATACTTAAATTGCTTTAAGCGCTTGGCTTTCGGCGCGACGACTCGGGTTCGATTCCCTGATTGCACCACTATGTTCAAAAGATTGGTAACTTCCTGCTTCCGTGTCGCTATATAACTGAAACATTGTTGAAAGCGGCAGAAAACACCAATTAACCAACCACTAACCGGTTAATGCCATCACTCATGTTACATCTAAAATTCACTTCTCAAGAGGTCCAATTCTCAGAAGTTTCAATCGTCCCACGATCAATTATACAGGAGATTTATATGATTGAACATATGGCTCATCATCTTTGAACACGTAGCAAAGAGCCTAGAGTTCGTGCTTTTCAAATTTCATGCAATGTGAATATCACAGAAATAAGGATCCACAGAAACTCAACCCTGTTCACTTTTCAATTAACTAATCTTCATCTCTTGGAGATGTATCAAGTTATTTTCTGTCTGACTAACAGATCCTCGTGCTTTTAGACCTTTGGACGCCTAGACTGCCTTTTATTACATATAGGAAAGCAAAAGTAAAGATGTAATCTAGTAGCTTGAATGACTTAAATCTATTTCATATACATGCCTTCCTTATACACTGAAGTTATAGTATAATTTGTATTATCTTACATGTATATTTAGATAATAATTAATTCTGTCATTATTTACTGTGAAGAAGATATACAATATGTCATTTTGTTTGGCTTGCCAGTTTGTTGCGCAATGCTCAGACTTTTTAGCATTGATAGTTTTATCATCCGGAGTTACTTCGGAATCAGAGTTTCCGGAAGCAATTCTATCATGGTATTCGCTGATATGAATGCCATCAGAGACAATATGCTTTACATGAAAAGGATATTTAAAATGAACAAGATTTTGCCATCTATTATTATTCTCATCATCCTTATTATTATTATTATTATTATTATTATTATTATTATTATTATTATTATTATTATTATTATTATTATTATTATTATCATCAATATTATTATTGTTATTGGCAATTTATAGGAAGGTTGAGTTCGAAAACTCATCCCCCATAATTACTTATCTTTCAAACACATGCCTTAAATGGGAAAGCATAATTATTATTATTTCATAAATGATGTTGAAAAAGCATTATCTGTAATTTTTGCAGAATACCTGGCTGTAACGAAAGCAGCTCTTTTAGAAACAGTTTTAGATTACCTTTATTAAGAATAAACCACCATTTAATGACAATCATAAGACTTTCCAAATTATATTGTATTTTATTACTTCAACATTTCCAAGCATTTACTTCGAAATTATGGCAGGAAATTATAAGAGAAAATTTGTTGATGAGCATGGGTGAAAATCATTTAGTGCTCATTCTACGTTTTCCATACTCTATATTTGGTTTCCCTACTTCTAGAATGGGAAGACATAGAATTTGTTGTTATAAGTATACAGAAATCCATTTGTGCTGATGGGATTTGGAAGCCAATATACTATGCCTGCCTGGTAAATTTGAGGAAGGTATCAACAATATCTATTTAGGTTGTGGAAGAACCCAGCAGTCCTAAAATTATCTCTAGAAAAGGTAAAACCCAATAAAAAAAAGATACATGTCAAAAGTACGACGTATGTGACGATCTACATCGTCATTTTATGTACATAGATATTTCTGTTGTGTAAGAATTTTCCTGTTTTGATTTGAGAAAAATTGATATCTGTTAGTAATATAATAAAAAGAACTTATGAACATCACAAAACTTTCGATAAAAGTGCAGATATGATACTTACTCACTTACAATTGATTTGTCAATTGGCTGACATTATTCAATCATTTTGAGTGGTTAACCGGTTAACAAGTTATCAGATCCACCTTCCCACTCACCACAAAGGAAGTATGATCAAAGGTCACTCATAAAAATCTGTAAACAATCCTTCCTATACTAAGCAAGGATCAACAACAAAGAGTCAATGACGAAGTGATGTTATATAACACAAGCAGAATATTTCTATTGTGACAGTAAGTTCTTATTATTATAACCACTGCACTTTCCTCTTTCTGTCTAAGAGAGATTTTGTTATTCCTATTCCAATAATTCTGTTTCTGTTTCAAAGGTTTAAAACGCTAAAAAGCTCCCTTATGAGAATCATTTAAGTTTCAATAGATTGTCTGATTGATTATTGTTTTAGGTCACTCCACGATTATTTCATGTATATGGTGACAGCATATGCCTGATATATTGCATAGAAATCTTTACCTTTGTAACGGACCCGCTAAAATTAGTGAGAGATCTTTTACGTGCAACGCCTACCTTGAAACGGGACTCCTACAGATCTAGGGTCTTAGCTCGCTTTCAGACTGGCAGAGCACGGTTTATCATGTTATCATGTCGCATATATTTTCATACCATTATGTGTTTTACAATACCTTACGTGTTTATATTTTTATGCCCTCTCAATATGCGATACCTGTTGACTCTTGTTCTTTACATGGCGGATTATTTATAAATTTTTAAATGTACGTCCTTTGATTGTTCTGCTATTACGGTGAGTGGGAAGGTGGGCCCGTAAACCGGTTAACTACACCATTTGTTTGGCTTTTCTCAAATTAAATGACCGTCCTAAGTCGGTATCGTAATTGCACTACAATCAAATATTTTTGTAATGTGTTATATGTTCTAGTATATTATTTATATCCGTGTATTGTATAGCTCCATGGTGACTTCTGCCACATAATTAAGCCAGTAACTCCTCTTTTTTCTTTCTGTTTTACTGTCTTATCCGAATGACAGAACACCGGTGTGCAAAGGGCGGGAATCAATCCCAGTGACGAGCCGAGCACATCATCCATTAGGTCATATCAGCTTTACAGTTTCTCATTTTTTTAAACAAAATCAATGCATTAATGAAAAAAATATCCGAAAGTAGGCATTAGTGACAAATGACTAAAGAAAAAACTCCGTCAACAATTCAACTTTAGATAATTTAACAAATAGTTTAGTTTCTGTTGTATACATTATTACCTTTGGTTAAGGTTTACCTTATGGACAGCAATGAAAACGGATAGATTCCAAGGTAACTTTTAAGACCTTGGAAATATCTGATATCGTATAGTTAAAACAAGGCTTGAACATATGACTTAAAAATTAAAATTGGGCTTTATTTTCGTTGTTATCATGTGACCTCGGTCATCATTCGGTTACATCGACCTTTATATTGTTAGGCAACCTCTGTCATCACTCATTTTGGTATGTACAATAGATTACGATCTGTCATCACTTGGCCAGGGTAAGCTTAATTTTGCTTACAATTTGACCTCGGCCATACAATGGCCACGTCATACTGTAGAATACGAGTTTATGTCGGTCGTCAGTAAGTCACTCTATGCTTACTGTAGTTTATGATTTTACCTCGATCATCATGTGCTCACGCCATGCTTCCTATAGATTACGATTTTACCTCGGTCAACATATGGCTCGTCGTGCTTACTGAAAATTACGAACTGACCTCAATCATTAATGGGTTTTCCATGTTTTATTGTAGATAACGATCTGACCTCGGTCATAATACCTGATTTTTAAATAATAATACTTCTTAATATAACAGATATTGCATGTCACAAATATATTATGTTGACTTTTCATACGCTCTCCGCTTATAAGAAAGTTTTATCAAGCATAATATGTACAAAGTGGTTAGAGAAATATTTCGAATTATGAATGTTTGTTAATTTTCGTTACTCTGCATAGACACTTGGCTATATGTATTTTATGTTGCAAAGCCATTCTGCAAGCTATTTTGTATTGCAAAATTGTAAAACAAAATTTAACTGTGACCACCATGAATTTTAAAATGCACATAATTTAATTCGAATATCGACTTTACAAATGTGTTCAGGTGAGATATGAGGCGAATTCGATTGAGTCTCATTTTGGACACTCGTTTTACAATTAACATGTCAGTGTGCCTGGTGTATAAATGAGGGACGGACAGTTCGACAGGGAGTCGGGAATGGGAGTAATAAATTGGCGTCAAAGCTACA
The DNA here is from genome assembly GCA_035048485.1 of Pteria penguin. NCBI lineage: Eukaryota > Metazoa > Mollusca > Bivalvia > Pterioida > Pteriidae > Pteria > Pteria penguin. The sequence goes on along the minus strand of CM068590.1, from coordinate 5,889,980 downwards.
TGTACGTGAACGTCATTTTTCAAACGAAAGCATGAAATAAATACTCTCCGAAAGCAGATGATATAGCCGTTGCCGCCCGTGCGCCCCACAAAATGGACATGCAAATACATTTTTAAAGAAGCAACATTTCTATTAAGAGTTGTTGAACATATTGCATAGCACGATTCGTCCATTGCTATAAATTCAACTGAAATAAAATTAAACTACAATTTAAACACAGTAAAATAAAGGCAGCAATCAACATGTATGATATATTTGCATGATCTGGTATATGTGCATGCTAGATACAAGGATATATATTTTCGTTTCTGTCAAATCTAGGTCTTTTATTTCTAGCATTTTCAGGGTCAGAATATTTAGTTCCAAAAAGTGCTAGGACCATCTTTCCCTCGCAATCAAATGATCGACCCATAATGATGTAAAGATAAGCTCATTATAAATATTTGATAATTTTCACATTGGATGACCGATCTCCCACCCACACATATCCCTTATTGTCGACGTCTAGAGACACAGGATACTGGATGCCATTCTTCTGTGTAGCCAGGTACTGTATAAACTGACCACATGTGTCCACTATGTGAATACGCTGGTTATTACAATCTGTGATCAGGAGACGACCCTGACGGTCAGAACGCAGGTCGCAAGGATCAAACCTAGAATCATTGTTGTGCCCGGAATATGTGAATCGGTAGTCCCCATTCTGTTTAAACGCAACGACCCTCTTATAGCTATCCGACACGCACATATCCTCTGTCAGTTTATTGATGGTAATGTAGTAGGGATTATTCACGCGTTCATTCTTCACCTCTCTGACCACCTTCCCGTCGTCATTGTAGATAGTTATAACTCCTCCCTCCATACCGACCATCAGCTCCCCACTCATTAGCCGGCATATCCCTAGTGGATTGCAATCCTTCGTAGAGAAGAGTACACTGACCTGACCACGTGGAGATAATGACCTGATACATTGGTTGCGGCTATCACTGTACACTAGTCTACCGTCATCCGTTACACACTTACCGCACTCCCAAAAGAGTTTACATCCAGCATCCACAGTACGGACCACGTCACTATTCATTTCATATAAACCAAAATCTGTGGAATAGGAAACATTTACCCAAGCTTCAGTTGGTGATCGTAGTCTGATCACCACTACAGGACACTCCACAGTGAACTTAGTCTCACATGTTGGATTACGGATCAGTTTCATTGTTGTAACGCAATCTATTTTGTTTTCTGTTATCACCTTCTCTGATTTCCGGTCCGTGGTTGAGTCGTCCGCTTTATTACCATGTGAATAAGATTCTGTACCACCGAATGTTGAAGTCTTGATATGATCAACAAATGATCCGAACTGCTGTTGCAGACTTTCTCTTGATATATGCCCCGGTGTAAATGTTGGAAGAACCTGTTTGGCATTAATCTGGTTCAAAGCTTCATCCACGGGGTTTTCATCGCTTTGTTTTGTGAATGTCAGCAAGTCGACTGGGTCAGCTGATCGTAGACGTTTGTCATACTCCAGAATTTCTCCATCAATATTATTTATCTTCTTCATTTTTCTGAGTTCTTCTTGAAAAAACGGCATTATGGTGTCATCCTTAATCTTCTGTATTTCCTTCAAATTATCTGCCAGTATGCCGTCTACCTCTTTGTGGATGTGTTCTGCTCTATCTTTCATACTTTGTTCAATTTCGATAATTGCGGTAAGGATGTCCTCTTGGGATTCTCTTAATTCTTCCAATTCTTTTCATAGATAGTCTGAGACATTGTTTTCAACTAGGACATGATAGCATCGTAGGCATCACTTACACATGTATATTGAAACATTCGTGCTTCTTGTGATATTCCATACATGTCACACAGACAGGAAATCGACATTGGTTGCAGTAAAGTTCACAACTCTTTCCTAGATGATTCGAACACTTGTACTGTGTCTCTGACTTTAGGCCAATCCCCACCCCGTCTCAATTATAACAATATTCATGATTAATGTTAATAAATCAGTATTGTATCCTTTATCTATTAGCGACCATTTACCGATAAAAGGCTGTGACGTTACGTTTATTCAATTCCCTTTTTTAAACAGTGTCTAATTTAAGTGGATTTGAGTGTACACATTTCCCTTTCACTAATACAACAATTTATAATTTAGCTACGAACTTAATTTGTATGTAAATTAATCGAATAGAATGGTACTTTATGACCTCTCTCTTTGAGAAACCTGTTGATTCTTGTTCTCTATATGGCGGATTATTTATAAATTCTTAAATGTGTGTCCTTTGCTTGTGCTGCTTTTGCGGTGAGTGGGAAGATGGGCGCAAGTAAACCGGTTAACCACACCAATTGAGTGACGTTTGTTACTTCATTTGATCGTCCTAAGTCGGTATGGCAACCACAATCGAATATTTTTGTAATGTCGTTCCGTGTATATTATGCTATTGTCATTTTTTGTGTGTGCAGGTCCTGGGTGATTTGTGTCATACAGCTTTGTCAGATGTCTTCTGTTGTCTCTTTTATACAACAATATTGTTATCTTCAGAGGAAATGCGGCAGAAATCGAAATTAAATAATTGATGCAGTTTAGTTTATAATATGAAAATTAATAAATGATTGTGTGTAAAACAAATTGTTTCACGTTTGAACTGTTGAAATCAATATTTGTCACTTTTAAAGTGATCCACACAAAATTAACACTGAATTGCATCAACTGTATATGTTTCAACCTGTAACTAAACATATTCTGTTCCCAATACATACGAAGGTATTGTTAATCACAAGTCCTAATTTACATCATGGTAACTATATGAACTTACGGGCAATATTTACCGGGTCAAACAACTGGATGTTTATTACGTAATAGTTAGCTGATGACATGTAAAACAAAGGTAAAAACAAGGACATGTCGCATTAAAATGCATCAATTACACATATTGCATGCATGTGCCGTTACTTTCTAATGAAGGCATTCTAGTATATATGGGTATGAGAGAAAGAGGTGTTCTATGAACTCTATTTAAATATGCTGTAGTTAATTCATTCTACTTAACAATTAACGATTTAGATCCGCTGGTTTTGGCAGATCCAGGTGTTTATTCTGAATATGACACTGTCTTTTTTGATATATATAGGTCAATGCAAGTCATTTTGAAAATAAATATCAAATACTTCGCTAATTTTGACACTACAGGGTTTTTTTTGTAAGACTTCGATTTGAAAGTCAACAGGGCGAGAGCCCGTGGATTCGCCACTGTTATACATGAACCGAACTCGATACGTTGCTACAATACATAAGAAGGGAGACATATATGTCAATCAACTGTTAGATAAAGTATTGTGTACTGGCAAATGCAGATTAAGTAAGTAGTGATATAACAAAAGGCAGGCACGTTGTTAAACTTATATATTTAAACTTATTCTTTGCTATTCCTAGCAACACTATTGAATATCGAGTGAATATGTAATCACTAAAACATTTTATAGGACAGCATGTACATATGTCATTCGAATGAAAGAGCAACAAGTAAACATGTAAACTTTTAAATTAAAGAAAGACATTGTCATCTGAACTTTGTTATATTATGGTGTTATAATAATAACAACAAAGGTTGGATTAGTGTATTTTAATTGTGTGAAAATTATTGGTAAAAGAAAGGGGGGGGGGCGTTAAATCTAAAGGTCGCCACACGACAATACATGAGTGCAATCGCTATAAAGGTTGCAATATGATTGAAAAAGACAGCATTGTGTATATAATAATTGACAAGCGATTTCCTTTGCGGTCAATTTGATATCAGTACTGGTGTATTCATTTCGCTTTTCGTATAAGATTTATTGGTACTGGTCACATTTATCTATTTATTCATTATTCGTTTATTTATTCCTTCATTCATGATTTAATTATTTATTATTGATTTCTACATATAAAGTTTTAGAGATGTTTTACCTTTCAAAATGCCATGTTGTATAGGGTTTTTGGGTTGAACCCCCTCTCCCCCCTTCTCTCTCTCTCTCTCTCTCTCTCTCTCTCTCTCTCTGTCTCCTTTCTTTGGGGTTTTTCTTTTTGTTGTTCTCTTAGTTTTGTAAATTGTTTCAGTGTAGTAATTCATATTATCATATTGTGGTTTTTACAAACGTAAGTCAGAATAAGAACAATGTACCAGTAGAATTCATTTTGAGAATATCATTAAAACAATAATACTTCAAAGCATTGTATAAAGAAATACGAAATATGTTTTATTTACTTTCTTTTTTCTTTCTAATACACCGCTAAATAACTCATCAAGTTTCATATACATTAATGCTCATAGGACTTAAAGAAGGGACCGTATAGAAGCACGCGCGACCGCATGGCCGGAGGGCATCGCGATAGACATCAGTGTTTCTCAGAGTTTTGCAGAATATTTCAGTGGCGTCAGTGTTTTGCAGAGTTTTTCAGAGTTGTCAGTGTCGACTTAAGAGTTTTTCAGTGCCATCAGAGTTTTTCAGGTTCGTCAGTGTTTTTCCGAGTTTTTCAGTGTAGACCAGAGTTTTTCATTGTTTATTAGGGTCGTCAGGGTTTTCAGTGTTTTACAGAGTTTTGTAGAGTTTATCAGAGGAAAACTGGATTCTCAGGGGTGTTTCGCCCAGTAGTGTTACTTACTTTTTCCGTTGACTTTCATGCCATATCAAAATATCACATGTATAGGGATCCACCTCCCTCCATTTTCTTAATCAAACCACCCCATGGTCTGCTGCAGATGTTTCAATCATTCTCTTTTAGACTGATAAAACTTCACATTGGTGAACCTTCTGGTTTAAAGACCTTTGGACTGGAGAACCATTGGACTTGTGGATGGTCCTCTCATTTCATATAGAAAACCGAAAGTAAAGATATAATCTGGCATATGATATGAATTAAATCTATTTCATACATATTCTCACTCTATACCTCATCTGAAGAATTCTTTCTATAAATAATATTTCATGAGTAATGTAAAACACTACCTACCTCACTGCCTGTTTAGAGTAAAATTCAGCAATAGCCAGCAACGAGTTTTCAGAAAACGTGACGTCAGTATCCTGGTTATTTTCGAGGTCCTTGTTAAATGGATAGTCATTGAGGAAAGACAGTGTAGGAGAACGAAGAAGACTAAAAGGTAAAGAGAAGAGTATTATGCAAATTTTAATTTCTAAACACATACCAAAAAGTGTTGGGGGGTACATAGTACATAATATGATAAGATGCATAGGGATCCGTTTCTTCTGATTTCATAATAGTGAAACGATTATAAGGTTATTAAGCCGATATGGATAACGTGCTCGGTTCGTGACTAAGGTCCCCGGTTTGAATCCCGACGTAGATACACTAATCGCCCGTTTTTAGGGGGAGATAGTAAAAATCGAGATCCTGTGCCATGGGAGGGTGACACGTAAACAATTCGACACTGCTTCTGATCGATTCGTAGAAAGGGCATAATTTTCTATCTGGCAGACGCCGTCACCATTTACGTGAGTGGAGTGACGTAAAACAATTAGCAATCAAACAACTTATTATATTCTCAAGGTTCTTTACAACAAATACTGCTATTTACTTTAACAATGCAGAAGAGATAAAAGCTCTTTTTAAATAAGTATATTGTACATCTGCATGTCGGGTTCACAAGAGGCTGAGGGGAAGTTCGCCCTTTACAATCAGGAGAGAGAGAGTGTGTGTGTGTGTGCATGTGTGTGTCTTTAAGTGTGTATCATCTGCGATTGACAACACAACAGACTAGAATCAAATAATTGTACATCAACTCGACTTCTCCCGATCATTATGGCTCGGCCCCAACCTCTTCCCCTTCCAGACAAAAAAGTGGCAAATCTGACAAAAATAGTGTCTGGGAAGTGTACAAGTGCATCAGGCCGATAAGCTGCCACAATATCAGTGATATAGTTTTGGCCTGACCTAAACATGAAATATAAAGTATTTCAGAAGTATCTATACTAATATACATGTATAATAGTGGTGGATATGTGAATGCAAAATACGAAACGTAAAATACGAAAAGTAACTGGTGTCAAATGACTGTGACTCAAACAAAAATGTACCACAGTGGAAATTCACGGATTCTTGAAATCCAGAAGTGAGACCAGGTGCTCGGGAGGAGTGACCATCTCCTGTGTGGCTAGCCACACCAGCCATAAATGCCCGTAAATAAAGATGAGACAAATATTATTCAGCACTGTATATACATGAATGTGAATAAACACTGAATAGAAAGTACCACAGACACACATCACCTGAAAAAGGGACATAATAACATTTAAATCTAACCACATGACATTATCTTTATGTGACGTAAATAGAACATTCATTTGGTTTACTCTTACAGATTCATCTCTGGAAGAATAGTTCCCTGAGAAAGAAGACACAGAAATATTTCTTTGATTATTATCATTATATGTAATTTAGATAATTTCAAGCATGTGAGAAGGGAACACTGGCATTAATATCCATGTTTCTCTTTATTCTTTACCACATTCTATTCAAAACTTTGGCGAGGAATAGACAATTGGTGTTCAGGGCAACCCGAACCTCTCTCAATCGGGTTTTGGAACTTTCCATCAAGGAGATGTTCTGGGTTCAAGGTCGCATTGTGTATTTCGGATAAGTCAGAACAAATCAAAGCACTCCTTCTGGTAAGTCCATTGCATAAGCCAATTGCTGTACAACTGCATCAAAGAGAGATGCCATCACCGTATTACCTGGCGTGACATAAAACAAAAAACATGCAATGGAATCTTTTCTGACGTGATGATGAACATTTATCTATGGAAAGGCGCGGGAGATATTTCAATTTTTACGTGAAGTATTGTGGGTATTGATTTCCTACGGAATGAAGTTTTGGTCGACGTGTCGCGAAGAGATCGTGAAGATGTCGTATAGAAATATAGGTTCATTATGACTCTGTCCCATGTTTTAATGCAGTATGTATCAAATATCAGATTTTTCTCTACGAATATGGTCCCACGTCTGATTGATGTTCGATTCGAGGACTGTTGCCGACATTGAGGACTCAGGCACACGTTGCTGACTAGGATGATTGCATTGCTGTCTTGTGGTCCTTATACATGGTTTGGAAATGTAATTGTTAAAATTCCCAGAATCACAAACGTGCAACACACGAACTCAGGAGGGTCTCGTATTCTTGCTTTCCAAAGAGATGCTTCAGATTTACAGTTTCGGAACCTTTTTCGACTACAGATGGTTCGCATGCATTGGAGTTGGCGAGGTGTGTTCAACAGCTTTTGAGGTGTGTCGGGATTTTGAGTTTGAAAAACAGCCCCTGAATGCTACATCAATCAGACGCTGTTCTCCACTTTCGTAGAGAATGATAAAACTGATATATGATGTATATTACAACGATGTAAGGACCAAATGAATACGATGACTAAGTTCGTATATGATACCTTCACCATCGCGGTATGTGACTGCGCCCTAATCTACACAACAAAGGAAACCATGCACAAGAGAGATAACTCTTTACCTCTAAATTAATGACGTTATACCTGTAACGGATTGTATGCATTTATAAATTGGTAGGGTTCATGCTTGTCGGAGGCGGACGTGGTATAGGGCTGTAGTTCGTGTTTTCGGTACAGAGGATCCTTGTCCGATTTCTAGATTGCGCCACCATGTTTAAGCGGTTGGTAACCTCCTGCTTCCATGTTGCGATATAACTGAAATATTGTTGATAGTAACACGAAACACTAACGAACCAACTAGTTGAAGGTAATACTGCACTTTTCTTTATATGCGAAATGAAGCAAACTTAGTTTTATTAATATCCGTGACATCATATGGGAAAACAAATATTTATATTAGTATATAATACGAAGGTTTCAAATGGATTCGAATATGTTCATGTCTTTGCCTTTTTGCCGTTAAAGTCCTATTCCTTTCCAGATTCCCTTGGCAGGGTGATACGAATGTGATATGTTTGTACATTGTATAAATGACCGTCTAAACTATTCATGAATAAATGCATTTATGTTTGTAGACAATGAAGTCTTGCATCATTTTAAACAAATTTCGAAAATAAAGAAATTTAAACATGAATATGTCGCTGATATTGACAAATTGCCTCTTGTGTACACGGAAACCTTATTATTAACGATGGTTACCATTTCCTGTGTCATCTAGTGTGTTACTGACATGGCCAAGTGGTCAGGTTCTAACACGCAATACGAGAATGGTTCCGGTCGTTTGTTCCGGTCATCTAGAGTGTTAATGACATGATCAAGTGGTCTGGTTCTGACACGCAATACGAGCTGGCGTAGCTCAGACGGAACGTGTCTAGTTCGTAAGGTAAAAGGTTCGAATCCCTCTGTGAGCTCATTAGTTTCTTCTTTCAGACGATGCAAAAAGAACCTTAAAATCTCACACTATTTTTAAGGTAAAATATCTCACGATGCATGGTTTTTTTTTGCATGTTTCTTGTCAATATAAAGTTTTTATACGCCCGTCATAGATGGGACGTATTATGGTATGGCGATGTCCGTCTGTCTCTCCGTATGTCCGTCCGCTATAGGATTTATTGATTGGTTTTTGTTTTACGTCACACGTATGCGAGGCATACAAATTTTGACCTTTGAAACGGACCCACCCGAAGCAGTGAGGGATCTTTAACGTGTCATGACAGTAAAAACCGAGGTCCCGTGTCGTGATCTGCATCCGAATTTTCAAAGAAATCGCTGAAAACTGAAAATTCTGCGTCTTCCAATCACAATAAAAATTAATAAATGCGCATCTCGGCTATAATGCAATAGTTTTCCCGTCTCATTGCTTGAATAATAAAATCGCACATGGACACTATATTTGGAACAAGATGCGGATTTTTGTTAAATAAAACTTAAAATTCGGGAAATATTTGCATTTATATACAGTATCACTGCAAATATATTGCAAAACACGTATGTATAATGCATTCATTATATTAAGTTTGATCCAAATGCTTAAACTCGTATTTCCGATACTAATGGGAACATATCGTACGATTTCACTTCATAAAATCGCTAAAAAGGAATAACCTAATGTATAGTATATATATTGCGATGGAGAAAAGAAATGTACATGTATGTGACCCGCTGCAGGGTGGATGCAGAAAAGGGGGGGGGGTACAATTGATGCCAACGGCTCCAATGGCGCACGTAGCGCCAAAAGGGGCTGAATGCAGGAGGCGGTTACGCCCATCAGCTTGTGGGAGTCCGGAGGGCCTCCTCCGGAAAATTTTATATATTTATCAAGTAATCACATGACTACCTAGTCATGTGATCACTTTTGATAAATATCAAAATTAAAGAAAGACACAATTATTCTTTCTCCGGCTATGATATTGATATTTTGCAATTATAGTCTAACTATCTCTACATTCTCCTGCTATGATGTTGATATTTTGTATAGTATATGCATCTCCTTCAAAATATTTAAAATTCGTTCGTTCCGTCAGTCGCTCCTTATGCCGATGTTGTAACGGGTAATAACATATTAAGCAATTTCTACCTATCCTCTATCGCATGTACAAAAACAAGTGCATATTCTACATGTGGTGATCTCTGCGAGATGTGGTCCGTTATTTGCAAATCATATATTCTATATCTAAATTTGATGACACAGAATAGACAGTGGAAGTAAGGTAAAATTTTGTTGTTAAAAATGTTACATCGTGCAATAAAACAAATTATCACGTTTTGCTGTCTATGCAGTGAAATATCGCCCTATCATAAATTAATTAATGGTTTATGTGTCATAGCGTGGAAAGTCATAGCGTGGAAAGAATTGTGTCAAACAGGTGTTTGGTGAAATAAACACCTTTAAACTGAGTGTGAACATGCATATGTGATAAAAAGAATCTGAAATGAAATTTCATTTCATACCATAATTATGAATCTCATGTGTTTTACATACCCTCGCCAAGGCTCGGGATATAAAGCAAACCAACTCGTTTCATAAATACCGTATGAAATGATAATTCATTTCAGATCTTATGTGATAGCGACGTTGTTGTAACGTTTTAAGTATTAACGAAAGTTTAAAACGAGTTATCTTTCTTTGACCACAAAAATAAAGGGGGGGGGGGGAGGTGTTGGACCTCCCAACACAATTATTTGGATACAGTTATGTTACAGTATGTCGGAGGTAACTAGTAAACGACCTCTCCAAGCTTCGGGTGGGTTCGTTTCAGAGGTCTACATTTCTGTACATTGCTTTCTACAGATAACATGTCACCATCACTTGGTAAGTACAATACAAAACCTGCACACAACAAAGTCTAGTCACATAACTTGTATTCCAAATATACATAACCACCAAAGACACCGAATTTGCATGTATATATGCAGAAAATGAAAAACTGATATTAAGTTTATTTTACATTAATTTTTTCCTCTGGAAGGGAAAGGAAAATTAGTAATATTGTGAAAACAATGCAATACGAGGATGAAAAGAAGATGATAAATTCATTGCAATTATTTGTTCTTTACTTTTTGCCAATAGAATGTAACTTTTCCTACCCAGATAATATTGTAATGTTATTCATATCTATTTTCTAATGTAATTTGATGGTGACGAGTGAAAATATTGTAGTATAATGATGAAATGATAAGGTCACTGTAAGTATCTGATAATCTTCATCTTACTGGATAAGACCTCTCCCACCCAGGCATACGCACGATCGTCTACGTCTATACACACAGGAAACATGATCCCATCCTTCTGTGTAGCCAAGTACTGTATAAACTGACCATGCTGGTCCACTATGTGTATACGGTGGTTATTATAATCTGTGATAAGGAGACGACCCTGACGGTCAGAACACAGGTCGTGAGGATTGAACCTAGAATCACTGCCGTGCCCGGTATATGTGAATCGGTGGTCCCCATTCTTCTTAAACACTGCGACCTTCTTACAGTTATCCGACACCCAGATATCCTCGGTCTGTTTGTTGATGGTAATATAGTAGGGATTACTCACGTGTTTACTCTTTATCTCTCTGACCACCCTCCCGTCGTCATTGTAGATCCTTATAACTTCCCCCTCCATACCGACCACCAGCTCCCCACTCATTAGCCGGCATAGACCTCGTGGATAGGAACCCTCTGTGGTGAAGAGTGTGCTGACCTGACGACGAGGAGATAATGACCTGATACATCGGTTGTCGTGATCACTGTACACTAGTCCACCATCATCTGTTACACACATATCGGACCACCAATACAGTGTACATCCAGCATCCACAGTACAGACCACGTTACCACTCCTCTCCAATAAATCAAACTCTGTGGTACCATTACCACCATGTACCCAGGCTTCATTTGGTGATCGTAGTCTTAGTCCCCATACTCTGTACTTCATAGTGAGCTCAGTCTCACACACTGGATTCGGTATTAACTTCATTGTTGTTACGTTATCTATTTTGTTTTCTGTTGTCACCTTCTCTGATTTCCAGTCCATGGTTGAGTCGTCCCCTTTATTACCACGTAAATAAAATTTAGTATCATCGGTCTTGGTTTGATCAACTAGTTTTCCGAACTGTTGTTGTAGATTTTCTCTTGATATACGGCCTGCAGTAAATGATGGAACAAGTCGAGTAGCATCAACCTGGTTCGAAGCTATATCCACTGTGTCTTCATCCCGTTCTTTCATGAATTTCAGCAAGTCAACAGGGTCAGCTGATCGTAGGTGTGTATCATACGAGATAATTTCTCCATCAACGTGGTTTAACTTCTCCCGGGTTTTTCTGACTTTTTCCTGTAACAGTGGCATAATGGTATCTTCCTTGATCTTCTGTATTTCTTTCATATTTTTTGCCAGTATGTCATCGATCTCTTTATGCATATGATGTGCGCTATCTTTCATTTTCTGTTCAATTTCGGTAATGGCGCTAAGGATGTCCTCCTGTGACTTACTTAATCCTTCCAATTCCTTGCGTAGGTAGGGTCGGATAGTCTGAGATATTCTCTGCTGTTGTAACATGGCTTTGGATTTGACAGCATCGTAGGCATCACTTATACTGGAACATTCATGCGTCTTGTGATTCTCCACTATACATGTCAGACAGACAGGAACTTGACATGGTTTGCAATAAAGTTGATAACGCTCTCCAGGATGATTCGAACACTCGGATTGTGTAACTGTTTTCTGTCCTACTCCAGACGTGTATGGTACAGTTTCATGATGTCGGTAAAGCTTCTTGGATAAGTGGTCGTTTTTACAGGGGGAGCAGAGTTTGATTCCGCATGGCTTACAGTAGTGTTCCACTGTATTGTCACAGAAATCGCAGACTGCTTGCCATTGCGCATGTGCATCATCATCGGACATGTCTCCTTTTGATGTTAAGTCAACACCATATTCTGAAATACACCAGTATATCAGTAAAGACGGGAGGAGAAATGAAAAGAATTACTTATGTGAAATTATTCAGAAATATAAATGATATCTTGATTTGATTTAAGTTAATGCTAAGAATTTACATAGATATATAATGGAAGACTCTGAGGTTGATATAGCAACCTTCTAAAGAGGTACATGGAACACTTTCGTTGAGAAGATGTCAAGGGAAAGATGGAACGTAAAGTGTAGATAACTAATGGATTGTCGTTTGACTATAACCTAAAATGGATTATATTGGTGTTTTGTTTTGTTGTTTTTTTTAATTTCCCTTATGCCCAGACCCTTCTCCCACTATCCGTTGCTCTTTATTCGATTATATACACAAACATGAAGTAGAGACAGTTGTCCCCCTTTCATGAGTGTAAAAGGTAATCTAACTTCTCACTTTTTCCTTTCCCTTTAAATCTAATGTGAAGAGAATGTTTTCTTTTTACTAATGACTACAATTAGCAACTTGAATAACATTTCTTTATACTTTTATTGGTCCTCGGTGTTTGACACTCATGTTGACATCACCATCCCTTTATTGACATATATCACCAAATGGTGCCATCACTTATTACGGTTAAATACACTTCTCCACCCGTCTGAATATCCAGTAATTCGAAGGTTGACTAGTCCGAAGGTCAGTTAGGCAAGTAGACTAAGTTCTCCAATATGGCTCACCATCTTTAAGCACAAACATGTCAGCCAAAATGAGGCTATGGTGGCCATTTTTTGTTGATTTATCATAACGAGTCAGATAGTCATAGTATTTGACTTATAGTACTTGCCCCCCTGTGACGTTGAACTGAATTCATGCATCTTTTGCAATGGAGCGAGAATGCGTCGTCCAATCACAGGCCATGGTGTTCATGTTTGTTACCTGATAAAAACGAAAAATACTAAGGCAGCAGTGAGCCGTGAGGTCTTGCTATCACAGGAATAAGGATGCCCCCATCCCCCCTCCCCCCCCCCCCATCCCCGTGCTTCTCTACCACCCGTCTGCTGCCTCTACTGCAGATGTTTCGACTTTGATGACGGATTGCTGAACCTTCGTACTGGTGAACCTTCGGGCTTATAGAACACAGGACTGGTAAACAATCAGACTTGTAGACAATCCCCATATTACATATATAGCAAACCGAAAGTAGATCTAAATATATTTAATGTAGCATATTAGATTATATGGTTTATATCTATTTCATGTTCACATTATACAATATTTTGAGAAGTACTTCTACAACTAATATTTCAGGAGTAATATAGAACGTAGCCTACCTCACTGCCTTTGAGAAGAAGATTCAACGCTGCCAGCAACGAATACACATCCACTGTACACAGAGTTTTCGGGAAACGTGACGTCAATAATTTTTTAATATCAGTGTGTTCAAGGTTGCAAGTTAATCTATTAATAGATATAAGGGATAATGGGGTAATAGCATAAGAGGAGATAGAGGGAAGACACAAAAGATAAAGAGAACAGGACAATGCAAATATTATTGTCTTAACAGGCCTGTAAGAATAAATTGAAAAAAAGGGGGAGGGAGGGGACCCAAAACAACATTTGCAATATGATACCACTGTTTTAAGCCACTTTTTGTGCCATCGAGTCTCGCTTGAATCGCATAGACCTAAACACTGACAATAGGCGGATCTGGAAATTTTTGAAAGGGGCCGTGATGACTATTTTCCACTATTCAGTCTGAAGAAGGGGAGGGGGGTTTCTGCAACCTTCAAAAAGACCTAAAATAACCATAACCAGAAATCTGGGGTGCGTTCCATTATGCGGAACGTTCTGGTTGTTCCGGCTGTTTCTGATAATGGAACGCGCCGTTCCGCCGGAATGGATTGGAATGATCGGAACGGGCTAGAGCGACGTTCTGATCCGATCCAAGATGGCGGATAACGAGCGATAAAAGTGAAATAAAATGCAAAAATAGTTGAATATTTTAATATTTACAAACTAATTCCCTGAGCATTTAAGACTCCGTTCTGTTTCCGGAATTCTATTACAGACACATCACGGTTTCCGATTCGCCAGGATGAGAAATAGAGAGAAATTATGCTTGTTTATTAATGTTGATATTTTGAGTACACTTCTTGTTAATATAAATCGAAATTTGAATGATTATTTTGTCAAGAATGTGCAGAATATCAACGTTTTCATCAACATTTTCACAAGGAATCGGCTATAGTACTCCCCTAGTATCGTCTGCTGTACAGTACAGTACTTACCATAGTAAGTAAGTTACCCTAGTAGGAACTTGTTAGATCTATAGATCATAATGTCCGACACTATCACACTTACAAAACAAGTGATAGGAAACAAGGTGGAATCCTTTACAATATTCTTATCTGACCTCGATGTCCAAAGGATAAAAGATAGCAAAGGTATGGACAGGAATCTTCTTTATTTCAGTACATCAAATCTCAGGAACATTTAATTTATCAATAAAACATGCACACTAAATTCTTTGACTTGTTTTCGATTTTTCTTGTGTATATAAGTTACCGGTTCCTGTGATCAAACTTTAATCAATACGTGCAGTTTTTGTCCAGTTCCTTACTGACCTCAAAGTTTAAAAAATCTGTCACCTTTATATGAATTAAAAAACCGTTACCCTACCAAGACTCAGACTGTCTTCTGAATCAGCCATGGACTGCTTGATGGAGAATTGTAGCACACCCCACTTTGTTAGTATACATGTATCTCTCTGTAGTGTACGTAAACAGTGATTGCAGTCCCAGACCTCTCGCATAAGATTCGAACTTGGGTCCTTAATTCGTTCGAAAGAAAATCCATTCAGCAATTTACTGAATCATGACCAAAAGACAAATCCCGTAAGCCGACTACAGAGTCAGATTGGTTTGCAACGTTGATAGGTTTTACTTCGCTTTCAACAATTTCTCAGTCATATATCACGACATGGAAGCAGGAGGTGACCAGTCATTATCAAGCGGTTGGATACTTGAGACATAATTACCATGAATATACTTAGAACGCAAAAAATTGTAAATTCTTAAGTTTTGTGACATACTTTCAATCTTTACAGGTTTGGTTCAAAATGTTTTAGTGCTTGGAAAAAGGGGGAAGATGTTCAACCCTTCTTTTTAGATACCTGTATCTTGGATAATGGTAAGTACCTTATTGAAATGTTTTAAACTCTGGCAAATTCATTGAAATAAAAAATTTGGCATTATACGGGACATACACTTGATAATTTACCTCTATATAGTATTATTCAATTAAGAAACTCGTTATTAAAATTTCCTTGAAACAGCATTTCTTATTTAATGAAATTTCTTTCCAATGATTACTATTTAAATTGTTTAATTTGTTTAAATACTAGAGTGGCAGCATAACAATTTAAACAAAAGAATATGTCTGTTTCATGCAAGTTTAACAGATCATATTGTACCACATGTAACTCACTTCATTTATTATACCTTTAAGAATTTTCCCCCTATGAATATCACTCAGATTGATAATTTTTTTTATATCTTCCCTCCAACCTCGTAATTGACATCAGCTCTTTTGGATGAGCTGTTCTTCTTCTTCTTCCAATACGAAGTGTACTCAAAGTTAATGTTATACTTCATGATATATTGTTATATTATATCATCATATTCAATATGACAAGTTATTTGAAATAGTGGTATAATAAACCAATCAGACTGGCCTCTTGTGAGATGGCCTTTGGGAAATATATGTAGTTCACTTGAGGGAACAATAGAATGGCTATCTCCTTCAGGATAGGTCTATAACGGATTATAACACTAAAATATAAATATGGACAATGACATATTGAGTAGGAAGTAAAATTACTGTATACTTGTTGAAATTAACTTTTAAATGTTATGTTTATAAGGATATTATGTTACATGTACATATACACATAGCTTATATATCTTCACAAAGAGATATTCTTAGTCACTTAATCAGTACATGAAATAATTAAAGGTCTTTGTTTATGTAGATGAAAGAGTAATCGAAAAAGGAACTCTAGAAAGAGAGGAGAAAGAGAAAGGAAAGGTCCCTACTACTTCTGGTAGAGGTATACACACACTGATAGTTGTACATGTATGCTACATGTATATCTTAGCGATACTTTTAATGAGAGTAACAATAATATGTTGAAGTTTATTTTTTGTTTCTTTATTGCTTTATGTCACACCACAAATATTGTAGGTGAAAGTAAAAGCAATTGATTGATGCAGGTCATACAAATTGTGAATTTTGCAACGGACCCATCTGAAGCATGTAGAGATCTTTAACGTGCCACACGGGGCGTCATGAGATAGACAGGTTAAGATGTAATGGTCTATGCTAACTATACAGACTATATGAGGTAGAACAAGGACATGGCTCGTTTGTGTGTAAAAAGAAACCATCAAATAGTGAAAAGACACCCAGGGTATTTCATTAGTAATCATAAGTCCTAGCGAGTTGATAAGAATACTTAAGGATTAACTTTAACATGTTTGCAATTTATTGAGATATAATATCGAAGAGGATTATAAAAAGTGTGCACCACCTAAAACTATATTATATCGCAATAAATTGCAAACGTGTCAAAGTTAATCCTTATAATTCAATTTAGACATTAGAATGGACTTATTTGAATAAATGAGTTTACATTTTCAAATTTTAACATTAGATTGCAGTAAGTACAAATAGAAATGTGACAGCGGCGTAAGAAAAAAAAGCTGTATATCTTGTTGTCCTTAGCAACTGCCGATGACGATGCCTTCTATCTGCAGCCATGTTTGATACATGTGTATAATTAACAAGAGGAATATTGCTCAACGTTACCCAGTTTATTGGAGAAGAAATTACTTAATATTTATTGTTATCATTACAAGCTATAATATTTTAAAATGTCAGTCAAAACACATGTATATTTTTCAATTTCAAAACATCAACCATCAACAAAGAAGGCTTGGAAGCCTCCTACAAGGAGTGTTGCAGTACCCACAGCTACTGTAACATGTGCAGGTAGGAAATTGATTTGTCAGGTATTGAGAAAATATTGTCACAGTTCTGTTGTGATACATTTGTATTTGTAAGAAACCTCCTGATTTCTTTTTGATTTCAGTCATAGCATAATTCCTCCCAATGTGGATGGATTTCAAAAATATTTCAAAGAAATATTCCTTGGGACCTAAGGGTGTATCATGACCTTGAACTAAGGTGACAATATAGTATTATACTCCATGGTCAAAACCTTGTTCTGGGCATAACTCTTCCCCCTGTTAATGGATTTCAATAATATTCCACAGAAATGTTCCTTAGGACCGAAAAATGTGCCATAACCTTGAACCAAGGTCATAGTTCAAGATCACAATAGACACCATGGTAAAATCCTTGTCTAGGACATAACAAAATGTTGTCATGAAATTTACTGCCTTTAGGGGACTTGTATCGCTATAACACTTCCCTTACAGAAATAAATGCCATTGATATTACATTGTTTATACAGTTTTTTTCTAACCATTGATATGACATTGATCAACCAAATCAAAAAACTGCTTATGTACAGCTTATATTAATTCTACCAGCTGAAAGCATTGATTCTGCAGTTTTGCATTGAAAATGCAGTGAAGTGAACTTAAAGCACATTGAAATACCATTGAAAATCAATACTTATGCAAATCACTTTGTACAGTTATATGACATCACAATTAACTGTAGATTCAATGCATAAATACTGTTTAATGCAAACCACTGAAAAACCATTGAAATACCATTGATTTAACAGTTATAAGACATTATACATAACTGTTAATTCAATGGAAAAAAATATTAGCCTCAGAAAAAAAAAATGATTTTACAGTTTTTTTACTTACAAAAGAAATACTGTTGAATATTTTTCATAAACTGGTTAATTTCATACCAAAAGCTAAATTTTAAATTCGATATTGAATATTTTATTTATAAAATCTTAATGGAAGAATATGAAGTATTATGGATCAATATCCTATAACAGACATTTTAGAGCTGCAACAATTAAGAGAATTCACATCAAGTTATGGAACAGCATGTCACTATATCCTAGTTTGTCACACTTCACTAAGCGCTATTAATCCAAGAAAGAATGGAAGTCACTTTTTGACATATCAGAATATTCCTTGAGAAATCATCACTATATATACACATATTCACATTTCACTACTGATATTACAACATGGTTAAATACATTAAACAATTCACCAGTTGATTAATGAATTTTCTTGAACTATTAATTAAAATTCACTGATTCACTGGTGACTTCAATTTGATTCTAACAGTTTCCTTGTCCTTCCTTTGCCTGATATTTCCAATTTTATTTTGAATTGTAACTCTGAAGAGTTTTGGTGACAACTGGTCGAATTGTAGTGTCTCACACTTGGAAAATAGATATTCTGAAAAATAAAGGTACCATGCAGGTAAAATCCACTAAAATGATATTAATAACAAGTTATTGTCATTACTGAATATATATTTCTCAATATATAGACAATAGACCTAACATAAGATTTGAGGGTAATGATATCCTACTGGTTCAGGGATGCAGATCTAGAATTTCAGTGAAAGTGGCAGGGGAGGGGGGGGTACATGAAAGGCAAAAACGGGTGAGTTTCTGCTAAACTCAGATTTGACAAGCAAAGATTATTGTACTATGGAATAAAAAGAGATAATTCAAAAAAGAGGAGGGGGTTACTAACATTTTGAAGAGTTTAAGTGTTTTCAACATTCTAACCTTGTGACAAAAACGGTATAAGGGGACCTTTTTTAGCTCACCTGAGCCAAAGGCTCAAGTGAGCTATAGTCATAATGCGCCATTCGTCGTCGTCCGTCCGTCGTTAACTTTTTCACATTTTCGACTTTTTCTCTGGAACTACATTGCAGATTTGGATCAAACTTTGGGTAAATGATGTACTCAAGGTCCCCTACTAAAATTGTGTTCGGGATCCAGATTCCCTCAGGGGTAGATCCAGGGAGGGGCCAAAAGTGCCCAAAAGGGTACCGATCTTCAAACATCTTCTTCTCCAGAACCAGTGCATAAATGGGGAAAATAATTGCATTTCAACAATCTATAAAGATGGGTTATTAAAAAGTGGTTTCGGGTTAAGATCCGTCAAATAGAAATTTATGCTTTTTTGACGTATTTCTGGACTTAGTCATTTCAATGCAGAAAAGTGTCATGTTTTTCAGTTAATTGATATTGATGATTTCTTAATGACTATTTTGATCATAATTGTGGTAAGGAATATTATTGTGAAAGAATTTTGTCATTATCTCAATTTTTGGATTTTTTATGAATTTTTTAAGACTTCCCCCCTCCCCAAAAAAAAGGGGAGGGGGGGGGTGGCCATTTTTCACATTTTCAACTTTTTCTACAAAACCACATGGAAGATTTTAATGAAACATGGAATACATGAAGTACTAAAGGTCCTCTATCAATTTGGTAAATTTCATCCAAATTGGTTAACAGGTAATGCCACCATGTCTAAAGAGTAGGTTTCACAATGGTACATATACCACTTGGTAATTGAAATATGGAGAGTAGTGGTTCAAATCCAGCTGTGGTCAAAAAATTTTTTTTTCATTTCTTTACACATCTAAATAAGTTTTTAGATGTTTCTCAACACTCAACATATGAAATTAGGCAATCTTAAGTTAGATCTGGACAATATTTGAAACTTTTGTTGTTCATGACCCAGACTTGAAATCAGTCAACAAAAGGCCCCACCTAAAGAAAATGACTAACTTGTTGCCCTGAATGACATCTTGCAGAGACAAAGGAAATGCTTAATATCAAAATCACCTGAATGGATGTGCAAAAAAGTGTTGTTTTTTATTCTAGTCTGAGATAAAATTTGACATATTTTCAACATTTGTGTTGACTTAGTCACAGTAATGCAAAAATAAATGAATTCTTCCTTCATGGATGACTGATCACTAGGTACTCAGGTGAGCGATATAGGCCCACTTGGGTCTCTTGTTTAATTTGTGCCTAGTTCATGATTTTATAAAAATGCCATTTGGCACATACATACCTTTCATTGCATCCATTTTATGTTGATCTAATCCTTTTACACCTTTGACATGCCTAAGTTCTTCTTCTGAGAATACTAATTCCAGCACTTTATTCAGAAGGAAAATAGCAGGTGATTTTGATGTCATTGCCCTCATTTCAATGGATCTTAAGACTGCTGGGTTAACTGTGACATCATCATAAGATCCATCGTCAGCATGGATTAAAGGAAGCTTCCTCTGTGAAGAAATTAATATTGATGAAATATGTACGCATTCATTTTAAATTTTTGAGGTTACTTTCAGCTCTTTTGGGATCAGCATGGTACAAATCATAATTTTAAATAAAGATTTTGATGGAAGCATACATAAAGGATTTTTTGGACACTAGGCACTTCTTATATACCTTCCTTTGGAAATTTAAATAGAAGGACATGCTTATTCAGGTGATATTAAGGTCTTTTGGAACATTTGTTCATAGTTTAACACATAATGCCATATTATCAAATGAAAATAAGCATTTGAATATTTACCTCTTCTTTTGTCCTGGTAGTTTGAGAGAAGCTTGAATTCCCAAGCTGGGTCTCAGAGTATTGAAACTCTTGTTGACTATAGCCGGTCCCATAGGTACACTGCTGTAGTGTGTTGGCTAGAACATGACAAAAAGATACTATTTCTGTCTGGGTATCAAATGGGAGCCTTTGATAATACTCTGTCAATAAATCAGAAATGTCAGATTAAATTGCTACAGTTTAACTCAGATGAATAAGTATATATGATATATATGTGCATCTAGTTGATGTGTACAAATTAAACATATCTTTCATTATGTTCAATACAAATCATTTAATTCTGGTTTTGATAATTTTTACAAGAGGTTAATTATCTTACCAACTAGGGACTGTATTGGATGATCAGGAGCTGGTACTGTATCTGAAACCGGTATATTAGAATTATATCCAAATTCACCCACTTGAATGGAGTCATTCTGGGATGATGTGGCTGGAAATTCCTGAAAACAAATATGTTAAGAATTCAGAATATTTTAAATTGAAAACTTTCATGGTGTGGATGTTTTGACCAGATTCATATGAAGAACTATGTATTCCTATACACCACAAGTTCCCTTTTTAAGATCTCATTTGATCAACACAAACATAGACCTGGAGTTTGCAATAAGTTTTTGAGATGAGCTTTAAACAAAATTTTATTACAATTTTCATACCGTTTACTTGAAAGTTCAAGTGACTTAAATTTGAGAATGTACAATAATCATTCAAAATGTAGACTTATGGTTACCTGAAAGAGTTTTATAAAACCTTGAAGAAATTACACACATAAATACATTTTTTATTTCTGAAAATAAAAGCATTTACAATCTTAATGTATGGAATCCGTTGCTGATAACGACTTTTAAGATTAAAATAATTATTGACATACCTCTTCAAATTGATTTAAATCCTCATTGTGTTTATTAAGAACTTCAAGGCTGCTGCCAACAATTGATGATAGATTTCTTGTTTGAAATGGACTCCTACGGGGTGATTTTCTTGGGGTAAATTTTGCTGAAGGTTTTACCGGGGTCCTACTATATTGATTGCTGAAGATAGGTGCTTCAGGAGTCCATTCTTTTGACTTTTTGGGAGTTGATGTGGTTGTTTTCTGTGGCGTTTTGATGCATCTATTCACTGTTTGTGGCGTTTTGTTTGGAGTAGAGCCAGACTGTACTAAAGACAGTGAAGTTACATTACCTGACTTCACTGAGGCACTCACTTTCAATGGTAATGCCTCTTCTTTTGACTGAGTTGAAGGTGTATCATCTGGTGCCCCCTCATCTAGACCAGCAAATGCCAAAACTTCTTTCATTTTCATAATCTTAGCTTTATTAGATTTAGAATTTGTGTCTACTTTTGTTTGTTTTCGTTCAGAATCACGCGATTCCTCCTCCAGGGCTCGTTTAAGTTTCAAACTTGTTCCACGTCTTCCTGCAGAGGCCTTCATCTCCTCACTCAACTTCAAAAGTTTTGCGACAACTCCTTCCTCTGATAACATAATTTCTTGGTTAACTTGCTTTGTGAAAGCTCTGCATTTGGTAAGACCTAAAACAACAAATGAACATTACTTTTTATAAATATTCAGCTTATCTCCAAAATGAAAATACGCGTATTAAGAAATCAAAGTAGAAAGTGTTTATGATTCATAAATATTGTGTATCATATTATACTTTCATAGTTGAATTCAAACATTAGAAGTAAAAAGAACAATATATTAGTGGTTTTAAACTCGCTTAAGGAAATTAGAAGACCCCCCCCCCCACTTCCCCAATTTTTCATTCAACATACCTGTAGGCTGTACTAGCTTTGAATATTAGAAAATGAACTTACTTCCAGTAAAAATTACAATTCCTTCATACGGCATATCCTCAATAACTTCCGTGCCATCATCTAAAATTTTTGATGTTTTCCACAAAACTCTAACTTTTTTCATGGCGCAATTCTCATATGATGGGCTTTCAGGCAAATCTTCAACTTTATGTTTTTGCATAGTTTGAAGGGTTCTGTCAATCTCAAAATATATCACTATATGCACATTTTCTCTCGCACTTTTTGCCATCTTGCTTTGTTCACGTTGTTCGTTTTTCAAATTTCGAATTCAAAATGAGGGCAGCGCGCGTCTGTTGCCGAATAGTGAAGCTGTGTATACATGTAACATGATACTGATTTCCTGCCGTAATTCTTTTTGATGACCGCCGATGACCAAGATAACGAAATAGTACGGCCGCACGATAATTAATGACGTAGTGATGCTCCAGATTGCCAGCAGATGCATATCAGACACTGTTGCGCACATGTACGTTATGTTCATTTTCTATAGATACATATTTGTTTAAGATTAATGCCAGTTTGACAAGTTTAATTCCGTGCAGTGTTAATTCGGTACATGAGAATTTATTTTCTCACTTGAAAAGACATGCAGTAACATGCCTCGGAGAAAAGGAGTACCCAACAAGTTCAGGGTAAGAATATTTCTATTAATTTAATTCAGTATGATCAACTACTCAAAGGTAATAGTAATAAATAGATAGATATAATGAATAAATAAATAAATAGGAGAAAGTATGAAAAGGTAATAAATAAAACGGAGAAATGCATTATCATATTTGAAATACATTTCATTATCAAATGTGTCTTTAAAGGGAATGTTATCTAATCAAATTTATTTAATGTTTTCAAATTAATTTCCAGGACGTAGACGGCGAATGTGATGATGGCAGTCCGTGTAAAATAGTTAGGGAAATATGTAACCAATCAGAAACTAATCCTCTGCCGTTTACATATCAAACTCCAATTCAGTCTGCCAGTAATGTTGCATCTCTCCCTCCCCAGATTCTCCAACAGCAGAGAGTTCTCCATGAAAGGGATTCAGCTGATTACAAATTAATAGACAACGATAGAGATGATCACGATGACGACGACGATAAAACAGAAAGAGACACCGAACAAGAAACAGTGTTAACGGATAAGCTTTTGTTCCAAGACTCCAATGAGGCATTTGATGTTCAGTTCGAAGAAATATTTTCTTCTCTTTCTGAAGAAATAAAGGAGAGGGACCCTGATAGTTTGGCGGACGAAACCGATAGTACTGTTTATGAGTCAGAGACTTTAAAACATTTCGCCACTACTGTCATCGATAATATCGAAGTATGTAGAAAACGAGAAGAACAAAAAAGTGAAGACACGTGCGGAAAACCCTTATACCCTAATGCCCCTCACACCTTGGGCGTAACTTTGCTTATAATTTGTTGTTTTATTATCAGATTCCGCCTATCGGAAGAAGCGCTATCGTACATGCTGCGTTTGATTGCATGCATCCTGCCACATGGGCATCGACTCATGGGGAGTATCTACCTTTTTAGGAACGTTACGAACAGATTCGCAAAAAATTTGATACCCACTATAACTTATCATTGCAACACATGTTACGCGACGGTAGATAAGAAAAGTAAAACATGTTCGTCGTGCGGATCATCGCTGACACAGTCCGGACGAATTGCGTATTTTCTGCAACTTAAACTGACGTCTCAGCTTGCTTCTCTTTGGCAAAAACGTGAATTCTGTGACATGATACGACAACATCGATTTAACCATTTTACGAAAAATAAAGATAAAAAATTAATAGATATATACGATGGCGAGTTATACCAAAATCATTTCAAAAACGGCGGGTTATTAAGCCACGCAAATAACATTTCATTTTCAATTAACACCGACGGTGCCCCGCTATTTAAATCATCAAATGTTAGTATATGGCCTGTATATTTTTTGATTAATGAATTACCGATCGCTCAAAGGAAAAAAAGAAACAATTCTCTATTTTACGGGGTGTGGATTTCCTCCGGAAAACCTATCATGTGGTCCTTTCTAAAACCGCTGTACGAAGAACTAGCCATGTTGGAGACAAAAGGCCATTCATTCACTGATAATCAAGGAAAGGAGTTTATCTGTAGATGTCTACTTCTGACATGTACGTGCGATCTTCCCGCAAGGGCACTTGTTTACAATTGCAATCAATTCAATGGGGAATACAGCTGTTGGCACTGTTTACAGAAAGGGGAGACGTTCAAGCATGACACAGGGGGCATATCGCATATTTTCCCCTATATTGAAAGTAATCCTAAAGGGCCTCCGCGTACAAAAGAAAGTATAATTAAAAATACAAATCTAGTGACAGAAAACATTAAAGAGAATAAAACGAAATCGTCAGTCAATGGTCACAAGGGGAAGTTTTGGTTTATGTTTTTGAAATCATTTGATTGCGTTAATAGTTGTGTTATCGATTATATGCACGGAGTGT
Source organism: Pteria penguin (assembly GCA_035048485.1). Classification (NCBI taxonomy): domain Eukaryota; kingdom Metazoa; phylum Mollusca; class Bivalvia; order Pterioida; family Pteriidae; genus Pteria; species Pteria penguin. The sequence goes on along the minus strand of CM068590.1, from coordinate 5,864,712 downwards.
GTCTAGGGATAATGAAAACGTTATTAACAATCTGGTTTGATAAGAAAAATAAAGCAAAAGACTCATCTTATTACCTAAAACGCGATGAAGTAAACCGTTTACTCCGCAGTATTAAACCGACTATTTATGTTTCGCGCATTCCGAGATCGCTTGATGAGATTCCGCATTGGAAGGCCTCTGAATTTAGAAACTTTTTGTTGTACTGGGGAATACCCGTGTTACGTCATATTCTAGAATCGGAACATTTTGTACATTTCTGTTTATTAGCGAGGTCAATTTTTTTGTTATCAAAGGAGGGGATATCAAGTAATGATCTTCAGACAGCTGACAAGGCTTTACTACTTTTTGTCGAAAATATCAAAATTTTGTACGGGGAACGATATATGACTTTAAATATGCATCAGTTGCTACATCTGACTGATTGTGTACGTCAAACGGGGCCTCTCTTTGTCAATAACTGCTTCATATTTGAGGATCTGAACGGTTTCATTGTTAAACAAATACACGGTACACAGGGTGTAGATACGCAGATTACAAATATAGTCGCCATGCTTCAAATTCCGTCAGTAATGAGTAGGATCTACCTCAAGGAAACAACAGAAGAAATTGAAAATCTTTATAATGAACTGAGTGGCACGGTGAAACTTTCCAATGAAATAGAAGATGGAATAGAGTCTCTTGGAACTGCCGTCTGTCGGAATCTAAGTGAGGCCGAACAACGCATGGTTTTAAAATTCGGAGTGACAAAACCCGGTATCAAGGAATTCCTAAGAATAAACATGTTTAAAAGGGGATTTTATGTATATGGGGAATCCTACTCACGACTGGAAAAAAGACAACAGCATGTTATAACATACAAGTATGATCAAGGGAACAAAACGGAATTTGCCTCTATTAAATCATTTATCCAGTCGGAAGACCACAACCCTTACCGTCTTATTAACTTAGCGGCAATTAAACGATTGAAGAGGGTAAAGCCTGTGGGCTGTGTATGGGAAGTTACCGCAGAAGAAAGAGTGGATTTTATACCTGTTTTGAATATCCTGAATGTGAACAATATTGTAGATATACATGGTACTTTGTACGTGTGCCCCTCTCCAAACCGATATGACAGAGATTAATTAATTGTCAGTAAAATAGCAGGACAGATAAATTTTTACCGTAGGTTGTGTATATATTTATGTATCGTATTCTTTCTGTATATATATAGACTTATAATGGTAGCATTGAATTGGAAAAACTGGTTCTGAAAATAAATGCAATATAACTGGTGAATTTTAGCATTGAATTTGTAGTTATTATAAAAACTGGGGGTTCAATGCAGATTTTAGGCCATTGAAAGTACAGTTTATAGAAAACTGTCAATTCAATGGTTCGAAAATAACTGCTTTACAAGATCCCAGAAGAAAGAACTGTGAAAGTAATGCTTAATCAATGGAAATTGTAGAATCAATGGCATTTCAATGTAGATTCAATGCAAATAATGCAGTTATTTTGTCTAAGGGTTGTTTTATATGAAATACAGCATTTATGGCTTGATATTTAATTTTGCGAGATGGTAATTTCTTGAATTTGTTAAAACTGTTGCAGATAATTAATCATTAATATGATGAGATTATATGATTTAATAAATTGAAATGATACTTTAGATCCAGAGCAACCAGGCCCATTAGGTGACAACATGAAACCATCTGCATCTACTGGTTAGTTATCAAATCATTGTCTTTTCTTTTAAAACAGTTTCATTATACATGTAAATTCATATATGTATATATAGCATACAAACAAATTGATATAAATTCATTTAATTATTAGTCCCCTACCTCCAAAGCTAAAGGGGACTTACAGTTTCCACCCTGTCTGTGTCTGTCTGTCAAAGTTTAGGTTACAATAGACACAATGGTCAAAACCTTGTCCGTTGCATATCTCCTCCCCGTGTGGATGGATATCAATATTTCACAGAAATGTTCCTTGGGACCCACGGGTGTATCATGACTTTGAATCAAGGTCAAGGTCAAATTTGCTGCCGGTAGGGGACTTGTATCGCTCACGATCAAACACTTGTTTGTATTAATTCGTTGATTATTAATTTATTTCAGACAAATTCATTTGGAATGAGGAGGCCACAAGGAAATTGATTTCTTTAAGAGGCGATGCGAATTCTAAATTCAATGAGGGGAGGGAAAACAAAAAAAGCATTTGGCAGGGAATTACATCGAAATTCAACAGGGATTTGGGCACAAATGTAGATTGGGAGCAGATAAAAAATAAATGGATGAAGCTGGAAGCAAAGTACAAGGAGGTATTTAATTATTTAAAATCAAAGTATGTTGTTGATATCAAACATGATGTTTTTGTGTGCCAAATTGCTTGATGAATTTTAATAGTAAAGGAATGGCAGCATTCTTATTAAATTTATTGATTTTACAACTATCAAGAAACAAGCTAACAACTTTTATAAATCTTGCTCCTTGGTCCAGAAGTTGACCTGAGGATGTCCTTTGTGGGGGATAACCCAGAGTACCTGGACAAAACCCACGAAGCCAGGTTGGTTACAGTCACACCATCTCATCTTGACAGCATTCTAAGGAATGCATACCCGGCCTTGGAAATAAAGCAACTCTCAAGGGTCATTTCACAAGTCCAATTCTATTGTGACTTGGATCAATTGCCCTGTTCATTAAGTATGCTTTGTAGGTGTCATAGTTCAAGAAAAGTTTTATACGTGTATCTACCTTTCAATTACGATTACAGGACTTAAACTCTTCTTCATATGTCATTCATTTCCTTTGAAGTAATAAACCTTTAATATTAATTATAATTATCTTACAAGGTAGAGCAACATAATAAGAAAAGTGGAAATGACAGGAAGTCATTTCCGTGTCATGAGGAAATGAGGGATGCCTATGGTGGTAACCCCACTATACAGCCAGTTTACACAATAGCATGTGGAGCGGAGGAGGAAGAGGAGTTCAATAGTGAGGGGCCTAGTAAAAGCAAAACAATCAAAAAAAGTAAAAGTGAGAGTGTGATAGACTTTTTGAGAGAGGCGAGAAAGGAGAGGAAAGAGAGAGATTGGAACGAATGTTGAGTGAGCAACACGAGAGAAAGTCTGAGTTGATGGAGCGATTTTTGTCTTTGTATGAGAGGGAATTGTCAAAAAAATGAAATTGATCAATTGTACTTATTAGCTCACCAGGACAAAAGTCTGGAGAACTAATGTCATGCCCTAGGTGTCATTGATGTCAGGCCAAATAAAAAAATATGTGTGTTTCCCATAACATGCTTTAAAAGAATAGGGTAGGTAGGTAGGGATATATTTTTTTATTTTTAATTCTTAATTTTCTTTTTAAAATTTTTGTTCTAGCTTTACATAAAAGAAGATACTAGTATTCGAATGTAGTTTTTAATAGGATCTTGACCGAAATCGTCTGTCTACTATCTCTAGAGTTCAATGAGTAGCCATCATATTGAGTCTCTGAGAAGATCTAGATTTATTGAACTTGCGATGTAAGGTCACTTATAAATACACTGGAAAATAGAAAAAACAAGTTAGGGTCGGAGAGTTTTGAACAAGGTAGGTCGGATGATGGGAAACACAACTATATTTTATTTTTGCCTCATCATTGTTGCAGTCCATAGACCATTGACCTTGATCTTGGAGTTTGACCAACTTTTAAAAAACTTAAACCAATACTTTAACCTTGGCTATATCTTTACTTTCATTACTGCATTATATTTTTTATCAAATTTCTCTTTTGAATAGCAACATTTGATGCATTAGCACTCTCCTGGGCTCCTTCATTCAAATCATTGCCATCATCCTGATCATCTGTTCCCTCAACATCATCCTGGCCATCAGATGCCATTGCAAAATTATGTAATACACATGCTGAGAGTATACACTTAACAATGTCCTCTATCTTCAACATCTCTATATGTCTTAATCTCCTCCACTTTCCTATTAAAATAGGCATTGTTTGCATTCTAATAATGACTTTTGGATTGTATATGTCTGTATGATAGGTGATATCTTTACTCAAATTAGGTTAAAATGTATCATTATTTTAGGTAAACATATTCATTTAAAGTTTTGCAAATATTATACCTTTAAGAATTCCAAAAGCTCTCTCAATGGCATTTCTCGTTCTTGCATGTTTATAATTGTACTGTTTTTCTGATTCCGAAAGATTTCCAAAATCACGATACGGAGTTGGGAGTGCTCTGAAATTTACATATAATGAGTGTCTCAAAATTTGTATTTTTTTCAACTGTATCCAAGGTTAAATGTCAGTCTTATGATTTGTCAAGGTTGATTTACATGAATTAATTATAATGTTGTGAATAGTAATCACTGAAACTTGTAACCAAACAAGAATATGTCTCATACTTTTTCCTTGGACTTTGACCTACTTTTAAAAAACTTAAACCTGGGCTAAGTCTTTTGAACGGTGAGGTGTATGGCTTTCATATTCCATATGCAGATACCTCATGACATGACCTTTGGGACCATGACTTTTGACCAAGTAACCTTGACATTGGAATTTGACCTACTTTTCAAAACCTTAAACCTGTGCTATAACTTTTGAAATAGAGCTTAGATATTTCACACATGGATACCTTTTGATAAGACCTTTATTTTGTGACGTTTGACTAGGGAAATTTTAATCATTTTACTTCTAAAAGAAAAAACATGTATAGGTGAGCTATGTTGTCTTTCGACAACTCTAGTTAACAAGGTCGAGTAGAAAAGCCTGCTCTGTTTATGTTATTCAGTTTTTAGCTCACCTGAGCGTAGCTCAAGTGAGCTATTGTCATAGTGCGGCGTCCGTCGTCCGTCGTTAACTTTTCTATATTTTCGACTTCTTCTCCAGAACCGCTACACAGAATTGCACTAAACTTCATAGGAAGTAAGTACCCAAGATCCTCTACCAAGTTTGTGTTTTTTATGCCGATCCGGAATCCAAGATGGCCGCCATTGGCTCTGATTGGTTGAAACATTTTCGACTTCTTCTCCAGAACCGCTGCACAGAATTTCACCAAACTTCATAGGAAGTAAGTACTCTAGGTCCTGTAGCAAGTTTGTATTTTTCCGAGCCAAACCCTAATCCAAGATGGCCGACATGCGCCCTGATTGGTTGACACATTTTCTGCTTCTACATCACAACTGCACATTTATCACCAAACTGTATAGAAAGTATCTTATAATACACACAATTTCCTACTGAAATGAGCTAACATTTGCTTGTAAATAAGCAATTTGTGCTCAGGTGAGCGATATAGGCCCATTTGGGCCTCTTGTTAATGTTTTGAATTTATCAAATTCAAATGACTTGCATATACATTTGTATCTGCAAGAAAACAAATGAAAAGCAATGTTGGCTTCATTACCTTGATAGTGGGTAGGCTCCATCCCCTAATAGATGAAACTCATGAGATAATTCATCTAATTTCACGTTAAGAGGTGAATTTCTGAATATACGTGCATCATGGACGGACCCTGGCCACCCAATATAAACATCATCCTGACCATCTGTTCCCTCAACATCTTCCTGTCCATCAGATGCCACATGATGTATGACACTCATTTATGAGTACACTTCGTAATGGAAGATTAAGAAGATATCCCAGTCTGCCACATACCTCCCCTGCCAATTTGAGGTTTCCCTGAAACCTCACAACCAATTTAAGTCCTCCTCCCACAGCGACAAACCCTGCCAACTCATGAGATTCAGTGGAATCTCCAATTTTAACAGCGAGGCAGGCAGAAAAATTGTTGACTCGAACCCAGGACCTCCTCTTTCAGGACAGGTGCTTTACCGACTTAGCTATCTGGGCTGATATCCCAGTGTGCCACATACGTATTTATGGTGGCATATTTCTCCCATCTACAGACGAGTTATTTTTCTACCGATTATGTTGACATGCCCTTGATACTTGTGTCAACATGCAAGATAAATATGTCAACATGCAATATAATTGTCAAGATGCATGATAAAGTAAAGGTAATTAAGGTGTTTTAAATGTGTCCATATGCGACATTATGGCAACATGCAACTTATCATAATATATGTTAACATGCAAGATAATTATGTCAACATTCAACTCATAACTTGCATGTTGACATAAATTATTTGCATGTTGACAAATATAAGTTGCATGTTGACATAAATAAGTTCAATGTTGACAATTAGATCGGATAGGGGATCTATGTCATATGTGGGCAGAAAACAAACTTTATTTATTGCTTTTATTTTCTTATTTTTATCTTACATGTTGACATAAATATCTTAATTGCATGTCAACATAATCAATAGAAAAATAAGTGGCATGTAGGTGACAGAAATGTGCCACCATAGCATTATTAGTAATTAAAGTACAACAGTCAACATGATTTTATTAAGTTTTGGTCATCACTGCCTCAGTTTAAACAAGGAAAGGTGGGAGGATCTTGAAATTCAAACCTCACTGTAACTTTGTATTGTGCTCACCATATGGCCATTTTATCATGTCATTCTTAATACATGAGGAGACCTCAAACAGTCTCCTCACGATACGAAAAACGCTGGATTTAGTTATATTGAAACGATCGCTGATAGGTCTCAAGCATTCAGGTGTGGCGATGTACCACAATGATACTAATAATTGTTTGCAAGGAGATATACTCTCCCTACCTCTCTCAATCACTGGCGTCAGAGGGGAAACAAACATAATATAACTTAAAAAAATCTTCAAAACAGGATGGCGATAAACGAAAGTGACTTTTAAACTCATCAAAACTGTACCTAGGTACAACAAACTCAGAATAATCCAAAACTGAAACCCTTCTACGACGGTCAAATAAGGATAAAATATTGAAATCAGAATCTTCATTTAATCTAAGAAACGAAATATAATCAATATCTTCAACAAAAGTATCAAAAAAAAAAAAACTTAGCAGACGATGACGCCATATTTGTTTACGCTAGTCACTAACATCCGGAATGAAAGCGGAACCGTGAGCGTTCCATTATAAGAACGGGATCGTTCCGGAACATTCCGCATAATGGAACGCACCCCTGTTCGATATTATTATTCATGAGCTATTACGTCATAATCAACATTCATGACGATTTAATGACATCATTGCCCATATGACGACGACATCATGTATACAAGAAACTGCCGTCGCCTTAATGTCAGACTTTGCAAGTAATAAAAAATGTGGGCAAACTCGTCTGTGCATGTCTGAGTTTGGTACGAACTACAGCTAGAACAAATTGACTCAGAAACTAGTGTCTATTTATATCGCAAGTCATAGCCATAAATCCTGAACTTTGAATCAAAATTTTCAGAATTTAGGGAAACGACATTTGGGTAAATTAGATATTTAAAAAAAAAAAAAGCCAGGAACCTTCAGAAAATGACTCAAAGTTTCGACTTTTTCAATACGGGTCATTTATGAAATATATATTTCCGATATGTATAGCAGAAGCCTTGCTTTGACCGCTCGAAACAGGCCTTTCACTGCATTTTGTGCTTTTTCCCTAAGTTTTATATACTGAAGATATAGTAAATTGCGATTCGATTTTTCATATTCTGTGGGAACCCAGGATTCAGTATACTTTTAGTTGACTTTTGATTAAACAGTAGTCAATAGGTGAGTGTATCGTATCCCCTTCATACTTTTCGAAATTCTAGATATGAGGCGTGTTATTGTAAGTTTCTTAACCCTGCATATATTTCTCGTTCACATTCAAGAAGAAATCCATATATGGTCAAAACATACAAAATAAGTGAAAAATCACGAAAACTCATGTATTTTGAACAAATTGCATAAACATCTACTTGCATCTTTCAATTATTAACTTCAAATACAAAATGACAGTTGCGATAGGAAAAGTATGGACTAATATGTAATGGAATAACACTACTAGTGGTAATTAGATTAACTTAGAGTGTGTTACATACGCATAATGATAGTCAGTTGGGTGAGAAAGAATTCTCCGGTCATTATTTCATTTATACATAAACATCATACCTGTGACTTACAAAATGATACCAATATAGGTGCGTTCACTATGACATGTGGTCCTCATGTAAACTTCAGCTACTTAGAAGATATTGTCTGTTTACATCAGCAATCATTGCCATCTTCTACACCATCATCTAGGTCTGTTCTTTCAAGTCTGTGTGATGGATTAAAAAACTGACTGCTCTGAATTTTCCACAACCAATGGAATATTCAATTCCATACTTTCAAGAAGTTCATCATTTGCTGTCGCAGTCTGTTTTACAGTTGCAATGTATTATCTTCAGAAGACGTTCGGGAGCTGGTGGGAGCCTGCACTTGTCATCAGATAGTCGCCATCCCTATTCCTGTGGGCTTCTCTCATCAGTTGTTCCAATCCATTCCTGGCATTGGAAATATACGCGTTGACTGTGTACAGCCGCAGAACTTGAGGTCGGGGGGAGAGAGTTGATTTGTACACAGTGCATATTACTGATGGCCTTGTTAGTGTACAATCGAAGTCGTAGCAGGTCTAATCCTTCATGTGGGGCTCCTCCATACATATGTGCCAATAATGCTTCCCCTGCAGCTTCAATGTCAGCTTTGGACAAAGACGGGTTCAGAAAAACTAGTAATTTCCCTCTGCATTCGTTTGTGCTTAAATTCCGTAGGGCAAGACCTTTTCCAATACCATAAAGGCGAGATGTAGTATCGCAGCCTGTCAAAGCATGTATTGCAGGGAGGATCTGCGACTTTTCATGTCCAAGCGTTGTCTTCATGTTTGTGATGTCCCATATCCGTCTGTTGTTTGGTGATGTGGACATGAAGAATATGTTTTTCCTGTCAACGTTGACTGGGCAGATCAAAGAACAAGAATGTCTGTGTCTTCCCCAATTACAACGACAATTTGCGTTCCTGAATATTCTACTGCCGTCGATGCAATTAAGCGGTCCGCATCGCCTGCCGCATGTTTTACAAACAATACTTCGGCAATAAATTTGGAGGAGAGAAGATTGATGAAACCCTGTTTGTTCCTTTGGTTGGCTAACAATACATCTTTCCTTAGTTTGCAGGGCATATCTTCAGCAAATTTCACATCTGGTGTCAAAGTGCCTTTGCATCTTCTTAAATGGGTTACGTCTTTTGTGGAGGGATCTTTGGGGTATCCATCAAATACAGTAACTGCATTCTTTTGTAGCAGGAAGATTGAAAAATCATTGGCCAGACCGGGACTCGAACCCAGGACCTTCCGCTAACAAGACGGATGTTCTACCAACTGAGCTATCTGGGCCGATATCCCAGTCTGCCACACTTGTAATGTCTATCCACAAATGACAGGTACTCTTGGAATATGTTGGCAAGAGAGGTATCTTTCTTCCAAGGAATATGATGCAGCAGGGATCCTCCATCCAGAACGCACTGCACATCAGTGCTTGGTGAAGCAGAAGGTTCAGGATTTTCTAATTTCCATAGAGTATCTGCAAGCTGGGACGTGTTTGCTGGCCGAGGAAGACCATTGGTATCAAACAGTGCGGGAGGATGAGTTGCAAGCTCATATTTAAAAAGATCAGGATAGTCACCATGGCCACCCATAAACACAGCAGTAATTCGTTGAAACAAAAGCTGAGGATCGACTTCAACAACATTCTCCCTTGTCTTTGCGCCGGGATCTGATGATATCGTAACGGCCTGCTTAGAACGTTTGAAAGTATATTAAAAATATTCTTATTCTCCATGGAAGATATGATGTCCAATCGCTTTTGGGAGCGTATGCATTGACCTTTGTGTCCGCAACGATACCTGTTGCTATATTTCTAAGAGCAGGGTAATCTGAAAAAGGGTTTCTCTCTGTTAGAAAAGACAATATCAGATCAACATCACGTTTGTCTCTATCCTGTCGTGCCGACGATGCCTCTTTATGTTGCTCGTTTGTAGTGTACCCTACTCCTGTCAGAGACTGCATGAATTTATTGACCTCTTCACAACATGGCATTGACAGCAACCATTGGCCCCAAGGTAGGCAACTTTGCATCTCTATTTCTAAAAAGAAATGACAAAATTATATATAAAATTGAGAAGAAGAAGAAAAAGAAGAAGAAGAAGACGAAGTTCATATAAAATCACATTCTGTTCATTCGGTAAAACCCGCTTTCACGAAATTAGCATTATAGCTTGAAGTATAAATACAGGAACAATTTTGGTAAGAACGGCGTTCCATACTTTAAAATTTGGTTGAAACCGATGCCATTAGAGATGTCTAATTTTTCTCTTATTGACACTTAAAACTCAAATCTGAACTGTAGTTTGAGTTATTACACAGATTATGTGCACCTCTGTAATTTAAAAAAAGCGAATTAAGCACAGGAATCCGTGGAACGAAGCACATGTAGAATCGATGACGTACTCAAAAACATCTAGGGGCATGTTGGTCAAATCATAGAATTAACTAAAACAATTAAGATTTCTGATGTTGCAATGATTTAATTATGGATAAAAATCAGCATCTTAGGTTTGCCCTTACCTACATTCGTCCGCTATAAGGCTGCGTTTGCTGATAACATTTTGCAAAGGGATGCCATCGCTACGTCATACCTGCGTCAGCAGCATATTTTCTTTGTTTCCGGTGCATGTATGGTATGGAGGCCCCGCGGCGAAAAAAGAACTACGTGTAATACTGGTATCGATTTAACTACTTTCCCTCAAATGGATTGCAGAGGACTTTCTGTATGCTCTATAGCAATATTATTACTGTATTATAGAGTGAAAATGATTTCTGTTGCAATTAGTTCTATGTTGTTTACTAATATGACTGGACTAATAATCCTGTTTTACGCCATTAGCTATTGTGAATTCAATATGGCGAATTTGTAAATTAGCAAAAGGGTAATATTTCTGGCAATGCCTTTTTCGGGGAATTTTACTTTTATTCCATTTTCTTGTTCCACTCATGATTCGTCAATATTAGAGAAAGGGGGTTTGCTCATAAATCCTCCCCACCCCTCCCCCAGAATCAGCTATTGATAATTTTAAAACGTCCCTGAGAAATAAAGGGGATGGGTTATTTGAAAAAAATTTCCAGTAAGACTGGGCACATATGGCACATTGAAAAAAAGCTATGACTAGTAATAATACTAGAAAATTTGTTACGAATACCAACCACAATCGCAAAACAAAGGAAGTGCGCTTTTTTAATGAAAAGAAGGGATGTATATTTATGAGATATAGAAATATTTGACAGCATGATCTTTGCAAAACATTTGAAACAGAAACATAAGAGACGTCCACCTTTCCTATCTCAATCATCTTGGTGATATGTCTATGACTGATAGGTCCTGGGATCGAGTCCCACTTGTGACTCCTCGTTGTCTCGTCAAAGAACTTAGTAAAAACCGAGATATTGTGTCAAGGTCAACATGGCACGAACAACATCCGTCACTGCTTCTGGTAGGTCCCTTGAATGGGTCTGAAATTCTTAACATTCTCTATATACATAAAAAAATAAATAAAGGTGAAACAGATAAATAAATAACAATTTTACAATACTATTTACTCAACTCAAGGATTATCATTTCATGACAATAATTTTTAAAAGGTTTATTTCGGGTTTACATGTAAAAGATTTTAATAAATTCCTGATTAAGAACATTTCTTATCATGGGAATAGACGCGTAAAGTGTCAAGAAATTTAACATGATTAAGATATGGAAGCCGAATAGGGGGGTATTCACACCATCGCATTGTAACTTTGGATAACTGAAATGCAATTATGCGCTGGTGGAATTTAAACTTTTTATCGTATTATATGTGGATATTTGTTAAACGTACCAAACCTGAATATTTCATACCGTTATTTGTTGTACGTTTTCGTTGTTGTCACATTACGTGAGGATTTGTTGTATTTTAGTGGGATACAGCAAGGCAGGAAATAATAGAATCTATCACCACCATCAGTGATGGACAGAGATATCCTAACCCGAGTGTCAAAAATCTCGGTCTTCCACAACGAGGGTTAGGATATCTCTGTCCATCACTGGTGGTGGTGGTTGATTCTTTTTCTCCCACGTTAGTTTACGAATCCTGCAACGTCTACATCATCGTACTCGTAGTAAATTTTATAGTAGCGGATGAAAATATCGAGTGATTATGAATGAAGCCGATTTACTCACTCCATCACCGCCTCACATTCCATGTGCCGCCATTGTAAATAGACCATAAGGCGAAATAAGTTTTAAAGATATATGGAACAATTAGACAATTATATGAATGAAATCAATATGATAAATAGATAATCAAACTTTACACAATATATTTGATTTAAAATGTCCTGTCTTTTCCAACTCCGTATTTGATGTCATCAAGCGCGCACACATGATGTCACAGCCCACTGTACTGTACTATTGTCTGTAGACATGTGCGCAAGTGTAAGACTACACAACATTTAACAATTGCTAGTGTTATGATTTGAATGTGGACAAAATGACATATTAATATTAAACGTGCCTCCATGGATTGACGCTCCGTGAAAAATAGAGTGAATTGGTTTATTTTAATGTGCTTTCCAGGAGAAATTCTGCTCGGAAATTGAGGATAGATGGCAGGTGAGGTAGGTTCTGTAATTTTTTCGACATTTGCTGGAGTTTTTGATTGAGAAGAATGCAAATGAGTAGCAGTTTTTGCGGAGTTGCTGGCAGAAAGGATCGGAGGACGAAAACAAAAGAGATAAATCGTTATTTCCGGTTTCGAAAATGCTCACGTGAATTTGTTATCTTACCCCACCCCATAAAGACAAGGAAATCTTTCCCAGCTATTTTTATAGATATGTCGGTCCATAGTGGGAGAAAAAGAAATCTTTCCCAGCTATTTTTATAGATATTTCTGTCCGTAGTGAGAGAAGATTCAAATCCATCACGACGGCTTATTACAAAAACGCCAATGAATCTTGATAGTCTATGACGTCACAGACTTGCTAAGTCCCAAATGAAATGCAACAAAGTGTGTAGTTATATCATTCTGTTTTCATTAATTTCTCTAAACACGTAGAGTTTATTGTTAAGATATAACTATAAGGAAGTGTAGAATCTATGATATGTTTACACTATGTACTTTAAAACTTTTTTTTTCACTGACTAGCTTATTCGTTGCTCAAGTTTTTGTGACCTGTTTTGTCGACTTTTAATCTATTTGATTCAACAAATTACGTCATTTTCATAAAATGATAATATTTAACTTCTATTTGCATTATGCTTTAATTTACTCCACATTATTTCAAACGTAGATCATGTTGGGCTCGAGGTTAACTCATACACACAACATATATAAGGTTTATACGATAGTAGCAGATGTATGTACTGTCTGTTGAACAGGAATCATTTCATAATGTGAAGAAGTGGCTAGATGACGTAGAACGATTCTCTAACGAGCAGGTGTACAGTGATGGTTGGAAATAAGGCCGATTTAGAACACAAACGAGCAGTACCCTACCATAAAGCAAAGGTAAGTTTATAGTGACGGATCCAGGCTTCCGGGAAAGGGGATGGTGGCCACAAGAACTCGAAGTGGTAATAAAATGTAAAAATGGTTCATGCATCAACGAAATGAAATATCTTTGATATAAAATCTAACTTTTCATACAATGTAAGCTGCTATATGTTTGTGCAGTGTGCTTAAGTATTTGGCTATATACTATACTTTCAGAGTTTTGCTGACGATTTAGGCATACCCTTGCTTGAGACGAGCGCCAAAACATCTTGTAACGTGGAGCAAGTATTCGTCACAATGGCCGGTACTATTAAATCTTACGTTGAAAAAACGTCGCCCTCCATCATAAACGACGGCGGTCCCCATATACTGGTGCCCAACACCTGTGGTATACAAAGACAAATGCTTTTGTTCCTAGCCAGGCTTCTATGGTGTAAATATGTAACCGGCTCTAGCTTTCTACAGAAAGGACAACAAAAGAGGCTTCTTCATTACATTGTCAAGACCATCGGAAATACTCCCTCTTTACCTATTTCTATTGCTGGAAAAAGCGAAGATGTTCCAAACGCGCACGTCCTAACCAATGATATCAAATGACTCTTGTTAACACCGCTAAGTTGACGAAGTGATGAGATCATATCATAGAACAAAATCATAAAATGACTTCATGACTTTATAATGTATAGCTAAGTACTACAGTTGTTACCCTGGTGTAACGATTCACTTATATGCCGATAGTATTGATAATGGGTTTTAACAGTACATGAATCGTGATACTGATATTGGGGAAATACTACAAATATAGCAACTCATTTATTGTTCTTGATGATGATTATATTGAAACATTAAAATGATTTATTTCTTGTCAATTAAAACAGTATTATATTTGACACAGGTTGGTTGGTTTATTGGTTGATTGGTGTTTTACGTCGCTTTCAACAATATTTCAATTATATCGCGACATGGAAGCAGGAGGTTACCAACCCCTTAAACATAGTGGCGCAACCCGGGAATCGAACCCGGATCGTCGGCGCCGCAAGCCAAGCGCTTGACCACTACACTAAGCCTGCCCCTAACACGAAATATGAGAACGAGCATCCATTGTATATACGTTTCATGTTTGACACACTTTCTAAAGGAACCAATTTCATACTCTACCTATCCTCTACCGTATATACAAAAACAAGCGCAGGTTCTACATGTGGCGATCTCTGCGATAAGTGGTCCGTCATTTCCGTCATATATTCTATATCTAAATTTGATGACACAGAATAGACAGTTGCTGTCTATGCAGTGAAATATCGCCATGTCATAAATTAATTCATGGCATATGTGACGTCATAGCGTGGAAAGAATTGTGTCAAACAGGTGTTTGATGAAATAAACACCTTTAAACTGAGTGTGAACATGCATATGTGATAAAAAGAATCTGAAATGAAATTTCATTTCATACCGTAATTATGAATCTCGTGTGTTTTACATACCCTCGCCAAGGCTCGGGATATAAAGCAAACAACTCGTGTCATAAATGCCGTATGAAATGATAATTCATTTCAGATCTTATGTGATAGCGACGTTGTTGTAACGTTTTAAGTATTAACGAAAGTTTAAAACGAGTTATCTTTCTTTGACCACAAAAATAAAGGGTGGGGGGGGGGATGTGTTTGACCTCCCAACACAATTATTTGGATACAGTTATGTTACAATATGTCGGAGGTAACTAGTAAACGACCTCTCCAAGCTTCGGGTGGGTTCGTTTCAGAGGTCTACATTTCTGTACATTGCTTTCTACAGATAACATGTAAGTACAATACAAAAACTGCACACAACAAAGTCTAGTCACATGACTTGTATTCCAAATATACATAACCACCAAAGACACCGAATTTGCATGTATAAATGCAGAAAATGAAAATACCACTGTTTTAAGCCACTTTTTGTGCCATCGAGTCTCGCTTGAATCGCATAGACCTAAACACTGATAATAGGCGGATCCGGAAATTTTTGAAAGGGGCCGTGATTACTATTTTCCACTATTCAGTCTGAAGAAGGGGAGGGGGGTTTCTGCAACCTTCAAAAAGACCTAAAATAACCATAACCAGAAATCTGGGGTGCGTTCCATTATGCGGAACGTTCTGGTTGTTCCGGCTGTTTCTGATAATGGAACGCGCCGTTCCGCCGGAATGGATTGGAATGATCGGAACGGGCTAGAGCGACGTTCTGATCCGATCCAAGATGGCGGATAACGAGCGATAAAAGTGAAATAAAATGCAAAAATAGTTGAATATTTTAATATTTACAAACTAATAGTCCTTTTTCGAGTTACTGCTTTTGACCGTTATAAACACGGATTTTATAAACTATTTATCGCGCCGGCCTAGTAACGTAAGCCCTATACACTTCCGGTTTCCCTAACAACGAACAAGAAAATGTAAATAAAAATGACTCGGTACTATTGTGCAGCTGCAGGCTGCACATCTGATGATAAAAAGAGAAAGAGATATCCATATATGCAAAATGTTAAGTTTTTTCCTTTCCCAACAAAAATAAAAGCTTCCAGACAACGTAAAATATGGATCGATCTTTTACCAAGAGAAAATTATGACCCACCAAAACACCATCGTGTCTGCTCGTTACATTTTGTGGATGGCTGCCCAAGTGACGAAAACCCGCATCCAACATTATTTGAATAGAACAATTACAAAAATGCAACTAAACCAAGACCTATAGACTCTATTGCGAAAAGGTCCTATGTCTTTGGCTATGCTGAAAATTGTGAACCTATGGAGGAGGAAGAAGCGGCCACATTAATGGAGACTGACAAAATTCCACTAGTAAGCTAAAGTAAAGACACATATTTTAACTTAAGTTTTTGCAACATTTTATGAATTACAAATCTTTGCAATGCATCACAACAACACTTAGTCACAATGAAGCTGGAGATGAGACCAGGCCCTGGCTGAGAAAGCATCTCCTGTTTGGCCATCAATACTCGCTGCAAACAAAAGCTATAAGTAAAAGAAAGGCATGAGAGGCATTTTCATTGCATTACCTTGTCAGGATGAGGAATTAAAACACTTGATGTCAATCCAATTAATTCAAAATCAGTGGTCATAGGTAAAACAAAAAAATTTGACCCCAAAATATTTCTCTTAATCAAACTTCAGTAGGTATATGATGTATAAATACATTTGTATTAACAAAGTTCTTTTGACAGGTCTATATATCTAGTGTCTATTTTTATTTCCTATAGATTGATATAAGCACTGATGACACACTTGGAATAGCCTATCCACAAGCTGAGGAAATTGTTAAAACTGTCAATTTCACAGATAATTTTGCTCAAGAAGAAAATGGTAATAAAATTAATTTTTAGTATTTCACTTTTGAAATCAATATAAAAGTTTAAAATACCCAAAACAATATATCCTTAAAGTTGTGAATATTTCCCTCTTCTTAATAATAATTTTTTTATGGTAAAAATATATGACTCCTCTATTTTTTTCTAAATAATGGAAAGAGTTTTTACCTTACACATATATTTTGTACATAAATATATATGTTATTATGTATTTGAAATACATAGATATGCTTTTGTATACAAATGAATTGAACAGATTGTTTTCTTACAGAAATACAAAGTGTACTTGTATTTATCATTTATTAATTTCTTTGCTTTTTCTTTTTAAATTCAGCTTTATTTGGAGATGACCATTCAGATAGTCATGTTGACAAAACCGATGAATCCAAAGCAAAAAAGGATATTGAAACACAGACAGACATAACTTTAATTGATATGAGAATATATGACCAGCGAGATGAGGCAATCAAGCATCCTCAACAGCTCATGAGAGATCTCTTTGTTGAAAAAATTACTGAGAGTGATGAAAATGTTCGACGCTATCTAGGAGTCCCATCAGTGTTAACCCTGTTTGGAATCTTTAGTAAGACATGTTAACTATAGAAACGTATATTTAATTAATGTAACTTAATTGCTTTTAAGTAAACTGCATGTCTAATACTCACAAGAAGCTATTTTGTAATAGTTAATACCATGATCCAGGTTCAAAATTAAATCTTATAGCAAATCACCTTTATTATTTAGCAACACATAGAAATCACTTTTAATGAATCCCATCGTCGGATGCCCCCGGTTTTTTTTCTCTACATTTAAACGTAGAGCAAAAGATTGGGGGCAACCGACAATGAATGAATCCTTGACTAACATACAAATAGACAGACATATGAAAAAGTTATTCCTACATGTAAGTGCTAATATGCTTCACAGCAACACAAAAATGTTTACATCAAAACATTTTTATGTCAGCTTATTTAATTGGGATAAAGGCAATCAAATAATCATGTATTTTATTTAAAATCTTCAATATATTTATATTTTATTATTTTTAGGAATTCTTGAGAAGGTCACTCCAATGTTAAAGTACTGGAGGGGTAAAGGAGGAACTCACCATGATGCTGTCTATCAGGACAATCTCGACAGACAAAAAACAGGTCCGAAAAGAAAGCTGAACAACTTCAGTGAGTTCCTTATAACGCTCCTAAGAATTCGTATGGGCCTACCTGCTCATATATTGGCAGATATGTTTGGAACTTCAATAACACGTATATCTCAGATTTTCTCAACTTGGACTAGTTTTATGTCATTTATCTTCAGTCAGTTATTGAAATGGCCAAAATCAACCAGGGTTAAAAAAGATATGCCTAGATGTTTCAAACAAACATTTCCCAAAACAGTTTCAATTATTGATTGTACAGAATTTTTTATAGAACGACCAACAACACCTACTGCTCAAGCTCAAACATATAGCTCATATAAGCATAGAAATACATTTAAAGCTCTTGTGTTAATAACACCAACTGCAGCATTTACTTTTGTGTCTGATTTATGGGGAGGAAATGTTTCGGATAGGTATATTACTGAACACAGTGGTTTTTTAGATAATATTCACAAGGGAGATGGAGTAATGGCAGACAGAGGTTTTGTTATCAGGGATTTATTGCTAGAGAGAGGAGCCACTTTAAATATACCTCCATTTACTAAAAAGTGTTTGTGGGGTAAAGGAAAACACCTCTTAGCCTCAGATATCAGGAAGACAAAAAATATTGCCAAACTGAGAATCCATGTAGAAAGAGCAATTGGCAGACTGAAATGATATAAAATTTTGTCAAATACTATGCCTTTAAAATTAAAAGATTTAGCTAATCAAATTTTGAAAATATGTGCATTTTTGTGTAATGTACAGACGCCATTGGTTAAAAATTGAATACTTTTAACACTATTTCATGAAATATTCTATCAATTTGATTCTTGTACATATTTAATGTGTAAAGTTAGTCAGAAATATTTTAAATAAAATAAATGAAGCTTACTTAATCCCAATAGGCATTTGATCTCTAGTTAACTTTGCATTTTAATATATCTTATTTTGCTGATAAAAGTTATTATGTTATATACATGTATCAGTGACAATATTTTTTTTTATCATGATGAGGCTGTTTATAACTAATAGGTTTTTGTATAAATTCAAGATCTCTTAAATACAAAATATAACAAATCATTTTGTTTCATTTTTATTTACATGTATAAAGTTTACAAAAGAGATTTAAGCACATATGTTTCAAAGAATCGTTTACATTTTTTTGTTATTTCATCATACATTTCAGGATCAAATGTTATTCTATCTATTGCAATGCCTTTCTTAGTGTAGAAAACAAAGTCACACCATTTTAGTTTTGTAACACCCATTTGACCTTGTATTTGAACATACCATGGTGATGAACATTTTAATCTGAGATTATTATTCTCATCACAATAAACATGATAGTTATTATCTTCACATGCTTTATTTGGATAATCATTTTGGTAAGTGTAGCTACATTTGATTTCTAAGAGACCTTGACCACAACAAGAACAGGTAACTACACCATCAGGAGATGCTCCAATATATGGATAATTCTTGTCTACAAACAAACCACACTGATTTACATTAAATGACCTATGTTGTTTTTTAGTCTCCTGAAAATAAATATTTCTTGCTATAGGTTCATGGCTTTTTCCAAACAATAGTGATGGGGCATTGGTCTCATTTCCTTTACCCATGACCAATTTAAGAATATAATTATTTGGTTTAGAAGTATATCTAAAGTGCATGACTGATGAAAATACAGATGCTGTTATACGACCTTGACGATGTTCATACCAAGCTTCATTGTTTGATTGACCTCGAGTTGCAACTTCTATTTCACGTATCACATTTTCGTTAAAGACAGATTGTAAGTGTTGTGTAATGCTTTCATTGATAGGTGTACTTTGAACTGCTTGTTGCAATGTTGGAAGAGATAAAGATTCATCATCAGAACTTTCATCACTAGGGGGGTCAAGTGTTTGCAACAAAAGTGGATTATCATTCTTAACAAGCATGTAAAGTTCTTTTTCAATACCCCTTAAGCCTAAATTATGTTCTGTCTTCCCAACTGGATGATAATTCATCAGTGTAGGTACCAGGTTTGAAGCAGAAGTGGACTCATCTTTGCGAATATCAATGTCAAGTATCTCAATTGGTTCAGATTTTTTTCTCGGCTTATCCCATACGCATTCCACATCAGTGCAACTCTCGCTATGACGGTCTCTGTGACGGTCTAGGAAGCTTCTTATCCCAAACAGCAATGCCACACAATGTTTACATGTACCATCATCTCTGTAATAAAAATGTAACATATACATGTACATTGTATTCATATCTTTATTCATTTAAATGTGTTCATAACTGATTGCATGTTGTTATCATTTTAATAGTCACTGACATACATGTATAAATTTACGTAACTTTCATTTGTCAGAATTACTAGATATAAACATACAGTATTATATGCAATATATTTATTTATTCTTTTTCTATTTAAATATTGTTGACAAATGTTATTTATTTGATTCTAATTATCTTGTTACAAACTTTGTTCTTTTGTTGATACTTTTTACACAACTGCTGATCTATGAATTTTATTTTATTGTTAATATGTTAATAAATCTTTTCAATTGTTAAAATACCTTTAATTTTTAATGTCTTTTATACTTACGCAACACATGTACAGCCCCCAGAATGAACTCCACCGTTTGAAGCCAGCAAAATCCATGTATGGTATGGATCCTTATTTTGTCTTGTCTCTGGGATACAATTCCCTCTCACATAAGTGTAGGCATTTTCTTTCATGTTGCACATCTCAACATTACTTATGTGGTTGGCGAGATACAGCTGATATCCATTATCTGCCTTGTAGTTTTTGAGTCGCTGCTCACCCCATCCACATTCTTTATACAAGTACACCATGATGTCAGCAGACTCAAGATCAGGCAGGGACATCAAGTTCTTGCTCCATCCCATTATTTTGGTGACATCATCAAGGATAACTTCCTGGCCATCAATTAGTACCCTCCTCCTCGCCATGTCTTGCAGTCCATATTCGTCTGATATTTCTGTGTAAAAAATCAAGAAAATTTAGTTCATCATACATGTACATGCGTTTGACATTCAATATACAAACGTAATGAATCATTTTAAAGTCTTTGAACTTATATTATGAAATAACTGAGTTTTGACAATACAAATCATTTTGTAGCAGGCAGGTTAAAAAATTGTTAGCCAGACGGGGACTTGAACCCAGGACATCTGCTTTCAGGATGTTAATGACCAACTATCCATCACAATATTCACCCTGGCTATTCCCGAGACAGCAGAGATAACATACTAGTTAAGAAAGTGAAATTGAAATCAGAAAAAAACCCAGGACCTGACGTGGATTGAAACTATTCCTCTCAGATTCCGAGTCCACAACCTTAACCTCCCCCCTTTATCATGTCACCGTACAAGGCTTATGCGTTTTATATTTTCCCAGGAATATATGAGAATGGTCAATTATTAATTTAAAGTTTTCATTTTAAAACAAAAGTATAAATTAAGAAAATATAAACGATAATGTAATGATGTATACATACCTTGATCAGATTTGTTCAAAACCTCAAGCTCCATCTCTTCAGCTACAACGCATAAACGCACAAGTTGTTCTTTTTTATAAAGATAACATGTGACACCTCTATCTTGGAGATATTTCTTCAGAAAAGGCACCTTCATTTGGGTAAAATTCATTGCAGATCACTGATTAATGGGGCGTTTTGTTTTGTATAAAAAATTGCAATACTGAATTTAGCGGCAAACCGGAAGTGGAAGGGGCTAACGTAAACAATGAGGGTCATATAATATTCGAACCGTAACGGTAACTCGAAAAAGAACTATTCCCTGAGCATTTAAGACTCCGTTTCAGGTTCTGTTTCCGGAATTCTATTACAGACACATCACGGTTTCCGATTCGCCAGGATGAGAAATAAGAGAGAAATTCTGCTTGTTTATTAATGTTGATATTTTGATTACACTTCTTGTTAATATAAATCGAAATTTGAATGATTATTTTGTCAAGAAAGTGCAGAATATCAACGTTTTCATCAACATTTTCACAAGGAATCGGCTATAGTACTTCCCTGGTATCGTCTGCTGTACAGTACAGTACTTACCATAGTAAGTAAGTTACCCTAGTAGGAACTTATTAGATCTATAGATCATAATGTCCGACACTATCACACTTACAAAACAAGTGATAGGAAACAAGGTGGAATCCTTTACAATATTCTTATCTGACCTCGATGTCCAAAGGATAAAAGATAGCAAAGGTATGGACAGGAATCTTCTTTATTTCAGTACATCAAATCTCAGGAACATTTAATTTATCAATAAAACATGCACACTAAATTCTTTGACTTGTTTTCGATTTTTCTTGTGTATATAAGTTACCGGTTCCTGTGATCAAACTTTAATCAATACGTGCATTTTTTGTCCAGTTCCTTATTGACCTCAAAGTTTAAAAAATCTGTCACCTTTATATAAATTAAAAAACCGTTACCCTACCAAGACTCAGACTGTCCTCTGAATCAGCCATGGACTGCTTGATGGAGAAATGTAGCACACCCCACTTTGTTAGTATACATGTATCTCTCTGTAGTGTACGTAAACAGTGATTGCAGTCTTAGGCCTCTCGCATAAGATTCGAACTTGGGTCCTTAATTCGTTCGAAAGAAAATCCATTCAGCAATTTACTGAATCATGACCAAAAGACAAATCCCGTAAGCCGACTACAGAGTCAGATTGGTTTGCAACGTTGATAGGTTTTACTTCGCTTTCAACAATTTCTCAGTCATATATCACGACATGGAAGCAGGAGGTGACCAGTCATTATCAAGCGGTTGGATACTTGAGACATAATTACCATGAATATACTTAGAACGCAAAAAATTGTAAATTCTTAAGTTTTGTGACATACTTTCAGTCTTTACAGGTTTGGTTCAAAATGTTTTAGTGCTTGGAAAAAGGGGGAAGATGTTCAACCCTTCTTTTTAGATACCTGTATTATTGAAATGTTTTAAACTCTGGCAAATTCATTGAAATAAAAAATTTGGTATTATACGGGACATACACTTGATAATTTACCTCTATATAGTATTATTCAATTAAGAAACTCATTATTAAAATTTCCTTGAAACAGCATTTCTTATTTAATGAAATTTCTTTCCAATGATTACTATTTAAATTGTTTAATTTGTTTAAATACTAGAGTGGCAGCATAACAATTTAAACAAAAGAATATGTCTGTTTCATGCAAGTTTAACAGATCATATTGTACCACATGTAACTCACTTCATTTATTATACCTTTAAGACTTTTCCCCTATGAATATCACTCAGATTGATAATTTTTTTTATATCTTCCCTCCAACCTCGTAATTGACATCAGCTCTTTTGGATGAGCTGTTCTTCTTCTTCTTCCAATACGAAGTGTACTCAAAGTTAATGTTATACTTCATGATATATTGTTATATTATATCATCATATTCAATATGACAAGTTATTTGAAATAGTGGTATAATAAACCAATCAGACTGGCCTCTTGTGAGACAGCCTTCGGGAAATATATGTAGTTCACTTGAGGGAACAATAGAATGGCTATCTCTTTCAGGATATGTCTATAACGGATTATAACACTAAAATATAAATATGGACAATGACATATTGAGTAGGAAGTAAAATTACTGTATACTTGTTGAAATTAACTTTTAAATGTTATGTTTATAAGGATATTATGTTACATGTACATATACACATAGCTTATATATCTTCACAAAGAGATATTCTTAGTCACTTAATCAGTACATGAAATAATTAAAGTTCTTTGTATAAATGTAGATGAAAGAGTAATCGAAAAAGGAACTCTAGAAAGAGAGGAGAAAGAGAAAGGAAAGGTCCCTACTACTTCTGGTAGAGGTATACACACACTGATAGTTGTACATGTATGCTACATGTATATCTTAGCAATACTTTTAATGAGAGTAACAATAATATGTTGAAGTTTATTTTTTGTTTCTTTATTGCTTTATGCCACACCACAAATATTGTAGGTGAAAGTAAAAGCAATTGATTGATGCAGGTCATACAAATTTTGAATTTTGCAACGGACCCATCTGAAGCATGTAGAGATCTTTAACGTGCCACACGGGGCGTCATGAGATAGACAGGTTAAGATGTAATGGTCTATGCTAACTATACAGACTATATGAGGTAGAACAAGGACATGGCTCGTTTGTGTGTAAAAAGAAACCATCAAATAGTGAAAAGACACCCAGGGTATTTAGTCCTAGCGAGTTGATAAGAATACTTAAGGATTAACTTTAACATGTTTGCAATTTATTGAGATATAATATCGAAGCGGATTATAAAAAAGTGTGCACCACCTAAAACTATATTATATCGCAATAAATTGCAAACGTGTCAAAGTTAATCCTTATAATTCAATTTAGACATTAGAATGGACTTATTTGAATAAATGAGTTTACATTTTCAAATATTAACATTAGATTGCAGTAAGTAGAAATCGAAATGTGACAGCGGCGTAAGAAAAAAAAAGCTGTATATCTTGTTGTCCTTAGCAACTGCCGATGACGATGCCTTCTATCTGCAGCCATGTTTGATACATGTGTATAATTAACAAGAGGAATATTGCTCAACGTTACCCAGTTTATTGGAGAAGAAATTACTTAATATTTATTGTTATCATTACAAGCTATAATATTTTAAAATGTCAGTCAAAACACATGTATATTTTTCAATTTCAAAACATCAACCATCAACAAAGAAGGCTGAAGCCTCCTACAAGGAGTGTTGCAGTACCCACAGCTACTGTAACATGTGCAGGTAGGAAATTGATTTTGTCAGGTATTGAGAAAATATTGTCACAGTTCTGTTGTGATACATTTGTATTTGTAAGAAACCTCCTGATTTCTTTTTGATTTCAGTCATAGCATAATTCCTCCCAATGTGGATGGATTT
This sequence comes from Pteria penguin, assembly GCA_035048485.1. Lineage (NCBI taxonomy): Eukaryota > Metazoa > Mollusca > Bivalvia > Pterioida > Pteriidae > Pteria > Pteria penguin. The sequence continues at coordinate 5,839,795 of CM068590.1, read as the reverse complement.
CAAAAATATTTCAAAGAAATATTCCTTGGGACCTAAGGGTGTATCATGACCTTGAACTAAGGTGACAATATAGTATTATACTCCATGGTCAAAACCTTGTTCTGGGCATAACTCTTTCCCCTGTTAATGGATTTCAATACTATTCCACAGAAATGTTCCTTAGGACCGAAAAATGTGCCATAACCTTGAACCAAGGTCATAGTTCAAGATCACAATAGACACCATGGTAAAATCCTTGTCTAGGGCATAACAAAATGTTGTCATGAAATTTACTGCCTTTAGGGGACTTGTATCGCTATAACACTTGTTTTATATGAAATACAGCATTTATGGCTTGATATTTAATTTTGCGAGATGGTAATTTCTTGAATTTGTTAAAACTGTTGCATATAATTAATCATTAATATGATGAGATTATATGATTTAATAAATTGAAATGATACTTTAGATCCAGAGCAACCAGGCCCATCAGGTGACAACATGAAACCATCTGCATCTACTGGTTAGTTATCAAATCATTGTCTTTTCTTTTAAAACAGTTTCATTATACATGTAAATTCATATATGTATATATAGCATACAAACAAATTGATATAAATTCATTTAATTATTAGTCCCCTACCTCCAAAGCTAAAGGGGACTTATAGTTTCCACCCTGTCTGTGTCTGTCTGTCAAAGTTTAGGTTACAATAGACACCATGGTCAAAACCTTGTCCGTTGCATATCTCCTCCCCGTGTGGATGGATATCAATATTTCACAGAAATGTTCCTTGGGACCCACGGGTGTATCATGACTTTGAATCAAGGTCAAGGTCAAATTTGCTGCCGGTAGGGGACTTGTATCGCTCACGATCAAACACTTGTTTGTATTAATTCGTTGATTATTAATATATTTCAGACAAATTCATTTGGAATGAGGAGGCCACAAGGAGATTGATTTCTTTAAGAGGCGATGCGAATTCTAAATTCAATGAGGGGAGGGAAACCAAAAAAAGCATTTGGCAGGGAATTACATCGAAATTCAACAGGGATATGGGCACAAATGTAGATTGGGAGCAGATAAAAAATAAATGGATGAAGCTGGAAGCAAAGTACAAGGAGGTATTTAATTATTTAAAATCAAAGTATGTTGTTGATATCAAACATGATGTTTTTGTGTGCCAGATTGCTTGATGAAATTTAAATAGTAAAGGAATGGCAGCATTCTTATTAAATTTATTGATTTTACAACTATCAAGAAACAAGCTAACAACTTTTATAAATCTTGCTCCTTGGTCCAGAAGTTGACCTGAGGATGTCCTTTGTGGGGGATAACCCAGAGTACCTGGACAAAACCCACGAAGCCAGGTTGGTTACAGTCACACCATCTCATCTTGACAGCATTCTAAGGAATGCATACCCGGCCTTGGAAATAAAGCAACTCTCAAGGGTCATTTCACAAGTCCAATTCTATTGTGACTTGGATCAAATGCCCTGTTCATTAAGTATGCTTTGTAGGTATCATAGTTCAAGAAAAGTTTTATACGTGTATCTACCTTTCAATTACAATTACAGGACTTAAACTCTTCTTCTATGTCATTCATTTCCTTTGAAGTAATAAACCTTTAATATTGATTATAATTATCTTACAAGGTAGAGCAACATAATAAGAAAAGTGGAAATGACAGGAAGTCATTTCCGTATCATGAGGAAATGAGGGATGCCTATGGTGGTAACCCCACTATACAGCCAGTTTACACAATAGCATGTGGAGCGGAGGAGGAAGAGGAGTTCAATAGTGAGGGGCCTAGTAAAAGCAAAAAAATCAAAAAAAGTAAAAGTGAGAGTGTGATAGACTTTTTGAGAGAGGCGAGAGAGGAGAGGAAAGAGAGATATGAGAGATTGGAACGAATGTTGAGGGAGCAACACGAGAGAAAGTCTGAGTTGATGGAGCGATTTTTGTCTTTGTATGAGAGGGAATTGTCAAAAAAATGAAATTGATCAATTGTACTTATTAGCTCACCAGGACAAAAGTCTGGAGAACTAATGTCATGCCCTAGGTGTCATTGATGTCAGGCCAAATAAAAAAATATGTGTGTTTCCCATAACATGCTTTAAAAGAATAGGGTAGGTAGGTAGGGATATATTTTTTTATTTTTAATTCTTAATTTTCTTTTTAAAATTTTTGTTCTAGCTTTACATAAAAGAAGATACTAGTATTCGAATGTAGTTTTTAATAGGATCTTGACCGAAATCGTCTGTCTACTATCTCTAGAGTTCAATGAGTAGCCATCATATTGAGTCTCTGAGAAGATCTAGAGTTATTGAACTTGCGATGTAAGGTCACTTATAAATACACTGGAAAATAGAAAAAACAAGTTAGGGTCGGAGAGTTTTGAACAAGGTAGGTCGGATGATGGGAAACACAACTATATTTTATTTTTGCCTCATCATTGTTGCAGTCCATAGACCATTGACCTTGATCTTGGAGTTTGACCAACTTTTAAAAAACTTAAACCAATACTTTAACCTTGGCTATATCTTTACTTTCATTACTGCATTATATTTTTTTATCAAATTTCTCTTTTGAATAGCAACATTTGATGCATTAGCACTCTCCTGGGCTCCTTCATTCAAATCATTGCCATCATCCTGTCCATCAGATGCCATTGCAAAATTATGTAATACACATGCTGAGAGTATACACTTAACAATGTCCTCTATCTTCAACATCTCTATATGTCTTAATCTCCTCCACTTTCCTATTAAAATAGGCATTGTTTGCATTCTAATAGTGACTTTTGGATTGTATATGTCTGTATGATAGGTGATATCTTTACTCAAATTAGGTTAAAATGTATCATTATTTTAGGTAAACATATTCATTTAAAGTTTTGCAAATATTATACCTTTAAGAATTCCAAAAGCTCTCTCAATGGCATTTCTCGTTTTTGCATGTTTATAATTGTACTGTTTTTCTGATTCCGAAAGATTTACAAAATCACGATACGGAGTTAGGAGTGCTCTGAAATTCACATATATTGAGTGTCTCAAAATTTGTATTTTTTTCAACTGTATCCAAGGTTAAATGTCAGTCTTATGATTTGTGAAGGTTGATTTACATGAATTAATTATAATGTTGTGAATAGTAATCACTGAAACTTGTAACCAAACAAGAATATGTCTCATACTTTTTCCTTGGACTTTGACCTACTTTTAAAAAACTTTAACCTGGGCTAAGTCTTTTGAACGGTGAGGTGTATGGCTTTCATATTCCATATGCAGATACCTCATGACATGACCTTTGGGACCATGACTTTTGACCAAGAAACCTTGACATTGGAATTTGACCTACTTTTCAAAACCTTAAACCTGTGCTATAACTTTTGAAATAGAGCTTAGATATTTCACACATGGATACCTTTTGATAAGACCTTTATTTTGTGACGTTTGACTTGGGAAATTTTAGTCATTTTACTTTTAAAAGAAAAAACATGAATAGGTGAGCTATGTTGTCTTTCGACAACTCTAGTTAACAAGGTCGAGTAGAAAAGCCTGCTCTGTTTATGTTATTCAGTTTTTAGCTCACCTGAGCGTAGATCAAGTGAGCTATTGTCATAGTGCGGCGTCCGTCGTCCGTCGTTAACTTTTCTATATTTTCGACTTCTTCTCCAGAACCGCTACACAGAATTGCACTAAACTTCATAGGAAGTAAGTACCCAAGGTCCTCTACCAAGTTTGTGTTTTTTATGCCGATCCGGAATCCAAGATGGCCGCCATTGGCTCTGATTGGTTGAAACATTTTCGACTTCTTCTCCAGAACCGCTGCACAGAATTTCACCAAACTTCATAGGAAGTAAGTACTCTAGGTCCTGTAGCAAGTTTGTATTTTTCCGAGCCAAACCCTAATCCAAGATGGCCGACATGCGCCCTGATTGGTTGACACATTTTCTGCTTCTCCATCACAACTGCACATTTATCACCAAACCGTATAGAAAGTATCTTAAAATACACACAATTTCCTACTGAAATGAGCTAACATTTGCTTGTAAATAAGCAATTTGTGCTCAGGTGAGCGATATAGGACCATTTGGGCCTCTTGTTAATGTTTTGAATTTATCAAATTCAAATGACTTGCATATACATTTGTATCTGCAAGAAAACAAATGAAAAGCAATGTTGGCTTCATTACCTTGATAGTGGGTAGGCTCCATCCCCTAATAGATGAAACTCATGAGATAATTCATCTAATTTCACGTTAAGGGGTGAATTTCTGAATATACGTGCATCATGGACGGACCCTGGCCACCCAATATAAACATCATCCTGACCATCTGTTCCCTCAACATCATCCTGTCCATCAGATGCCACATGATGTATGACACTCATTTATGAGTACACTTCGTAATGGAAGATTAAGAAGATATCCCAGTCTGCCACATACCTCCCCTGCCAATTTGAGGTTTCCCTGAAACCTCACAACCAATTTAAGTCCTCCTCCCACAGCGACAAACCCTGCCAACTCATGAGATTCAGTGGAATCTCCAATTTTAACAGCGAGGCAGGCAGAAAAATTGTTGACTCGAACCCAGGACCTCCTCTTTCAGGACAGGTGCTTTACCGACTTAGCTATCTGGGCTGATATCCCAGTGTGCCACATACGTATCTTATGGTGGCATATTTCTCCCATCTACAGACGAGTTATTTTTCTACCGATTATGTTGACATGCCCTTGATACTTGTGTCAACATGCAAGATAAATATGTCAACATGCAATATAATTGTCAAGATGCATGATAAAGTAAAGGTAATTAAGGTGTTTTAAATGTGTCCATATGCGACATTATGTCAACATGCAACTTTTCATAATATATGTTAACATGCAAGATAATTATGTCAACATTCAACTCATAACTTGCATGTTGACATAAATTATTTGCATGTTGACAAATATAAGTTGCATGTTGACATAAATAAGTTCAATGTTGACAATTAGATCGGATAGGGGATCTATGTCATATGTGGGCAGAAAACAAACTTTATTTATTGCTTTTATTTTCTTATTTTTATCTTACATGTTGACATAAATATCTTAATTGCATGTCAACATAATCAATAGAAAAATAACTGGCATGTAGGTAACAGAAATGTGCCACCATAGTATTATTAGTAATTAGAGTACAACAGTCAACATGATTTTATTAAGTTTTGGTCATCACTGCCTCAGTTTAAACAAGGAAAGGTGGGAGGATCTTGAAATTCAAACCTCACTGTAACTTTGTATTGTGCTCACCATATGGCCATTTTATCATGTCATTCTTAATACATGAGGAGACCTCAAACAGTCTCCTCACGATACGAAAAACGTTGGATTTAGTTATATTGAAACGATCGCTGATAGGTCTCAAGCATTCAGGTGTGGCGATGTACCACAATGATACTAATAATTGTTTGCAAGGAGATATACTCTCCCTACCTCTCTCAATCACTGGCGTCAGAGGGGAAACGAACATAATATAACTTATAAAATCTTCAAAACAGGATGGCGATAAACGAAAGTGACTTTTAAACTCATCAAAACTGTACCTAGGTACAACAAACTCAGAATAATCCAAAACTGAAACCCTTCTACGACGGTCAAATAAGGATAAAATATTGAAATCAGAATCTTCATTTAATCTAAGAAACAAAATATAATCAATATCTTCAACAAAAGTATCAAAAAATAAAAACTTAGCAGAAGATGACGCCATTTACGCTAGTTACTAACATCCGGAATGAAAGCGGAACCGTGAGCGTTCCATTATAAAAACGGGATCGTTCCGGAACATTCCGCATAATGGAACGCACCCCTGTTCGATATTATTATTCATGAGCTATTACGTCATAATAAACATTCATGACGAATTAATGACATCATTGCCCATATGACGACATCATGTATACAAGAAACTGCCGTCGCCTTAATGTCAGACTTTGCAAGTAATAAAAAATGTGGGCAAACTCGTCTGTGCATGTCTGAGTTTGGTACGAACTACAGCTAGAACAAATTGACTCAGAAACTAGTGTCTATTTATATCGCAAGTCATAGCCATAAATCCTGAACTTTGAATCAAAATTTTCAGAATTTAGGGAAACGACATTTGGGTAAATTAGATATTTAAAAAAAAAGCCAGGAACCTTCAGAAAATGACTCAAAGTTTCGACTTTTTCAATACGGGTCATTTATGAAATATATATTTCCGATATGTATAGCAGAAGCCTTGCTTTGACCGCTCGAAACAGGCCTTTCACTGCATTTTGTGCTTTTTCCCTAAGTTTTATATACTGAAGATATAGTAAATTGCGATTCGATTTTTCATATTCTGTGGGAACCCAGGATTCAGTATACTTTTAGTTGACTTTTGATTAAACAGTAGTCAATAGGTGAGTGTATCGTATCCCCTTCATACTTTTCGAAATTCTAGATATGAGGCGTGTTATTGTAAGTTTCTTAACCCTGCATATATTTCTCGTTCACATTCAAAAAGAAATCCATATATGGTCAAAACATACAAAATAAGTGAAAAATCACGAAAACTCATGTATTTGGAACAAATTGCATAAACATCTACTTGCATCTTTCAATTATTAACTTTCAATTATTAACTTCAAATACAAAATGACAGTTGCGATAGGAAAAGTATGTACTAATATGTAATGGAATAACACTACTAGTGGTAATTAGATTAACTTAGAGTGTTACATACACATAATGATAGTCAGTTGGGTGAGAAAGAATTCTCCGGTCATTATTTCATTTATACATAAACATCATACCTTTGACTTACAAAATGATACCAATATAGGTGCGTTCACTATGACATGTGGTCCTCATGTAAACTTCAGCTACTTAGAAAATATTGTCTGTTTACATCAGCAATCATTGCCATCTTCTACACCATCATCTAGGTCTGTTCTTTCAAGTCTGTGTGATGGATTAAAAAAACTGACTGCTCAGAATTTTCCACAACCAATGGAATATTCAATTCCATACTTTCAACAAGTTCATCATTTGCTGTCGCAGTCTGTTTTACAGTTGCAATGTATTATCTTCAGAAGACGTTCGGGAGCTGGTGGGAGTCTGCACTTGTCATCAGATAGTCGCCATCCCTATTCCTGTGGGCTTCTCTCATCAGTTGTTCCAATCCATTCCTGGCATTGGAAATATACGCGTTGACTGTGTACAGCCGCAGAACTTGAGGTCGGGGGGAGAGAGTTGATTTGTACACAGTGCATATTACTGATGGCCTTGTTAGTGTACAATTGAAGTCGTAGCAGGTCTAATCCTTCATGTGGGGCTCCTCCATACATATGTGCCAATAATGCTTCCCCTGCAGCTTCAATGTCAGCTTTGGACAAAGACGGGTTCAGGAAAACTAGTAATTTTCCTCTGCATTCGTTTGTGCTTAAATTCCGTAGGGCAAGACCTTTTCCAATACCATAAAGGCGAGATGTAGTATCGCAGCCTGTCAAAGCATGTATTGCAGGGAGGATCTGCGACTTTTCATGTCCAAGCGTTGTCTTCATGTTTGTGATGTCCCATATCCGTCTGTTGTTTGGTGATGTGGACATGAAGAAAATGTTTTTCCTGTCAACGTTGACTAGGCAGATCAAAAGAACAAGAATGTCTGTGTCTTCCCCAATTACAACGACAATTTGCGTTCCTGAATATTCTACTGCCGTCGATGCAATTAAGCGGTCCGCATCGCCTGCCGCATGTTTTACAAACAATACTTCGGCAATAAATTTGGAGGAAAGAAGATTGATGAAACCCTGTTTGTTCCTTTGATTGGCTAAAAATACATCTTTCCTTAGTTTGCAGGGTATATCTTCAGCAAATTTCACATCTGGTGTCAAAGTGCCTTTGCATCTTCTTAAATGGTTACGTCTTTTATGGAGGGATCTTTGGGGTATCCATCATATACAGTAACTGCATTCTTGTGTAGCAGGAAGGTTGAAAAATCATTGGCCAGACCGGGACTCGAACCCAGGACCTTCCGCTAACAAGACTGATGTTCTACCAACTGAGCTATCTGGGCCGATATCCCAGTCTGCCACACTTGCAATGTCTATCCACAAATGACAGGTACTCTTGGAATATGTTGGAAAAAGAGGCATCTTTCTTCCAAGGAATATGATGCAGCAGGGATCCTCCATCCAGAACGCACTGCACATCAGTGCTTGGTGAAGCAGAAGGTTCAGGATTTTCTAATTTTCATAGAGTATCTGCAAGCTGGGACGTGTTTGCTGGCCGAGGAAGACCATTGGTATCAAACAGTGCCGGAGGATGAGTTGCAAGCTCATATTTAAAAAGATCAGGATAGTCACCATAGCCACCCATAGACACAGCAGTAATTTGTTGAAACAAAAGCTGAGGATCGACTTCAACAACATTCTCCCTTGTCTTTGCGCCGGGATCTGATGATATCGTAACGGCCTGCTTAGCACGTTTGAAAGTATATTAAAAAATATTCTTATTCTCCATGGAAGATATGATGTCCAATCGCTTTTGGGAGCGTATGCATTGACCTTTGTGTCCGCAACGATACCTGTTGCTATATTTTTAAGAGCAGGGGAATCTGAAAAAGGGTTTCTCTCTGTTAGAAAAGACAATATCAGATCAACATCACGTTTGTCTCTATCCTGTCGTGCCGTCGATGCCTCTTTATGTTGCTCGTTTGTAGTGTATCCTACTCCTGTCAGAGACTGCATGACTTCATTGACCTCTTCACAACATGGCATTGACAGCAACCATTCGCCCCAAGGTAGGCAATTTTGCATCTCTTTGCATCTCTATTTCTAAAAAGAAATAACAAAATTATATATAAAATTGAGAAGAAGAGGAAAAAGAAGAAGTTCATATAAAATCACATTCTGTTCATTCGGTAAAACCCGCTTTCACGAAATTAGCATTATAGCTTGAAGTATAAATACAGGAACAATTTTGGTAAGAACGGCGTTCCATACTTTAAAATTTGGTTGAAACCGATGCCATTAGAGATGTCTAATTTTTCTCTTATTGACACTTAAAACTCAAATCTGAACTGTAGTTTGAGTTATTACACAGAATATGTGCATCTCTGTAATTTAAAAAGAGCGAATTAAGCACAGGAATCCGTGGAACGAAGCACATGTAGAATCGATGACGTAATCAAAAACATCTAGGGGCATGTTGGTCAAATCATAGAATTAACTAAAACAATTAAGATTTCTGATGTTGCAATGATTTAATTATGGATAAAAATCAGCATCTTAGGTTTGCCCTTACCTACATTCGTCCGCTATAAGGCTGCGTTTGCTGATAACATTTTGCAAAGGGATGCCATCCCTAATTCATACATCTACCTGCGTCAGCAGCATATTTTCTTTGTTTCCGGTGCATTTATGGTATGGAGGCCCCGCGGCGAAAAAAGAACTACGTGTAATACTGGTATCGATTTAACTACTTTCCCTCAAAAGGATTGCAGAGGACTTTTTGTATGCTCTATAGCAATATTATTAATGTATTATAGAGTGAAAATTATTTCTGTTGCAATTAGTTCTATGTTGTTTACTAATATGACTGGACTAATAATCCTGTTTTACGCCATTAGCTATTGTGAATTCAATATGGCGAATATGTAAATTAGAGAAAGGGTAATATTTCTGGCAATGCCTTTTTCGGGGAATTTTACATTTATTCCATTGTCCTGTTCCACTCATGATTCGTCAATATTAGAGAAAGGGGGTTTGCTCATAAATCCTCCCCACCCATCCCCCAGAATCAGCTATTGATCATTTTAAAACGTCCCTGAGAAATAAAGGGGATGGGTTATTTGAAACACTTTTCCAGTAAGACTGGGCACATATGGGACATTGAAAAAAGCTATGACTAATAATAATACTAGAAAATTTGTTACGAATACCAACCACAATCGCAAAACAAAGGAAGTGCGCTTTTTAATGAAAAGAAGGGATGTATATTTATGAGATGTAGAAATATTTGACAGCATGATTTCTGCAAAACATTTGAAATAGAAACATAAGAGACGTCCACCTTTCCTATCTCAATCATCTTGGTGATATGTCTATGACTGATAGGTCCTGGGATCGAGTCCCACTTGTGGCTCCTCGTTGTCTCGTCAAAGAACTTAGTAAAAACCGAGATATTGTGTCAAGGTCAACATGGCACGAACAACATTCGTCACTGCTTCTGGTAGGTCCCTTGAATGGGTGTGAAATTTTTTACATTCTCTATATACATAAAAAAATAAATAAAGGTGAAACAGATAAATAAACAACAATTTTAAAATACTATTTACTCAACTCAAGGATTATCATTTTATGACAATCATTTTTAAAAGGTTTATTTCGGGTTTACATGTAAAAGATTTTAATAAATTCCTGATTAAGAACATTTCTTATCATGGGAATAGGCGCGTAAAGTGTTAAAAAAAAAGTCAAGAAATTTAACATGATTAAGATATGGAAGCCGAATAGGGGGATATTCACACCATCGCATTGTAACTTTGGATAACTGAAATGCAATTATGCGCTGGTGGAATTTAAACTTTTTATCGTATTATATGTGGATATTTGTTAAACGTACCAAACCTGAATATTTCATACCGTTATTTGTTGTACGTTTTCGTTGTTGTCACATTACGTGAGGATTTGTTGTATTTTAGTGGGATACAGGAAGGCAGGAAATAATAGAATCTATCACCACCATCAGTGATGGACAGAGATATCCTAACCCGAGTGTCAAAAATCTCGGTCTTCCACAACGAGGCTTGCCGAGTTGTGGAGGACCGAGATTTTTGACAAGAGGGTTAGGATATCTCTGTCCATCACTGGTGGTGGTGGTTGATTCTTTTTCTCCCACGTTAGTTTACGAATCCTGCAACGCTTACATCATCGTACTCGTAGTAAATTTTATAGTAGCGGATGAGAATATCGAGTGATTATGAATGAAGCCGATTTACTCACCCCATCACCGCCACACATTCCATTTGCCGCCATTGTAAATAGACCATAAGGCGAAATAAGTTTTAATGATATATTGAACAATTAGACAATTATATGAATGAACTCAATATGATAAATAGATAATCAAACTTTACACAATATATTTGATTCAAAATGTCCTGTCTTTTCCAACTCCGTATTTGATGTCATCAAGCGCGCACACATGATGTCACAGCCCACTGTACTGTACTATTGTCTGTAGACATGTGCGCAAGTGTAAGACTACACAACATTTAACAATTGCTAGTGTTATGATTTGAATGTGGACAAAATGACATATTAATATTAAACGTGCCTCCATGGATTGACGCTCCGTGAAAAATAGAGTGAATTGGTTTATTTGAATGTGCTTTCCAGGAGAAATTCTGCTCGGAAATTGAGGATAGATGGGAGATGAGGTAGGTTCTGTAATTTTTTCGACATTTGCTGGTGTTTTTGATTGGGAAGAATGCAAATGAGTAGCAGTTTTTGCGGAGTTGCTGGCAGAAAGGATCGGAGGACGAAAACAAAAGAAATAAATCGTTATTTCCGGTTTCGAAAATGCTCACGTGAATTTGTTATCTTACCCCACCCCATAAAGACAAGGAAATCTTTCCCAGTTATTTTTATAGATATGTCGGTCCATAGTGGGAGAAAAAGAAATTTTTCCCAGCTATTTTTATAGATATTTCTGTCCGTAGTGAGAGAAGATTCAAATCCATCACGACGGCTTATTACAGAAACGCCAATGAATCTTGATAGTCTATGACGTCACAGGCTTGGTAAGTCCCAAATGAAATTCAACAAAGTGTGTAGTTATATCATTCTGTTTTCATTAATTTCTCTAAACACGTAGAGTTTATTGTTAAGATATAACTATAAGGAAGTGTAGAATCTATGATATGTTTACACTATGTACTTTATAACTTTTTTTTCACTGACTAGCTTATTCGTTGCTCAAGTTTTTGTGACCTGTTTTGTCGACTTTTAATCTATTTGATTCAACAAATTACGTCATTTTCATAAAATGATAATATTTAACTTCTATTTGCATTATGCTTTAATTTACTCCACATTATTTCAAACGTAGATCATGTTGGGCTCGAGGTTATCTTATACACACAACATATATAAGGTTTATACGATAGTAGCAGATGTATGTACTGTCTGTTGAACAGGAATCATTTCATAATGTGAAGAAGTGGCTAGATGACGTAGAACGATTCTCTAACGAGCAGGTGTACAAAGTGATGGTTGGAAATAAGGCCGATTTAGAACACAAACGAGCAGTACCCTACCCTAAAGCAAATTTAAGTTTATAGTGACGGATCCAGGATTCCGGGAAAGGGGATGGTGGCCACAAGACTCGAAGTGGTAATAAAATGTAAGAATGGTTCATGCATCAACGAAATGAAATATCTTTGATATAAAATCTAACTTTTCATACAATGTAAGCTGCTATATGTTTGTGCAGTGTGTTTAAGTATTTGGTGATATACTATACTTTCAGAGTTTGGCTGACGATTTAGGCATACCCTTGCTTGAGACGAGCGCCAAAACATCTAGTATTCGTCACAATGGCCGGTACTATTAAATCATACGTTGACAAAACGTCGCCCTCCATCATAAACGACGGCGGTCCCCATATACTGGTGCCCAAACCTGTGGTATACAAAGACAAATGCTTTTGTTCCTGGCCAGGCTTCTATGGTGTAGATATGTAACCGGCTCTAGCTTTCTACAGAAAGGACAACAAAAGAGGCTTCTTCATTACATTGTCAAGACCATCGGAAATACTCCCTCTTTACCTGTTTCTATTGCTGGAAAAAGCGAAGATGCTCCAGACGCGCACGTCCTAACCAATGATATCAAATGACTCTTGTTAACACCGCTAAGTTGACGAGGTGATGAGATCATATCATAGAACAAAATCATAAAATGACTTCATGACTTTATAATGTATAGCTAAGTACTACAGTTGTTACCCTGGTATAACGAATCACTTACATGCCGATAGTATTGATAATGGGTTTTAACAATACTTGAATCGTGATACTGACATTTGGGAAACACTGTAAATATGGCAACTCATTTATTGTTCTTGATGATGATTATATTGAAAGATTGAAATGATTTATTTCTTGTCAATTAAAACAGGATGATATTTGACACAGGTTGGTTGGTTGGTTAGTTGATTGATTGGTGCTTTACCTCGTTTTCAACATTTTTTCAGTTATATCGCGACATGGAAGCAGGAGGTAACCAACCTCTTAAACATAGTGGCGCAACCCGGGAATCGAACCCGTATCGTGGGCGCCGCAAGTCAAGCGCTTAACCACTACACTAAGCATGCCCCCTATTTGACACAGACATTTAAGATAAACAGCCATGTATTTAGTGTTTATATACTTTATGGATTCTATATAGATAAATTCACCGTTTGTGTGATGAGGTCGTTATGTTGATTTCATATTAATTAAGAAATTAAAATGATTCTTCTTGATGTACCGCATAAACTATTGTATCGCAGTGTAGTATCGTGATAACATATCGCAGTGTAATATCGTAATATCGTATCGCAGTGAAGTATCGTGATATCGTATCGCAGTGAAGTATCGTGATATCATATCGGACTGAAGTATCGTGCTATCGTATCGCAGTGAAGTATCGTGATATCATATCGCAGTGAGGTATCATGATATCATATCGCAGTGAAGTATCGTGATATCATATCGCAGTGAGGTATCATGATATCATATCGCAGTGAAGTATCGTGATATCATATCGCAGTGAAGTATCGTAATATCATATCGGACTGAAGTATCGTGCTATCGTATCGCAGTGAAGTATCGTGATATCATATCGCAGTGAAGTATCGTGATATCATATCGCAGTGAAGTATCGTGATATCATATCGCAGTGAAGTATCGTGATATCGTATCGCAGTGAAGTATCGGGATATCATATCGCAGTGAGGTATCGTGATATCATATCGCAGTGAAGTATCGTGATATCATATCGCAGTGAAGTATCGTAATATCGTATCGCAATGAAGTATCGGGATATCATATCGCAGTGAAGTATCGTAATATCGTATCGCAATGAAGTATCGGGATATCATATCGCAGTGAAGTATCGTGATAACGTATCGCAGTGAAGTATCGGGATATCATATCGCAGTGATGTTTCGTGATATCATATCGCAGTGAAGTTTCGTGATATCATATCGCAGTGAAGTATCGTGGCATCATATCGCAGTGAATTATCGTGATATCACATCGCAGTGTAGTATCGTGATATATCGCAGTGTAGTATCGTGATATCGTATCGCAGTGAAGTATCGTGATATCATATCGCAGTGAAGTATCGTGGCATCATATCGCAGTGAAGTTTCGTGATATCACATCGCAGTGTAGTATCGTGATATCATATCGCAGTGAAGTATCGTGTTATCGTATCGCAGTGAAGTATCGTGATATCATATCGCAGTGAAGTATCGTGTTATCGTATCGCAGTGAAGTATCGTGATATCATATCGGACTGAAGTATCGTGCTATCGTATCGCAGTGAAGTATCGTGATATCATATCGCAGTGAGGTATTGTGATATCATATCGCAGTGAAGTATCGTGATATCATATCGCAGTGAAGTATCATAATATCGTATCGCAATGAAGTATCGGGATATCATATCGCAGTGAAGTATCGTGATAACGTATCGCAGTGAAGTATCGGGATATCATATCGCAGTGAAGTATCGTGATATCGTATCGCAGTGAAGTATCATGATATCATATCGCAGTGAAGTATCGTGACATCATATCGCAGTGAAGTTTCGTGATATCATATCGCAGTGAAGTATCGTGACATCATATCGCAGTGAAGTTTCGTTATATCATATCGCAGTGTAGTATCGTGATATCATATCGCAGTGTAGTATCGTGATATCATATCGCAGTGAAGTATCGTGATATCATATCGCAGTGAAGTATCGTGACATCATATAGCAGTGAAGTTTCGTGAAGTATCGTGACATCATATCGCAGTGAAGTTTCGTGATATCACATTGCAGTGTAGCATCGTGATATCATATCGCAGTGTAGTATCGTGATATCGTATCGCAGTGAAGTATCGTGATATCATATCGCAGTGTAGTATCGTGATATCGTATCGCAGTGAAGTATCGTGATATCATATCGCAGTGAAGTATCGTGATATCATATCGCAGTGAAGTATCGTGATATCATATCGCAGTGAAGTATCGTGGTATCATATCGCAGTGAAGTATCGTGATATAATATCGCAGTGAAGTATCGTGATATCATATCGCAGTGAAGTATCGTGATATAATATCGCAGTGAAGTATCGTGATATCATATCGCAGTGAAGTATCGTGATATCATATCGCAGTGAAGTTTCGTGATATCGTATGCCTTGCATGGTGTTAACTGAGAAGGTTTAATGGCTTTACAGGTACATGTCGATGATTAAATGACCAATGTCACATGTACTAAAGGAATCATTTAGGTAGTTGGTACATGACGTCTGGAACTAGTATATCATGTGCGGATCCAAAAATTTTTGTCAGGGGGGATCCAACCACAATAGCTAAATTTTTCTTTTAGACGAGGGGGGGTTCCAACCCCCAAAATGCCCAATTATTACCTTTTTTGGTAAAATTTTCGGATGCTAAGGGGGGGCGGGGTCCAGACCCCCGGTACCCCCTCTGTATCCGCGCATGTACATTGTACTGAGAAAGTCAAATTATTGTAAATATAGACTATAGAAATGAAATTTCTTGTCAAATACGTCAATTATGACATCGCAAACATAATACAAAATGCACTTGTCTCAAGCTATGTTGTTTATAATCTGCCCTCGCTATGTGTCTGGAGCATCCATACTTTATGAGAAATACACCGCTTACTCTGTGATCGTCTACTACACACTGACCGTGAATGTGTTAAAAATAGTAATTTCTTTATGGGTGAAAATTTGTTTCGTCGAGAGCATTGAATATGTTATCTATTAAAACACAATTGAAATTTAAATATAGCTATCACACGTTTAAAGTTTTGTCTTCACGTTAACAATTGCATTATGGCAATTAAAACTACATCATACGAAAAAGGAAAAAGAGAAACAATAATAATTTCCGCATTTGACAGTAAAATGCAATCGGAACACCATCGCCATTTTTATTTGCGTACGGAAATGAACGAGTTCTTACGATCGTGAAAAATGATGAATTAAAGCCCGAATACTAGAAAATATTATAAACTTTTGCTAAAAATGACGTTTTCCTATATTAAAGAAGATTCAATCTAAGCGAGTGGCCTAGAATAGCATTTCTCTTATTTAAGATCACGCAAACAACATCTTATTGCTCAAATATAGAGTATACGCATGAATATTTCGTTAACAAATTCCCATAAAAATTATGTGAACATGTATGAATTCATAAGAAATAGCACACTAGTACGTTAATCGTGTATCACTAGGAACTTTTTCATATATAATACAGAAGTATACATGTATTTTTACTGTTTGTTCTGCTTGTTGTAACTGTTAAACGCGTGAAATACGTTCTGCTAACTCCGCTTATAAATGGTTTCAAGGGACGCAGGTCGATGCCATTCCAATACATGTCCAATGTCACATACGGGTAACCAGATAATATTGGAATGTTATTCATATATATTTTCTAATGTAAATTGATGGTGACAAGTGAAAATATTGCAGTATAATAATGAAATGATAAGGTCACTGTAAGTATTTGATAATCTTCACCTTGTGTGACCCCCACTCTCCCACCCAGGCATGTCCATGATCGTCTACGTCTATAGACACAGGATACTGGATCCCATCCTTCTGTGTAGCCAGGTACTGTATAAACTGACCATCCTGGTCCACTATGTGTATACGGTGGTTATCACCATCTGTGATAAGGAGACGACCCTGACGGTCAGAACACAGGTCACAAGAAGTAAACCCAGAATCACTGCTGTACCCGGAATACGTGAATCGATGATCCCCATTCTTCTTAAACACTACGACCCTCTTATTGCTATCCGACACGCAGATGTCTTCTTTTAGCTTGTTGATGGTAATATAGTAGGGATTACTCACGTATTTACTCTTTATCTCTCTGACCACCCGCCCGTTGACATTGTAGATCTTTATAACTCCTCCGTTCATACCGACCACCAGCTCCCCACTCATTAGCCGGCATAGACCTTGTGGTTTGGAACCCTTCGTGGTGAAGCGTGTACTGACCTGACCACGTGGAGATAATGACCTGATACACTAGTCCACCATCTTCTGTTACACACATACTGGACACGTCATACAGGTTACATCCAGCATCCACAGTACGGACCACGTTACCACTCCTCTCCAATAAATAAAACTCTGTGGTACCATGACCACCATGTACCCAGGCTTCATTTGGTGATCGTAGTCTTAATCCCCGTACGTCGTACTTCATAGTGAACTCTGTCTCACACACTGGATTCGGGTTCAACTTCATTTTTGTTACGTATTTTATTTGATTTTCTGTTGTCACCTTCTCTGATTTCCGGTCCATGGTTGAGTCGTCCCCTTTATTACCACGTAAATAAGATTTAGTATCATCGGTCTTGGTTTGATCAACTAGTTTTCCGAACTGCTGTTGTAGACTTTCTCTTGATACACGGCCTGCAGTAAATGATGGAAGAAGTCGAGTAGCATCAACCTGGTTCGAAGCTATATCCACTGAGTCTTCATCTCGTTTCTTCATGAATTTCAGCAAGTCAACTGGATCAGCTGATCGTAGGTGTGTATCATACGAGATAATTTCTCCATCAACGTGGTTTAACTTCTCCCGGGTTTTTCTGAATTTTTCTTGTAACAGTGGCATAATAGTATCTTCCTTGATCTTCTGTATTTCTTTTATATTTTCTGCCACTATGTCATCGATCTCTTTATGCATATGGTGTGCGCTATCTTTCATTTTGCGTTCAATTTCGGCAATGGCGTTAAGGATGTCCTCTTGTGACTTACTTAATCCTTCTAATTCCTTGCGTAGGCGAGGTCGGATAGTCTGAGATATTCTCTGCTGTTTTAACATGACTTTGGATTTGATAGCATCGTAGGCATCACTTATACTGGAACATTCGTGCATCTTGTGATTATCCACTATATATGTCAGACAGACAGGAACTTGACATGGTTTGCAATAAAGTTGATAACGCTCTCCAGGATGATTCGAACACTCGGTCTGTGTGACTGTTTTAGGTCCTACTCCAGACGTGTATGGCACAGTCTCATGGTGTCGGTAAAGCTTCTTGGATAAGTGGTCGTTTTTACAGGGGGAGCAGAGTTTGATTCCGCATGGCTTACAGTAGTGTTTTACTGTATTGTCACAGAAATCGCAAACTGCTTGCCATTGCGCATGTGCATCATCATTGGACATGCCTCCTTTTGATGTTAAGTCAACACTATATTCTGAAATACACCAGTATATCAGTGAAGACAGGAGGAAAGATGTAAATAATTAATTATTTGATATAATTCAGGAATATAAATGATATCTTGATTTGATTTAAGTTAATATTAAGAATTCACATAAATATATAATGGAAGACTCTGAGGTTGATATAGCAACCTTTTAAAGAGGTTACACTTTGGTTGCGAAGATGTCAAGGGGAAGATGGAACGTAAAGTGTAGAAAACTAATGGATTGTCGTTTGACTATAACCTAAAATGGATTATATTGGTGTTTTGTTTTGTTTTGTTTTTTTTATTTTTCCTTATGCCCAGACCCTTCTCCCACTATCCGTTGCTCTTTATTCGATTATATACACAAGCATGAAGTAGAGACAGTTGTTTCCCTTTTTCATGAGTGTAAAAGGTAATCTAACTCCTCACTTTTTCCTTTCCCTTTACATCTAATGTGAAGAGAATGTTTTCTTTTTACTAATGACTACAATTAGCAACTTCAATAATTATATAATTATAATAATAATAATTGTATAATTATTTTATACTTTTATTGGTCCTCGGTGTTTGACACCCATATTGATATCACCATCCCTTTATTGACATATATCACCAAATGGTGTCATCACTTATTACGGTTAAATCCACTTCTCCACTCGTCTTAATATCCACTAATCCGAAGGTTGACTAGTCCGAAGGTCAGTTAGGCAAGTAGACTAAGTTCTCCCATATGGCTCACCATCTTTAAGCACAAACATGTCAGCCAAAATGAGGCTATGGTGGCCATTTTTGTTGACTTATCATAACGAGTCAGATAGTCATAGTATTTGACTTATATTACTTGCCCCCTGTGAGGTTGAACTGAATTCATGCATTCTTTGCAACAGAGCAAAAATGGGTCGACCAATCACAGGCCATGGTGTTCATGTTTGTTACCTGATCCAAACGAAAAATACAAAGGCAGTAGTGAGCCGTGAGGTCTTGCTATCACAGGAATAATGATTGCCCCCCCCCCCCCCCCCAATCCCCGTCCTTCTCTACCGCCCGTCTGCTGCCTCTACTGCAGATGTTTCGACTTTGATGACGGATTGCTTAACCTTCGTACTGGTGAACCTTCGGGCTTATAGAACATAGGACTGGTAAACAAGCAGACTTTTGGACAGTCCCCATATTACATATATAGCAAACCAAAAGTAGATCTAAATATATTTAATGTAGCATATTAGATTATATGGTTTATATCTATTTCATGCTCACATTATACAATATTTTGAGAAATACTTCTACAACTAATATTTCAGGAGTAATATAGAACGTAGCCTACCTCACTGCCTTTGAGAAGAAGATTCAACGCTGCTAGCAACGAATACACATCCACTGTACACAGAGTTTTTGAAAAACGTGACGTCAATAATTTTTGAATATTAGTGTGTTCAAGGTTGCAAGTTAATCTGTTAATAGATAATAGAGATAATGGGGTAATAGCACGAGAGGAGATAAAAGGAAGGCACAAAAGATAAAGAGAACAGGATAATGCAAATATTAATGTCTTAACAGACCCGTAGGAATAAAATGAAAAAAAAAGGGGTGAGGCGACGCAAAATAACATTTGCAATATGATACCTCTATTTTAAGCCACTTTTTGTGCCAATGAGTCTCGCTTGAATCGCATAGACCTAAACACTGACAATACGCGGATCTGGAAATTTATGAAAGGGGCCGTGATTACTATTTTCCACTATTCAGTCTGGCGAAGAGGCGGGGGGGGGGGGGGTTGGGGGGTTCTGCAACCTTCAAAAAGGCCTAAAATAACCTTTTGGGGGGAATTTTACATTTATTTCATTTTCTACTTGTTCCATTCATGATTCGTCAATATTAGAGAAAGGGAGTTTGCTCATAAATCCTCCCCACCCCTCCCCCAGAATCAGCTATTGATCATTTTAAAACGTTCCTGAGAAATAAAGGGGATAGGTTATTTGAAAAACTTTTCCAGTAAGATTGGGCACATATGGGACATGTAAAAAAAGACTATGACTAGTAATCATACTAGAAAATTTGTTACGAATACCAACCACAATCGCAAAACAAAGGAAGTGCGCTTTTTTAATGAGAAGAAGGGATGTATATTAAAGAGATGTAGAAATATTTGACAGCGTGATCTCTGCAAAACATATGAAATAGTAACATAAGAGAGAAGTGAAATAGATAAATAAATAACAATTTTACAACACCATTTACTCAACTCAAAGATTATCATTTTATGACAATCATTTTTAAAAGGTTTATTTTGAGTTTACATATAAAAGATTTTTAATTAATTCCTGATTAAGAACATTTCTTATCATGGGAATAGACGCGTAAAGTGTAAAAAAAAGTCAAGAAATTTAACATGATTAAGATATGGAAGCCGGATAGAGGGATATTCACACCATCGCATTGTAACGTTGGATAACTGAAATGCAATTATGCGCTGGTGCGATGGCGTTAATGCGATGGCGATGACGCGATAATGCGATAGCAACGGCAATATGATGCAGTGGTGATGATGCAATGACGCCATAGTGCGATGGCGATGAAGCGATGGAGCATCTTGAGTTTTGAGGGTGCACAATTTAACTCATGATCGTTATAGCCCTCTGAACTTTGTCATCTGTTCTGAACTTTTCATATTTTCATTTTCTTCCCCTTTTCGTAATCATGGACTACTACAAAAATTGTGTCTTCTAAAGTATTAAACATTATGCAGGAGTTTTAGATTATTTCTATTCTCTGCCCTTTTTTCATGAAAAGATACTCATCAAGTCCTGTTAATTATAAATCAAAGAAAACGTCAATATCATCAATATGATTCAGAATCTTTTATTCATGTAGAATGGAAATCTCGTGTAAACTCACATCAGTCCTGTATTTTAGTCCTTTTCTGACTGAAATGAATGACGAGAACATGCTTAACAAGATTATTATTATTAGGGGCACCTCCGTCTAAACGTCTGTAATGTTCAAGTGAAAGTGTAACTATATCATTCTATCTACACAAAACGAACACACATACAAATGGAGAAACATACTATGAACTAGTTCATAATAATTGATACCGCGGAAGCAATTCCAAGCTCATTGATCAAAAATCTAAACTGAGTATTCTATCTGTGTAATTTAAATTTCACTTAATAATCATTCAAAAATGTAAACATAGCCCATACCACTCCGAATAAAGCCACATTTTTCTACCTTTCGCTCTGTAACTAGTAGCTATTGCTTTGTGTTGCACTGAATGCAAATCTTTCAATATTGCCCCTTTCTTATTAAATGCTTCAGACAAGAGTCCGATATCTTAAATCAAAACAATAACATGAAACAGAGTATTTTCTCGAAGTGATTTAGGTATACTACCATATATTAAAATAATATGTAATATAAACATATTTAGGGATCTAACCAATGCCATTAGCTTCAAAACCTTTACATATTGAGCAGATATATTCATTTTACGTGAAACAATTTGAGATATAAAAATTGGCCAAGTTAAGTATATGTTGTCGATGACCATCAGTCTATTGATAAATATATTTTACCTTCATGAGATATTGCCGTCTTCATTTTTCTGTGCAACACACTCAGCAGCCCTCAATTAGATGAGCCACTGAGTGTGGAAACTTTGATGCTTTTGCTGACACAATTTTATTGTAGGATTGAGTACTTCCACTTGGGGATAGTTTCTGTGTATAAACTTTATATATCGCAAGGGTCCTCTCTAAGTCATGTAGCAAAACTTCTACTTTCATCGGTATACAAAAAGGAAGAGAATTAGAGAATTATATTTTACATTTAAGTTCTTGAAATGTTTACGTCATGAGGAATGACGGTCATCTTCTTGATCAAAGGGATGCTTTGATATTACAGCCTGGCTTGAAATAAGAATCTGGATTACTCTGAGCTGAAGCATATTAGAAACATTTTTGCGAATACTCTTTTTTACAGTGTTCTAATATTGTCATCAGTCTTCCAACCCCAGCCTTGTTATAGTTGTTGTATCGTCATCTAAAATTATTGCTGATCTATCACTCTGTTTTTCTTTGTTCTCTTTCATTACATTCATTACCATGGCTGGTTCCAAAAGTTTTCTGATCCTTCAAACGTTTTCCTTAATATTATGATTAATAGGTTGTCTTCCATTTTTTGTTTTGCTGTGCTATTACACATTCTACATTTCCTTGAACAATCCTCATAATTGATTACTTTTTCACTCTATGTCTCAATCATTGAATAGTAAATTCTGACCAGATTTCTCTAAAAATATTTAAGGTTATTGACTTATGCCTCTCTCTCCATTTGTCAATTATATCTTATGAAAGTTGTTATAAATTGGCCATGATCTTGACACAAACGTTCAAATATCTGATTTTCAGCTCTTCCCGGGGTTGCGTCACTATGTTTAAGAGGTTGGTAACCTCATGCTTCCATGTTGCGATATAACTGAAATATTGTTGAAAGCGACGTAAAACACCAATCAATCTACTAACTGACTTTCAGCTCTGCTAATCATTTGACCTCTAAAATGAATATAGATCATAATTGTCAACACATTAACAATTTTAAATCTTAGCTTACTAAGATAATTGCAATTTATTGTTCAAGATTTCAGCAAGTATCACAGGACCGTCACCTACGTTTCCCATCTTGTGCCTACTCGTCTACTAAATGCTGACTATCCATGTTTCAGCATATCATATATCAATCTCTATTTAAACAATGTCATTACATTGAAAAAAGTAACAGCTTTTGAAATTGTTTTGCCACTATATGCCTAACCATGCATATACATTTAAGAAATGTTTGTACTGAAAAAAGTATTGAACAGAAAGCTCCCAATAGTTAACTATAGTTCCTTGACAAATTTAATGTTTGTAGACTGATTACTAGGCATTTGTTGAACATGTACATTGTTAGCAGCAAGATGTTTGACATTTACATGAGATTTGCTCTGGACATTTTTAAACTGAAATACTTGAATGTGATTTTGAACCCGTTTCAATGTTTTATGAATATTTTCAGCAATGCTAAAGACTGTTTAGCGTTATGAATGAAGAATAAAGAGTATGGCAGTAAAGAGTATGGCAGTAAAGTGTCTCTTAATTAATCATATTTCTGTAGATCAACAATTATTCCATGTCAAGTATTCCCTACAAAGGCATTTTTATCATACACAAAGTTTGTCCTGATTATTATCGTGAACTCTAAGTACAATCAATTCAATGATATCAATTTAACAGACAGTAATGCCAACTGTGTTTCCTGCCTGTTACAAACTTTCCCTAAACTGAGTCTTGTGATATTTTTATTCTATTTTCACCCCTGTTCATGAAGTCTTTCATTCAATACGTGGTTACTTACGGGCTGAATATGCAGAGTTATAATAAAACAGTTGACTTTTTCACCACACAATCTAGAATGAATCATGGAGTTTAAATATATTTTTGTGTTATTCTTGATAAATGAATGCCAATCAGTTTATTCTAATTACTGAAATGATATTTAATCGTACTATGACCTCGACCTCTAATCTTCAAAATAACTGGTGTCTTCGTCTTATAAGGGCCACGAAGGGACTCAGGTGTAAGAGGTACTTGACAAAGGTGAGGTCAAAAATAGTGAAGGTGTAATACATAAAGCATATATTGTTTCAATGTATGACATAGCATTATATATCTATGAGAACATGTGTTTACATAAAATAAAAGCATAATTACATGTGTAAGCAATAAATTTTCTGGTAGTTTAAATAATGGTAGAATCTTAAATCCCACTGCAATAATAAATACATATACAGTTTTCATTAAATAGGATTCTCTCTTTCATAGTAATATAACATATGTATTCAGATATACAAGAAATTCACTTAGTTACTGCACATGTACCGACACAGAAAAATGCTACACACCTATGGCGAAGTTCTTGTTGGTATCCCAAATATTTTTGTTCCTGTTGGTTATTTAATTACATGGTGATATATTGTGTTGCTGCAAATCACTAAAAGCCTCACGAATATTTGTGTATATTGACTGGCGCACATGCTCTGTTACAAATTTTTTTCCCTCCAGTGGTTTTATAGGAGATAACATTTTGGAAATTCTCTTCCGTAAAAAAGCGGATCAAATGATTAGTTCCGAAAAAAAAAAGGCTGCCGCCATGATAAGTGACGCTCCTTAATATGAAATACTTCAATTTGTTGACCCTGTAGATAACCTTGTTACATTTTTCTTTCATTATTCCTACAGCTTAGGCAAAGCTCAGCAGCATGTATTTCATATAAATGTGTACTTTATTATACATACCGTCTGTCTTTATTTCTGTGACGGTCTTCGCGTATTTAGTATTTATAGTACGCATTGAATTTATCTTAATTTAATACTAATGCTGATAGAAATGTAGGGTTTACCTTGTTCAGGTTATTCGCCAATATCCTCTCAGTTTTTGTAAAACATTAGCATGGTAGCCCTATTCTTATGTTTTGACATGAAATAGTTTATACACGTTATGTCTGAATGACTTTGCCAATGGGCGTGTGACTTCATAGCAAAAACTGCAGTAAGAACCTTTGCAGTTCTTGAAACGTAACAAATCAGAATGCGTGTTGCAAACAGAGTGCATTAGAATGTCTTATATATCTTATGTCTGACAATTTTTTTTAATTTCTTCTGGCTTAGTATTTTTTGTTTTTTACTTCCTTTGATAACCTTTTGCTTGACTCTTCGAAATCATTACTTAGAAACATAAGTTCAGATAAAGCCTCTAACTTCATCATAACCCCTTGCGCGATTGGAAAAATTCTTTTATTTTCTGATCACTCGCATCTACAGAATGAATATGAATACTGTAATCTGGTCTGGTATTTCTTAAACCTCTGTATATATTGTAAACTAAGTTTAAAAAAGACTGCCGACATAAGTTATATGCCTGCCGTGGGTTGTAGCAAGATTTGAATGTGATACTCATTCCATCTGGTGGACACATACGTAGCTGAGTTGCACTTGGCAGATTCTACGCAATGTAATATTTTCAGATGCATCTGTAGATACTGCCAAAATATATAACTCAATAAAAGTATCCAATGTCTTCTGAAGACTAAATTCTTTAAAACTCTTTTGCTGTCAGATGGTTGGACGTTTATCTCTGTATTGCCTTCTGGTTTATACATTCCAAAGAAATTTCAAAGTGTTATAAAAACATTGTACCGACTGACAAATGACAAGAACTTTCTTTGCGCATCTGTATGAACAATTTTTGGGGCAAGTTTGACTGTGTGCCCTTCGAGAGGAATCGGCATTGTATACAAGTGATCGAAAGGCTGCTCAGGTATTGCAAAATCAGGTCATAGTCATTTTGCGTCTGTAAATCTTCCTTGTGTAAGCTGGCGTTAACCAATCTGAACCAAGGTCATCGATGTTTAGCCTTTGAAAATATCTATGATAGAGTAATGGCATACTTGTATAAATTCAGGATTAGATAAATGTATTTCTGTTCAATCCATGGCAAATCTGTCATAAGCAGGTTCTTGAACTGACATTGGGACTAAGTAGACAGTTCTGAATATGGGTTACTTTAGGTGATGCTTGCAGAAGAAAAGCAATTCAATGTGGTAAAATGGTGGTTTATTCTTATATGTCTGACTCTTGTATATATGAATCCAATTTCATAATGTAAAATACGAAAGTAGCTGGTGTCACATGACTATGGCACTTACAACAATGTACAACAGTGGACATTCACAAACCCCTGAAATTCAGAGGTGAGACCAGGTGCCAGGAGGAGTGAGGCTAGCCACACCTGCCTTGAACGCCCTTACATACAGGCAATACAAATATAATCTATCACTGTATAAATACATAGATTTGAAAGAACACTGTGTAGAAAGTTCCACTACCATATAACATCAGGAGAAAGGATATAACAACAATGAAGAACAGTATAAATTTCATTGAGAAATAACATGTTGGGATGGAAAAATCATAAGAGTATCCATGGCAGTAGCAATAAGCAAATTGGAATAATTGTTATTTCTTTCTTGCTTTAGACGTTAATTTCACAGATTTGACACATACAAAATGAACATTGATTAAAAAAGTAAACCATATCATTCCTATTTAATATCAATGTTTATTTTATGGTATGAGAAGACCAAAATAATGAGATGAAGAAAAAATTGAAAACGGAACATGAAGCGTAAATATTACTCACCTCAGCACAATACTGTTAGTGTCAAATACTTTCAGATGTATTCAACTGCTTAAAAAAATTGTAGTTTCATATATTCTCTTATTTATTATATTTTGACAATTGACAAATGACTATCAACTTGCTTCTTTACATTGAATAAATAAAGATAATGACTCAAAAATATGTGAGAATTGTAAAGTCGGTATTCTTTTTCAAAGTGTTTTCCCCTAAAAGACATAGGAAAAAATTCAGTTCGATGAAATATTTAAAACCCTTTTTTGGTGTAAAATGAAATATGTTCTTCTAATCATTTAAGATTATTACAATATAATCAATTAAACGTACAAAATCAACGTATTTATCGAATAAATTACTCGAAAAATAGGCAAAAATGACTAAATAAAAAAGGCAGGGGGGGGGGGGTGACTGCGTCAAAAATTCAATTTTAAAAATAGTTTACTTTTTTTCTGGTGCATGCACATTACCTTTGGTGTAGGTTAACCTCTGTACGTTACTTGAACATGTGACCTAGAATTTACGACCCAGCTCCATTCCTTTGGAATCAGTTAACATCGATCATCATTCAGTCACATCGACCTTTCATTGTTAGCCTCACTCAGCCTGGTTATGCATACAGGAAGTTACAATTTCACCTCGGTCGCCAATGGGCTATCCTTAGTTTACTGTAGATTACGATCTGACCTCGGTGATGCTTACTATAAAAACTAATCTGACTTCGGTCTTAACTTGGTCACGCCAATTAAGCTTATTATATCAAGCATCTTAATAGTCCTCCGAAGGGGAGTGTCATAAAACAAAGAACAATAAACTCAGTATTCACAATATTTCGGTCTCATGACCTTCTTCTAGAGAATTTTATTGGTATTGGTGGCTTAAACTATGTGATATCCATCATATTTCATAACCGATATATGAAGAATTACAGTCAACAGAGAATTACGTCATAGCGTATACACGTATAACATTTAGCGCGTTTCTGCTAAAATAACATATTCAATATATAGCGTTATTACAAATATAACTATAAGACATTTAAGAAAGTAACTATATAATACATATATAAAATAACTAAGATGTTATATATGAGGTGTCGGATAGGGTGAGAGGACAGAGGAGGTAAAAATGGGGAGGGTTGGGGGATGGGGGAGCGGCAAAGGAAAATTATGTAGCAGGGGGTGGAGGCCTTACACTGATTTAAAAACGACAAAGATTTTCACATAAGATGTTCTTAAGTAAGTGGGAAGGATGAGGAAGGGTGGAAGGAGTGTAACATTAAGATAATATATGTAAAACAAGATAATAACTATTAAATACATATATTAATTAACAAGGATGTAATACATAAAGTATCGGACCGGGTGAAGGGGAAGAGGAGTTAGGAGACTAGACTAGGGAGGGGGATCTTACATTAATTTAAAAACGACAAAAATGACCACACTGGTTGTTTGTAAATATGTGGTAGGGAGAAATTAGGGGGCGGGACTGAAGGGGTGGGGGGTGGGGGGGGGGCGGAGATGGGAGAGGGTACCACATATCCACTTCTCATTTAAGCCCTTAATTTAGTTTAGTACCATAAATAATACCATGATATGTTAATATAATTACTCGAAAACATAAGAACTAAATATATATATATATATATATATATGTACATATATATTTATACAATTAAAAATGATATCTCTCTCTCTCTCTCTCTCTCTATATATATATATATATATATATATATATATATATTTACAAAAAAGGGGGGTTGTGTGTATGTAAATAATAAAAAATGTCAATTGTTTATTTTTACGTTAAATCCATATGGTATCCTGCTCTCTAACTTTCTAATCCAGTTTTCCTCCGCTATGAGTCTAAAATGTTTTGATTGTCCAGTCGTTCTCTCAAGTATAGCTACCCGAAGATCACTTGCGGCATGCTCAACAAAATGTCTCATTATCGGTTTCTCTTTCTCATATGTAATGTCGCGTTTATGCTCTTGAATCCTTTCCCGTAAAGTCCTTTCCGTTTCGCCTACATATACCACCTTGTCACATTTCTCACATAGAAGTGCGTATATTAAGTTTCTCTCTTTACAATGTGCGTTCTTTATTACGGTAAATGTTTGCTTACTTTTAGTGTCTCGAATTTCACCCTTCAAAAATTATAAATAAGGATGAAATGTATATATATATATATTTAGTTCTTATGTTTTCAATTAATTATATTAACATATCATGGTATTATTTAGGGTACTAAATTAAAGCAAGGACTTAAATGAGAAGTGTATATAGGGTACCCCTCTCCCACTTCCGCCCCCCCCCCATCCCTTCAGTCCCGCCCCTACCTTCTTCTTACAAACAACCAGTGTGGTCATTTTTGTCGTTTTTAAATTAATGTAAGATCCCCCTCCCTAGTGTAGTCTCCTAACTCCTCTTCCCCTTCACCCGGTCCGATACTAGTCCGGACACCAATTTTTGATACCCCACTCCTATGACCTTGACCTTGACCTTTTGACCGCAGAAATAATAGGGCACATCTTCTCATTCATGGTGAGTAAGTGTATGAAACTTCAGTGCAGTTGCACGTAACATATTGGACTTATGGTCCGGAAATCAATTGTTGACAAATTAAATCAAATTAACAGCCAAGTTTTGCAACTCATCTAAAATCATATTCTTTTAATCTATACATAGCGACAGAAGAATTATTTATCAGTGTCAGTTTGTAGCATCGGCGGCAAAGAGAGCTTTACATAGTAAAAGTCTGAAAATAATGAATTACAATGGTGAAATGATAAGTTCATTGCAAGTATTTGATAATCTTCATTTTCCCGGATAATTCTCCCACCCAGGCATGTCCCTTATTATCTACGTCTACAGACACAGGACACAGGATCCCACCCTGTTGTGTAGCCAGGTACTGTATAAACTGACCATCCTGGTCAACTACGTGAATACGGTGGTTACTATAATCTGTGATAAGGAGACGGCCGTGACGGTCAGCACACAGGTCGCAAGTTTGTGAATCGGTGGTCCCCATTCTTATTAAACACCACGACCTTCTCATTGCTATCCGAAACGCAGATATCCTCCGTCATTTTGTTGGTAGTAATATAGTAGGGATTATTCACGTTTTTACTCTTCACCTTTTTGACCACCCGCCCGTCAGCATTGTAAATCTTTATAACTCCTTTCATACTGATCACCAGCTTCCCACTCGTTAGCCGACATATACCAAGTGGTGTGGAACCCTCCGTGATGAAAAGTGTGCTGACCTGACCACGTGGAGATAATGACCTGATACATCGGTTGTCGTGATCACTGTACACTAGTCCACCATCATCTGTTACACACATACCGGACACGTTATAGAGTCTACATCCTGCATCCACAGTACGGACCACGTTACCACTCCTCTCCAATAAATCAAACTCTGTGGTACCATGACCATGTACCCAGGCTTCATTTGGTGATCGTAGTCTTATTCTCTGTACACCGTGCTTTAAAGTGAACTCAGTCTCAAACACTGGATTCGGGATCAACCTCATATTTGCTTTCTTATCTTTGATTGTATTGGTCGACTTTTTATTGTGGTCATTATCTAATATGTCTCCAATGGTTTCTCCGGAGCAAGATGTATTACTAGTGGTGAATTTTTTGGTATGCTCTATAGTTGCTAGTTTTCCAAACTGCTGTTGTAGAATTTCTCTTGATATACGGCCTGAGGTAAATGTTGGAAGAAGCTGAGTAGCGTCAATATGGTTGACAGCCACATTCACCGAGTATTCATCTCGATCTTTCATGAAGTTCAGCAAGTCGATTGGGTCAGCTGATCGTAGATGTTTGTCATACGCAAGGATTTTTCCATCAATATTGTCTATCTTCTTCAGGGTTTTTCTTACATTTTCCTGCAACCACAACATGATGGTTTCATCCTTGATCTTCCGAAATTTCTTCATATTTTCTTCTAGTATGTCATCTACCTCTCTATGAATATGTTGTGCACTATCTTTCATTCTTTGCTCAATTTCGGTAATGGCGCTAAAGATGTCCTCCTGCGACGTGCTTAATACTTCCAATTCCTTGCGTAGTTGGGGTTGGATATTTTGTGACATTGCTTCCATTTGGGACACAGCTTTGGATTTGATAGCGTCGTAGGCATCACTTATACTGGAACATTCGTGTGTCTTGTGATTCTCCAGTATACATGTCAGACAGACAGGAACTTGACATGGTTTGCAGTAGAGTTGATAACGCTCTCCAGGATGATTCGAACACTCTGTATGTGTCGCTGATTTATGTCTTAATCCAGACGTGTAAGGCACAGCTTCATGGTGTCGGTAAATTCTCTTAGATAAATGGTCGTCTTTACAGGGGGAGCAGAGTTTGATCCCACATGATTTACAGTAGTGTTCGTGTTCTGCTGTATTGCCGCAGTAGTCACAAACGGCTGACCACTGCGCATGTGCATCAGCATCGGCCATGTCTCGGTTGAATATTATGTCAATACCATATTCTGAAATAATTCAGAAATATAAATGCTAAATTAATTTTATTTGAGTTAGTGTTTTGAAGTGACACACACACACACACACACACACACACACACATATATATATATATATAGATGTCAAGGTATGAACAGTACGTCAAGTGACGGAAGGGAATAGAATGGAAATAACCTAATATAATTTTTCATGAAATGGACTCGAATGTTCTGACCTTCTCCAATTCGGTATTCTGTATTCGACTATGTACACAAGGGTAAACCAGTTGTCTCTCTTTCTATGATCGTGTAGAAGTAATCTCTCATTTCACTTTCACGTTTTTTTTTTCATCCCAACATGAAGAGAAATTTCTGTTTACTAGTGACTAAAATTAGCATCCTGATCAACACCTTGTACTGTCCGTGTTTGATACCCATGAGGATATCATCACCTTCTCCTTGATCCATTTAACCGAATTGTGCTGTAATTCTAATTGCGATCAAAATTCACTACTCCACATTTCTACTCGTCTGATTGTCCTCTTATCCGAACGCTCAATAGTCAGAAGGTGTGAATGTAACAAGATGCCTATGTTGGCTTATATGACTCACCATATTTCAGCACATATTCTCTCATGAATAACTGACGAAACATTTGCATCACAGATGCAGTGTACCGAGTTGCAAACCTCAGAAACAATAGAGTTGATTGGTGTTTTACGTTTCAGTTATATCGCGACATGGAAGCAGGAGGTAACCAACCTCTTAGTGGCGCAACCCGGGAATCGCAGACACAATAGGGCACATATTTCACTCATGGTGAGTGAGTGCATGAGGTTTCATTGCAATAGCACTAAACGCATTGTTTTAATGGTCCGGAAACCAATTTTTGATACACCACTCCTGTGACCTTGACCTGTTGACCCCAGAAACAATAGGCACATCTTCCACTCGTGGTGAGTAAGTGTATGACGTTTCAATGCTATAGCACTGGTGTCCGAAAACTGATTTTACATACCCCACTTCTATGAACTTGACCTTTGACCTTTTGAGTCCAGAAACGATAGGGTACATATTCCAATGATGGTAGGTATGTTCATGAATCTCCATTGCAATAGCGCTAAACGTATTTGACTTAGGGTCCGGAAACTTCATTTATATTCCACTCCTTTGACCTTGATGTATTACCTTTTGACCCCCAGATACCATAGGACACATCTTCCACTCATGGTGAGTGAGTGTATGAAGTGTCATTGCAATAGCTCTAAAAATTTCGGACTTATGGTCCGGAAATCACTTTTTTATACCCGAGCCCTATGACCTTTTGACCCCGGAAACAAAAGGGCACACTCATGGTAAATGTATGAAGTTTCAATGCAGTAGCACTTAACATATTGGACTTATGGTCCAGAAGCCAATTTTTGATACCCCATTCCTATGACCTTGACATCTGACCCCAGAACGAATAGGGTACATATCCACTCAAGGTGAGTAAGAGTATGACGTTTTATTGCAATAACACTAAACAAATAAATTGATTTTTTGGTCTGTTGACGGACGATCACCCGCCCATCTAGCATCAAATTAGAACCGAGTGGCAAAACAAAATGTCAAAATCAGCCAAACTGCCCGTGGGTCTTCTTATAGTCATGATAGTTGACCTATTGTAATTATCCAATGTGATCTCGTTAACATTCATGCATCCGTTGCAAGAAGTCGAAAATGCGTCGACAAATCGTAGGCCATAAAATAAAATTCATGTTTGTTGACGGATCGGAATACACCGCGTTAGAGAACCTTGAGATCTTGGTTTTAAATTGCGTTGAAATTCATCAAGTTTCAGAATATCACAGGTAGAGGGATCTTCTGTGTGAATCAATCGCATCCGTCTACTGCTGATGTTTTGAGTTATTTTATGTCCGACTGATAGACCTTCACAATAAGGAACCTTCGCGCTCATACACCTGGACTTGTGGATGGTATATTCGTTACATACAGAAAACCAAAAGTAAATATAATCTGGCATATTACATGATTTAAATCTATTTCACACACATGCTCCCATTATACAGTATTTTGAGCGGTACATCTATACATAATATTTTGCGTGTAATGTACAACATAACCTACCTCACTGCTTTTGAGATAAAAATTCAACAATAGCCAGCAATCAATACACATCCACTGTATATTGATCTTTCTGAACTGTGACGTTAGTAACATGGTTTTAATTGTCGTTGTCAAGAGCAGGCAGCTTTAAAATACCTGCAAGTGGTGGATCGCAAACGAATTTATAAATTAGATAAATTAGATATTGGGAAATGACACGGTTGTAAAAAGAAGAAAGGCACAAAAGAGGTAAAGAGAAGTGAACGATACAAATATCAATATTTTAATAACCCTATCAAAGAACAAAATTGTTCGGGGGATTTTATCCGTAGTAATTTCGTAGTATAATAATGTGAATAGGTATCCGTTTTTCCTGACTCCGTAACAGTGCAACTTTATAATCAAGCCGGTGTGTCTAAATGGATGAGCTGCTCGGCTCGTCACATACATGTAGATTCAGGCAGTAGGTACAATGTTGCTCTTTACTTCGGTTGAGAATAAAAACCAAGATCCCTTGTCATGGTGGGGATGGTATGTAGAAGATCCCAAACTGAGAAATCAGGTGCAGTGACGTATAAGAAAAATCCATCAGTTAATATATCAATTGTAAGTGTCTTTGAAAATGTTGCTGTTTGTCTTAAGTATGCACATCATGAAAGAAAAAATATCTTTTTAAATATGTAAAACATTTCTTTTTCAACACCTGCAAGAGTCGGGTTTATAGGAGGAGAGGATTTTGCCCAATAAAATGCGTGAGGGAGGGAGAGAGAGGAAAGAGGGAGAGGGAGTTATTATGAGTAACCGTGAATTCCATGGATTAGTATCCAATAATTGTAAATTTATTCGAATTCCTATGGTCATTTTGGCAAAGCTACCACGCCAACTTGTCCACTTTCTTGCATGTAAAGATTATATGGCACGCTGCAATTTGTTTTCTCTCAGAAATATCCATATATAGGTACCTCTGTACTGTTCACCAGAAATAATGTACATGAGAGAACGCAAGAGACGGTGTCGGATTTTGTGATATACCTGATTCACTTTTTCACAGGTAGGACCAGAATAGTATCAATAAAACTTAGATTACACGCCCCTCCATTTCCCTGGTCCTGCTGGAGACCTCAGTGGTCCCCTAGACCTCTCGCCTGATTTTCGTCGATATTGATTTACACAGGGTACGTCCCTAGCCCACATCCACTCCTTAAATATGTAAGTCTACTTCTATTCAATAAGCATTTAAATACTTCACCCGCACTTTAAATTTTCAAATGTAGGTTCGATGATTATTTAAACCATTAAACTGAGGAATTAAAGGTAATTTTATTCCTTTGCATATATATTACTAACTATATGGATTTTTATCTTTTTAATGGGTACTCCTTCGAGGCCTTAGGATGTAGAGATAGAACAGAGGCGGAAAGACGCATAATGCTGTCACTTGTCTTCTGTGCGAATCCAGGTTTTGACTTTAAAGAGGTCCAGAACAATGCTCTGGTATTTGGTCAAGCCCAAGTGACTTTTGCATTTGGGTTTTTCGAGGACATAACTCTATTGATATAAATAGTTAAGAATACCTATATTCATATATCAATTGGTATGATCATAATAATACGATATAGAAAAGACATGAATAATACCAATAAAACTTCGATTACACGCCCCTACCCCTTCCCTGGACAGTACATATTATAATGTTTTATAAACGTTTGTGGTATCTAGATTTATAGTAAGCCGGTGTGGACTAGTGGATAAGGTGCTGCTCGTGATCGTGAGGTCCCGGGGTCGACTCCGACCCTGGGCACACAGGTGTTCTGTTTTTCGGATGAGGCAGTACACCGAGGTCCCGTGTCACGCACTTCTTCATATGGATCCGTTGCAAAGATCTAAATTTGTACACAATGCATCAGACAGATGCCGTCACGATATATGTGAAATAATCGTGGAGTGACGTGAAAGAATAATCAATCAATCAATAAATTTATAGTAAAGTAGTCAAATACACACCGAAAATGACATTACAAAAATATTCAATTGTATAAGTTACAATACCGCCTTAAAATAGCAGTCTAAGTCACACGTGTCATTTATTTGGTGTGGTTAACAGGAAAACATGTGTCATCATTTCCACTCAAAGCAAAAGCAGCACAATCGAAGAGCACACATTAAAATGTTTTAAATAATCCTCCATGTAAAGCACAAAATTGAACAGGTTTTTCAACACGGAATAAACATTTCCAACCGAAACGTTTTATGGATACGCAGTAACGTTAGGGCACTCCACGACTTCATTGACATTATATAATCTATATTGAAAACCGCATAAGAAATTGAATAAAGATTATTTATATGTAGCTATATACCCATCATGGTGGCCTATATAGTTCGACATATCGAGAAGCAGTGGGTTCGATTGCTATACCACCAAATACCTTGTTGTCCGTTCAATAGCTTTCATCTGTACAACGTACTAGGTTCGAATCTATGATCCATATGTATTCTTATTAATTGCTCTTGTTCCAAATAGTCCGGGTTCGAATCTCTAGTGCCAAATATCTATACCAGTGATCTTCGCACACCCTAAAAGGTTCAAATCAATTACTACAAAACTATCTTTCCTTCATTTCCTGCATACATGTAACTGAGGATTCGCAGGTATTTTTATCCAATTGAAAACTACTGACTACATAAGTTGTTGTGCATTGCCACTGAAGTGACTGTTTATTAACTAAGTAGCAGATAAAAATACTGTTATGATTCTCTAATTATTCAACATTACATAAAATTATGTAATAGATAGTAACATAAAGCAATGACTTAACAATACATATAAGAATTAAGAGGGGTGATAACCTCTATAAAATTGACTGCTTTATTAATATAATTATCTTTGTGGTCTGAAACCGCCAAGTACTTGCGTTATGTACCGTTCTACATAAGGCAAGTTCAGACCCAAAGCAGTAAGAAAAACCAAAACATACACTCAGGGGCAATGCACTTGACTGGTTAAAACAATGCTTAACAAATGAAAAGTATTTCAAAAACTGAAAACCAACTAGAATTAGCTAAAACGATGTCAATAAAAACATGCAGGCATTGTCAAATGGCTTGCATGTCCTACCGATATATACACTGTACAAAACGAAATGAAATTTATGTACAAACATTGTCAAATGGCTCGTAAATTTGGAGTAAAATATATGGTTCATATTGTTAAACAAGCATTGTCAAATAGCTTGCAACTCATCTGAAGCATCAGGTTAACAAAGATACTACTGCATGTACAAGCATTGTCAAATAGCTTGTCAAAATCTATAATAAGATAACAAGCGTTGACAAACGGCCTGTTATTTGGCAAAAACCTAATATAATATCATGTAATCCTTATATAGGATTTAAATGCATCCGACTTCCAACGACCTAACAAAAGAATTTGACTATCGCTCATTCCCAAATCTGCACAATGTGAGGCCATATTCGGAATGAATGACATTTAATATGGGTTGAATCGAATGTAGTAAATGACAGACAAACTGAAACTTGCTTACATGTAAATAAGGGCCGATTGAGAAGAGTGGGCCAGGCTTATTGCCTCTAAGCTGTAGGTAATGTTTTAAGCACTGTACTGGGCAATAGGACGCATCTGAAGCTGCCTTAAAAGATGAATGGGTTTACCTGAATGGTGCTTGAAATTGGTGAAAGTTATGACAAGGCTATCCCTTCTGGTTTGAATCTGATTGATTTGAAATGTATTTTGGTTACTGGACCCTGACGTTATTTCCTCTATTCTTAAAAATCCATAGAAAGCCGGCAAAAACATGACTTTATACATGACCCTCTCATATGCATTAGAAATTTCATGGTATACTGCATTACAGATACTGTGTAAAATATTTTTAGTAATGGGCAATCTAAAGTCTTTAATAGGTTTAAGTTTGCGACATGAATGAAATAATTTCTATATTAAAAATGAACCGCTAAAATCGGGTAAATTGTTCATTTTATGTATATAGCTGACTGCAGACATGTATGAAGTTATAGTTGAGGCTACATATCCTTTGGAATATAGATATGAGATAAATAATGCGAGAACTTGAGTCTTATTGGGAAGCACTGGTGATAAACCATGAATTGCTGCAACGTTATTGAAAACCATGCGAGTAGCTTTTCGCTGATGATTTGTTCAAAGATGCTCCTAATAAGTTATCCAGAACCTCGGTTAAAGCGGAAAAGGTGGTAGGTTTGGAACTGCTACCGGCCTGTCGTCTGCCCAAGGAGCCAATTGTTGGAATAGCTGTACCTTGCAACGAGAAAGACAATCGCATTATAAATTTTCCTTAGATGTTAAATGTTTTGCCTGAAAGAAAACATTGAATTTAAAGCATGTAAGGACCAAACGCCTTATCAAGTCCATAATGCAGTGATCTTTTGATGTTTGTTTGTTTATAACATGAACCAATGCCATGTTGTCAGTGTTGAATAAAACACATTTATTTTGTAGATATTTTGACCATATTTCCACTGCTAAAACAATTGGATAAAGTTGTAGTGTGGCAATGTTTTGGTTACTCCATTGTTCGTCCAATTCTCCATAAAACCATTCGCTACCGAATATGGCTGCGTATCCAATGGTTCCAGAAGCATCCGTATATTGCCTAACATTACTAGAACTGGTGAATTGCTCTGGTAGGAACATACATTTGTTATTAAAACTATTTAAAAACTCTAACCAAACACGAAGGTCATACTTGACTTCTCTGTAGTAAGGTTTCGTCAACCCCATAGTCAAGTTAATCAACCTTCTGGTGGGCCCGTAAACCGGTTAACCACACCATTTGTTTGGCTTTTGTCAAATTAAACGACCGTCCTAAGTCGGTATAGTGATTGCACTACAATGAAATATTTTTGTAATGTGTTATATGTTCTAGTATATTATTTATATTGATGTATTGTATAGCTCCATGGTGACTTCTGCCACATAACTGAGCCAGTAACTCCTCTTTTTTCTTTCTTAAAAATGTTCTACGAGGTATGATAACGTTGCATGCGAATTTAAGTAACCCAACCAGAGACTGAATTTGTTTAAGTGTCACTTTCTCTTTGGTTAAAAAGAGGCTGATTGTATCTTTACACATCTGTATCTAATCTACAGCAAGTTTCGCTTCCATTTTGACTGTCAAGTTCGTATCTGAAAACGTAATTACTTGACATGCATCATAGGTTTTGTCTTTTGCTATTGGTACAACAATGTACTTACACATGTTTAGGAACTCTTTAAGTTTTATACTACCAGATTTACATGATTTTACTATAATTATGAAATCATCTAAAACATGAGTTATAAATTGGATTCCAAGCTTTTTCTCTGCTATCCACTGTAAAGCTGTGCTAAACTATTCAAATATTTTACATGATGAGCTTAAACCAAACGGCAAGCAGCAGTCAAAGTAATATTGACCTTGCAAATGAAACCCTGGGTATTTGAACTATGATTGATTTAAACGTATATTTCTGAATGCTGCCTTGATATTTGTCTTGGCACAGAATGAACCACTGTCACATTGTTTAATGAGTTTGATAGCATGCTCCACCGATGAGTATTGAACAAATGACTCCTCAGTAGGGATGCCGTCATTAATAGATTCCACTCTGAATATGATAAATGGTGTATCATGCGAAATTCGCTAGTTTCTTTCTTTTCAACAAGCCAAGAGGGGAACAACGGAAATACAGAAAAGATTTAGTTGGGAAAGGGCTTTTTATTCTACCCAACTTTCACTCTTTGTTAATTTTTGTTTGCACAATGGGTGTTGTAATGCTGATGGTAAATTGATACAATTCTGATATTCAAATTTATCTTGTTTACTTAACCCAATGTAAAAGCCCTTGTTAAACCCGTTTAAATAATCATGTGCTTTCGTATTCTTCTAGCCAACTTTCTAATTTCCTTTGATGTATTGGGGTTGGACCTGTAGGGGGGATTAAAAGTTGTTTCTTGTTGAGGTCTTTCATTGGCTTGTTTACGTTTGCCACTTGATACGAAAGGACCGTTGGATAGGTTTGGTACAGGTTGAAAAAGGGTGGAAAGCCCCGCAGTTGAAACAGGAATGTTGGTACTTGCAGGAAATCCCTGCCTTACAGATCTTGCCTGAATGGTGGTTAAAGCAGGCGCCCTTTGGAATTAAGGGGTTATGTTTTTTAGTAAAACTGTTAGATTTTTCCGCTTTGGCACTAGTGACAAAGCTAAGATGTGCATTGTCATAGAGATCCATGTGTATATCGCCCCAAACCACTTGGCCTTGTTCAATAAGGTGACGAAATTCCTTATCATATGGTCTTCAATCCCCTTTCACTCTAGCAATTTCTCTGACAGTTTCCAAATGTTTGGCCAGTTTCAGATGATGGTCTTTATATTTAGTGCAATAGACTGCTGAAAACCTATTCCATGCAGCGATCCAATCATACAGCATGTTTGATTCGGTAGAGTCCTGCTTGTCGCTGGCAGACTCAATTTGTTGTATTATAAAACCCCCTGATTCATCCTGCTCTTGTATTTGAAGGACATACTTACTTTGTTTACTAGGTTTATCTGATAAAAGTGATGGCATCTCTACAAACTGATTAGACCATATTTTGGTTTTAATTCTGTCTGACACCTTTGCCTGTATTGACACAGCAGTGCTCACAAAACCAGAATTATAAGCGCACTACGGTAGTTACCTGTAATAGTTCCTACGTGGTTTACCACAGATCCCTTAACAATCCGATTGAGAAGAGTTACTCAATGTTTGTGGGCCAGTTGGTCCACTTTCATCTGATGAATGCATGTTTACCTGATCTATTTGAAGTACCTCCCTGTCTACCCGGATGTTGTAACTGTTTTGATTAGTGGGGACATTGCTACTACTGTTAGAGTTATTTTTATTTAAAACAGTACTTCCCTGGGACGGCATGAGCTGCTGAAACAAGGCAGTGACCTCCGTTCGCAGTGTGCCGGTAACTTTTGGGTTACTTGAACTGTTATTGTTCTGATCAGTTCAGCACTACTGCCACACACTCGCCTCAGAGACAGCAGGAGAATTGTCAATAGAATGTGCCTTTCTCCTGGGCCGTTTGGTAGCGCTTTTAGACGTTGTTCCAGTCACAATCCCTTTTACTTTTCGGTGCCATTTCTACAAAAGTAGCAACACTGGGCGCATATTGCCCTAAAATTAAAATGTGAAACATGCGTTTCCTATTTCATTAGGCAGACTAATTTAAAAACTCAAAACCGGACTAAGTGATTCCGGAATACACAGCACCTGAGTTGTGCACTTTGTTCATGCACTAGATAACATTGTGCTAAAATACGAGCATTTATCATGAGTTTAAGTAAGACATAATCCATGAAGGATGAGAGAAAATTGTTATGCTAACGTGAAGATTAAATACTTACATCTAAGGGATTTGCGCAAGGAAATAGAAACCCTACGAATGTACACGTGCGTACTTTCAGCGAGACTGGGAGTGCACATCTCCAGGAAAATCATATCGAAATGATAATCCAGCCGATAAAAATTATGCTTCATGAAAAACAAGCTTACAAACAATACATGTACCCCCAGCGAGACTGGGAATGCACAGTGATAATCTGGCGGAGATCAAAATATGTCTCAGGAAATACTGTAGAAACGTACATATACCCCCAGCGGGACTACGAATGCACATCTCCAGGAAAATCATATCGAAATGATAATCCAGCAGAGATCAAAATATGCCACAGGAAATACAAGACGTACAAAAGCACGTGTATAACCAGTGCGGTTACAAGTGAAATACCTCCAGGAAAACCATAGTCATAAGACTTTAATGATCATCCAGCGGAGGCCAAATGTACCTCAGGGAATACAAAAAGTACAAAGTACTATAGTAAACCAAGCAAGGTTACTAGTGAAGAAACCTCCCAGTTATAATCCGGGAATGTGAAGGGATGTCTCAGAGAATACCGAGTGTGAAACGCATCCCCATCCCAGCGAGACTGCAGGCACAGGGCTGCAAGTATACATCTCTAGGAAAATCATATCGAAATAATAATCCAGCTGATAATCAATATATGCCACAGGAAATGCAAACGTACCAGAGCATGTGCACAACCAGCGCGGCTACAAGTGAAATACCTCCAGGAAAACCATAGTCATAAGACTTTAATGATTATACAGCAGAGGCCAAAAATACCTCAGGGAATACAAAACGTACAGAAGCACGTGCATCACCAGCGAGGCTACGAGTGAAATACCTCCAGGAAAATCATAGTTAAAAATAAACCAGCAGAGGTCAAAAGTAATATACGTGTATATCAAATGCTGCAAACATTTTAATTTGAAAGAGGATTTCATCAATTGTAAGAAACATATACATATGCAATGATGTAATTAAACTACTCGGTATACATTTAGCTTTAAAAACCTAACACCAGATTGATAAATTAAAATCAATCAACTAATTTCTACTCAAGATCAAACCTTTCAGGCTTCGATACAAATGAACATTTTCTTCTTTTGTAAAGTGAACACCATCATGTAAAAATTTGCCCTCGCAAGATTTATTGGCAGGCGGGTTCGGCGATGGAAAGAAATTGCCACAATCCGCTATAAGACAAAAGTGGTAGCGAGACTCGCGATAAATCATTGACTTGATCAACAAAGTCATTGTGGTTATATTGCTGATTGAACCTTGGCAATAGTTTACACACAATTACTTTATTTACCTTGAAGCGGTAGTGTAAAGTTGTAACCACCGCTTTTATCTCGGATGTCAGTTCTTCGGGAGAATCCCGATTCAAAACGTCGTTGCCACCCGCTATCAAAATTATCATATGTGGTCTAAATTGTTCTATATATTCTGCTTCATACTTCAATATATCGCTAACCAGTCTGCCACCTACACCTCTGATTTTAATAAGGTGCGTTCTGGAAGGCCTAAATCTGGCCGATATCTATTATCCGTGTCGTCTTTAATGAAATTAAAGACGCGACGCACAATAGAATGACCTATCACGAGAATTTTCTTTTTATTTTCCATTTGCGCTAATGAATGAATCAGAAGATAAAAAAAATATAATATTCTTTTTCTAATTAAAAGAATTGAATATTAGAAGATCAGAATTAAAGACTTGCTTACCAGAAAGTGGAATTTTAAAACTTAAATTTTTCCAGTAAAATAAAGCACTACCGAATCTTTAGAAGACCCAAGCGAAAGTGCTGAATGCGCTGGCTTGGCCCTATGTCCTAGGCTGGGAAAGTGTTTAATTGGATGTTGCAATCAGTTTCAGCGCGTCCTCCTAATATGGTCCTACCATGTCACCCTCATGGTCATCGTGCAAGAGAGACAACTCTAATTCAACAAATAAAATAAGCAAAGGAAATACACATATCTCTGAATATAAAACTCTTTAAGTTATTTTACTTAAAGATTATTTCTGCAAAAATGGTAAAATGCAAATTGTTTGACAAGTTTATTTTTTCACACATTTAAATTTTATCCCTAGTTTTTTGCAATCACGTGACTGCTATATATATCACATGTAGTATTAACAACAAACATTCAACAGGTGCAAGGGCATATTGCCCAATTTGGTAATCAAATTTTGTTGTAAATAATAATGGAAACCTATCAGTAATGTTTATAGCTGTGCCCAACTTATAGGAGGCGTAATTGCGTATAAATACTGCGATGGAATTGTCGAATGGTGTAGTGTTATAAGACATTGTCTTATTAAAATGAAATGTTGATATTTTATAATATAAAAGTTAGGCCCAGCAAGATGCATTAAAAATAGATATAGAACAGTCTTTATGTAAAATTACACAAGAGTTGAGGAAAAGGTTGCACTACAGCGTTTTTCTTGGCATGTTGATTGTTGCCGTGTTTCTCGGTTCATATAATGCACTGGGCCATAGTGACGTCACAATGACGTCATGTTATGTCTTGGCAGATTTTCTGCAGAATTACGTAAGTGTTTTCCCTTAACACATTCAAGTATCACAAATATGTTCGGCAACATCAACATATGTAAACCATGCTCTACCCGTCTGTAAAAATATGTTTCG
Organism: Pteria penguin; assembly: GCA_035048485.1. NCBI lineage: Eukaryota > Metazoa > Mollusca > Bivalvia > Pterioida > Pteriidae > Pteria > Pteria penguin. Next base: position 5,796,405 of record CM068590.1, on the reverse strand, counting down.
TTGATGAAGTACATATAATGCAAAGGTAATGAATATTGCAAATGCACATCGTTATCGGGTTATATATACTGCCAACATTCATAACGATGGATTTAGAAACTTACAAAAGCAAATTCTGACGAAGTTTAGTGATTGTGAAACTAATGTCATTTAAATAATATTATTAATTTATGTCGATGAAACAATACATATGTGTCAATTGTAATTTCGTATTTTTTCCCACCATGTAGAGGGACGGTGAGAAACGGACTCGCTATGAAGTTATGAACGATGTTCTCATGACTCAAGCAGGAAGCAGTACGCCTGATTTCAATTGGGTTATAACGATTTGAAATTGTATACTTCAAATTCGCAATTGCTAATATTTTATTTACATATGTATTGTCGTGTTTCTTCGACTTCGAGTTGTGGATATCGGATCAATACCTTTGATTTGTTCTTATATTATATATAGTGTCACAATTCTTCACGTCCGGGTAGATTCTCTAAATGAATGTTGGCAGAACTGAGGATGATCCCTCTAACCAAATCGTTCTATTTGATCTGTCAAATCTGTAAATTGATCGCGCGGATTCTGATAATCGATCAAGATGGGCACCACTTACAAAAGTCCAACTCAAATTTGTGGAAAAAGAAAAAAAAACCCTCCCCCAAATCCCAAGCAAAAATCACTCCCCCCAAAACAAAATACTAAAAAACAAAATAAAATACCTGCTACCCCGCCGTAGCAACATAAAGTTGCTACAGATGGGTGCAGTCCTAACATAACATTCACGTTAACATAATGTTATGTTAGGACCGCACCTCACTGTATAACCCAGGAAATGGGGACATTTGCACTAAATTTCCGCCGATTAATCTGGCGGAAACCTGCTGTTACTCGGACGTTTCCAGTAGGTTTCAGTTACGGGAACTGCTGAAAAAATTAATAAATAAAAATAAAACTTCAGGCATTTACAATAAATTTGCTCCTTTTTACACATGATAAATACTATAATTAAGGATATTTTTTTCGCATTTTGTAAATTTAGAAATCAACCGTTTACATTAATATGTGAATTGACTGGTGGTTTTGAATCTTGGAATGTAATGTTTACATCTATTGTATACCCATCAAATATTCTGAAAACAAAACAAAATATCATTACATTAATGTATTTTATAAATACTTTCTTATTTGTTTTTGTTTTTAATTACCATTTTTGAATCAGTTACATGTTTGTTCATTATATGAAATGTTTCAATAAGTAGAATAGGTTATTATGTGATTGTGTATTGGACATTAAAATGAAATTGACTCTTCCTACTATAGAGAAGCTGCTCACGAGTACTTTGATGATTTCGCTTCGGGATTCACTGGTGACAACTTCTTTAATTGGACAGTGTGATTTGTCACATCGCATTGAATTGGATAGTGATTGGGATATATTAAACAGCCACTGATTTGAAGAATAAAGAAGAGTCAAAGTCAATTAGAACTCAGGTTGTATCATTTCTTAAAACATATTTTCATACCTTAATTATGAAATATTTAAATTTTGTTATAAGTTTCAGACCATATGTACTTACATGTATATAAATAAATAACAATAAAATTTAAAAAAGAATAATAAAGCATCAAGCAAACAATAGAGCTGTATAAAGAGGTACTTCTTGAATATGTTGAAAATTAGAATAACAAGCTTTGTCACAGTGCATTGGAAGTATAAATGAAATTGACTTCAAGATGAATCGATAAAAGTTCTTATGTTTATTTCCACATGATCCGTGGGAGGGCTATATGTTTATACCATTTGAGGATATTTGGAGGTTTTCGAAAACATTTCAATTTCCCAGTCATACATGGACTATAAAGTACATGTAAATCAAATTCACTATGCATCGAACACTGCACACAATGCGCGTAGAGATGTATTTGTACGGTGGTAGATCTATTGAAAACGCAGATTCACGTTTACTTATGTTAATTGGTGCTTTAAAAAGGAGGTGAATGCAGCGTAGAACACACAAAATCGTTTTGGGCCTAGTATTCACGTAGGCACGATCACAAACAAAATTAAAACCCTGAGATGCATCACGCCATGGTACGAAGTCAATTCAGTTTTATTCAGTCTATTTTCAAATGCCAATATAGACTATAAAATACAAGATATGAAATGAAATATATAGAATTAGCATAACATATAAAGAAACACATTTACTCATATACATGACAACACATACATATACAAAGATGATTGTATGGTAGATTGCTGTTTTACGTCGCTTTCAACAAATTTTCAATTATATCGCGACATGGAAGGAGAGGTAACCGACCTTTTAAGCAAAGTGGCGCAATCCGGGAATAGAACCCGGATTGTCGGCGCGGAAAGCCAAACGCTTAATTACTACACTAAGTCTGCCCGCTACATATACAAAGAAATACAGATAAGTATAATATGACGATATCATTAGAAGGAGTAGAAAGAGTAGGAGTAAATTTAAGATCCAAGTTTACAGACAAGATAAGGATATTTACCAATATTTATAACTGTTAAACATTAATTACACTTAGTAGCCGCACAAGTTTCAAAGCACAATGTCTTCTATAATGGTAAGGCGTGAAACAGGGTCTTCAAACCTTCAAACTGTTTCCGTGAAAAGTTACACGATACTGTGTAAAATTTCATTTAAATAAATTCAATGTTTACATTTTAACTCATTAAGTGATCACAAGTTAATATGTTTAGTATTTTAAGACGAATGAAACACATTTACTTCTCTTGAAATATCTTCAATTGCATATCGGTCAATTTCTATACGAGTAAGTATTTAGAATTTCGTATCGATCTTATGGTCATCTGAATTTTGTCGTGGATGATCGTGTATATTTTAAAGGAAATTAAATTAAATATATATGTATAAGCATTCCCCTGGTATTCATATATGGCCTCGTTCATCATCATTATCATCATTATTATTATCATAATAATAATAATAATAATAATAATAATAATAATAATAATGATGATGATGATGATGATGATGATGATAATAATAATAATAATAATTATCATTATTATTATTATTATAGTTATTATTATTATTATCATTTTTATGATATTTTCAGTAAATGAATATGATAAGCCGAGGCTATTTAATCATTATTTGTTGGCTCTATACATACTTTTAAGATTACTCTGCTGCATTGACTGGTTAGTTAATACCCCATTATCGTAAAGAAAAGAGTAGTTTTCCCCAATTTCCCTTTCGTTGGTTTGTGCATTTTTTTCACATTATATAATAAGTACATTATTAACCAGTCTCTGTATCATAAGCATCTGCTCTGAATGTTTTGAATAGGAACTTTCAGTTCTTTAGATTCTTTATACATCGAGGAACCAGGAGGCCGTTTTAGTAAACTTTGTAAGTTAAGAAATTGTTCATACGTCATTCTTATCTTAAGATACGAAGAAAATGCGTCTTACTAAACACAAAAAAGTTCGTAAGTAACTATTAAATTCTTTAACTTACAAAAACATTAGGGCTGTCGTAACTTAAGATTTTAAAGGGATTCTTACAGTACAACTATGCATCAAAGAGTAACAAAATCGCTGCGTTATTCATATTCGTTTATGAAAATTTTTCAAATTTAAGAAAAGAAACTTTTTGAGACCGTAAACATTTTTGGGCACGATGCGAGATGAGGAACTCTTGTAGAGGGATTTTTTAGGAGAAATATTTTTGATGTTGTAGAAAGAGATGTTTTTTTTTTAAGAAATAATAAAAATAAGAGGAGTAATTCGATTCCTACACATATTCAGGTAAAATATAATCATCAACTCCTCCCCGTAAAATCGATCTATTGTTTTACGATGTCTATTTCTAAAAGCGAGAAAATAATAAAGGACATTTCATCTATGTACGCTTCTCCACTAAATTTAAATGCTGATATTGATATATTTACAATAACATTAGTAATATATGACTGAAAATTTGCACTACCGATAAAGCGAAATTCATAACCCATTACACATTCGGAATCCGAGTGTTTCGGGTATGTTCTCATAATGGTGAACTAGAAGCCCACGCGGTGAATTCCATTTAAGTTTTGAGGCGAGTGCCCCAGCAAGGGAAATTATTAGACCCCCCACCCCCATTTCCGATTATCGCTTTACTTTCCATATCATATAAATATTAAACGTAAAGACAACCCACACATTGCTAGTAGAGTGAAGAGAAAAGAGACTTTTATTCATAGGACAAACAGTAAAATACAACATACTTACGAAATATACGTCACTTTCCGTCACTTATTACGCATTGCTTAAAAGTGAAAACGAAAATACCGACCGCGCATGACACAAGGATATTGTAATTGGTGTCACATGAATATAGTACTAAAAACAATGCACCACAGTGGGCATTCACGGACTCCTGAAATTCAGAGGTGAGACCAGGTGCCCGGGAGGTATGAGAGTCTCCTGTCTGGCTAGCCACACACGCCGTGAATGCCCTTACATACAGACTAAACATATATAACTCAGCACTGTATATATACATGAATGTGAACAAACACGGTGTAGAAAGTGTCACAGCCACATAACACCGGGAAATGGGTAAAATAACACTAGTAAAGTCAAAGAATAATTCGTACTTCACAAGACAAAGATTTACAAAATCGTTACTTACGAATTTTAGTAAGGTACGAAATTTCTTAAGTTACGAAATATTCTTTCGAACGCGTTAGTTAAACAATTTATTCTAAACATTTCGGGCCTCGTCCGACTGAATTCCTTTATACATGGCTATACTTGACACATTGGGGCATCAGCGGCTTAAAATCCTCCTCTTTCTGAGAAGGCAAACAGTAAGAGGAAGTAAAAGTGGACGCTGTATAGGGAAGAGAATTGAAAACTAAGATTCCATTGATATTCCTGCATATTATTTAGTTTGTTGATTGGTGTTTTACGTTGCTTTGAACAATATTTCAGTTATATCGCGACATGAAAGCAGGTTACCAACCTCTTAAACATAGTGGCGCAACCCGGGAATCGAACCCGGATCGTCGGCGCCGCAAACCAAGCGCCTAACCACTACACCACGCCTGCCCCTACATAAAGGTGCTTGGATATGAAAAATAGTAGAAGTAGTGAGAAGGCGACGTAGTGGGTGAGGAGAGTCATACCTGTTTGTCGGACACAACCTTTCTGGTGGCTTCACATTACCTTTGCTAAGCTACCCACTGGATATTTTACAATCGGGGCAGATGATACTTGACTGATATTATTTCGACATGACATCAGTTAAATGTTGACCCAAGCATAAACATATTATATCATCAAATTCTTGTAGAGAAAAGACATACGAGGTTGTGCCATTAAACTTAACAAATATCACGTGATCAGAAAGGATCCTTATACATGTATTAAAACCTTTGTGTTCCAACTGAACATCACAGTTTTGGGCGAACACGGAATATGAGAGCATCCTTTGTGCATGTATCTACGTTTCATATTTGAAATGTTAGGAATATTTCAGTCTTAAGACATCAATTTCATAAGTTGTACCGAAAATTGTACTTATGTGACGGATCCACCCGAGGTATGAAGGTGTCTACTATGTGCTAACATCTAGTGTGAAACGTAACCCTTGTCACATTCGATGGATTGATTGAATCACTTATTTTACGTCACTCCGCGATTATTTCACGTATATAGTGACAGCATTTGTCTGATGTATTGCATGGAACTTCATACCTTTCTAACTGACCCACCCGAAGCAGCGAGGGGTCTGGGTTTTTAATGTCTCATCTGAAAGACAACATACGTGCGCCATCGGCAGGAGTCATATCCGGGATCCTTCGGTCACGAATCGAGCACCCCATCCATTGAATCACAGCGGCTTTGTCACATCGAAATTTGACGCTGGTGGGATACAGACGGGTCTTAAACTGAGCGTCTACGCGTATCCTCCTACCAAGCACGATTTTGAATTGCCTACGTTAATTCCACTTAGTTTTGCAGCTGAAATGTCATCTTTGTTAAAATAATAATGTAAAGAGCTACAATAGTGACTAAGCAGAGACTTCCCTTTCTGAGGTCGAAGATCAAGCAAATTATAACATTTTGCATCACATATAATACAAATGTATACAACCAGCATATATGGTGAACCTATAGGAGCAGGAAAAAAGAATGTGGTAATAATTTGAAAAGAACATTTTTATTAATAGAGAAAAATAAAGTAAAACAACAAAATGATAAGATTACGGCAAATATTTTATAATCCTTACCCTCTGGCAATAAAGTTCCCCCACCCATGCATATCCAGAATCATCTACGTCGATAGATATAGGGTTTAATATTCCATCCTTTTCTGTGCCCAGGTATTGTATAAATCCTTGTCCAATATATGAATACAGCAGTTATTACGGTCTGTGGTGAAAAGATGGCCGTGGCAGTCAGAACGCATGTCATAAGGATTAAACATAGATCCAATGACATGACCGGAATATGTATATCGGTGATTCCCATTCTCCCCAAATACCATCACTTTATCATGACTATCCGACACACAGAAACACCCTGTCAATTTATTGGTTGTGATACACCAAGGGTCTTTCACAAACTTATTCTTCATCTCTCTCACCACCAGCCCGTCGGCACTGTAGATCCTTATAAGTCCTCCCTCCATACCGACCACAAACTCTCCGTTTAGTAGTCGACATAGACATTGCGGTGCGGAACCCTTTGTGCGAAAAAGTGTGCTAATTTCACCATTTGGAGATAATGACCTGATATATTGATTATCATAATCACTGTAAACTAGTCTACCATCGTCCATTACACTCATACCGGAGTATCCATATAGTCTACATCCAGCATCCACGGTGCGGACCACATGACCACTCGCCTCCAATACAACAAAGTTTGTGGAACCATGACTATGTACCCAGACGTCGTTTGATCGTAGTCTAAGGCCGTATACAGTACACTTCATAGTGAACTCAGTGTCGCAAATTGGCTTAGGGATCAATTTCGTTGTTGTAATGCTCATTTCCTTTTCTGTAGTCACCCTCGCGGCCTTGCGATCTTTCTTTGAATCGAGCTCTTTCATATCATCGGAGTCAGATTTTCTACTGTAAGTAGTTGTAGTCTCGATAGCAACTTGTTTTCCAAATTGTCGTTGTAGATTCTGCAGACTTGTGCTAACGAATTCATGTTTTTCATGATGTTCCACTAAACATGTCGCACACACTGGAACTCGACAAGATTTGCAGTAGAAATGAATACGTTTTTCAGGATGATTGGAACATTGAGGCGGTGTGGCAGATTGTGGACGTAACCCAGAAGTATATGGCTCAGCTTTATGGCGTCGGTAAATCCTCTTAGACAAATGGTCGTCTTTACAAGGGGAGCAGAGTTTGATCCCGCATGTTATACAATAGTGTTCTACTGTACTATCACAGAAATTGCAAACTGCTGACCATTGCACACGTGCTTCATCATCAGAGGTGACGTCATTTGACTGTAATGGTAATGCCATGGTAATTCCTGAAAAACAACAGCACAGATGGAACATATGAGGAAATCTTTGATTTAGAAATAATAATTAAAAAAATCAATGAATTTACATAATTAATACATCCTTTAGAAATGACAAAAAAGTTTCCAAAAGTGTGACAATACCCGTAACCCTATTCAGAACGAGTAAACCATAAACAAATATTACCATTTGTAAAAACTGTATTATGAATTCAAAATATGCACACAGATAAAAAAACCCTTTTTTTTCGAGCTAATGTAGAGACCACAGTAAACTACATGTACGTCCTCCCTCCCTTTCATGCTAATTTTCAAGCTTATAAGTAATTGTAAATAATGTCCGAATAACACTTTTTCATTCATATCTGCTCCGTCTATTGACGTTGACACTCATGTTGCCATCACCGTCACTTTATTCCTGTATTCCCCAAACTGTAGTTCTTATCATAAAAATCCAAAGTAAAAGAAAAGAAAGAAGATTTATGACCAGACTTATGAAATAAATAGACATTGTATGGCTGAAATCTCTTACATACATGTTAACCTAATACTTAGTTTTGAAAGGTATTTCCATTACAATGCGGATAGAGGCTAAGTCAAGCTTAATGTCGGAACTGCACCAAGTAGTATGGAAGAGTCACTTCAAAGCCATTTTCGTAAATTAACAGATGCAGAGATGAAAAGGATGAGCAATTTGTTTAAAATAGCATGTTTTCTAATTAAAGAGGCTAAAACTTTCACTGATGTTATATGTTACCTCAGTGTGTGTTGGCTGAACAATTAGGAATAGATATTGGGAAAAACTACAGAAATGATCAGTGAGCAAGAAAATTTGTAGCGTGCATTGATTCAAATATAAAATATGACCTTCTAAGTGAAAGCCTCCCTTTTTGTGTCAGTTCTTGCAGATAGTAGCACAGATATTTCAGTTTATGAGCAAGAATTAGTCTAAGATACATTGACCCCAATGGCCAGGGTAAAACTGTGATGGCTAATATTGTGGAACCTAGCGTGGCATAATACGCCCGTCACTTAATTTAGACAGGATCAATTTAAGTTGGTCATAAGTAAATATATATAAATTTACAAATAATAGGTTAAGTTCAAAGATTTTATTTACCAACAAGTTCTCTGCTTCATCTGATGGCATGTCATCTCTAGTTGTGCAATAAGGGTCAACATCAAACTCCTGAATTGAAAAGAAATTTAACTAGAGCTTTCTGTGAATGAGACTAATATCCCTGTGACAACAAAGTCCAAAATGTGAAAAAAAAAAACAATTAAATTTTAAAATTGTCTAATAGCAAGAGATATAGTGACCTTGACCTTGGAGTTTGACCTACTTTTCAAAACTTTAACTTGGCTTATATCTCTGGAACCATTAGAGATAGAGTTTAGATATTTTACATTTAGTTAGCCCATGACAAGACCTCTCATTTGGGACCATGACAGATGACTATTCACCTAGTAACCTTGACCTTGGAGTTTGACCTCCTACTCTGGCAATACCCCACACAGGCGAGCTATGTTGTCTTCTGACAACTCTTGTTGTATTCTTAAATTTTTAATAAATTATATGATTTATCAATATCCGAATTTCAAGTTAAGCCTCTACATGCTTTAGAATTTGTCGGGACATCAGTTTGACTTCGAGATATCCCAGGTTATCGAGATATCAGTGTTTGAGATATCGAAGTTTTACTGTATCTACATTTACCATTTGGCAATTCTCCAGGGAACATGTATCTTGATCTATATTTGGATTGCTCTGTTTGGTAGAAAGTAATAAGTTCTTTCTGCAATTGGTACATATTGCTGAAAGATAGCAAAAAATATTAATGACGAGTAAACTTGGGGAATGAAAACATAAACAGAGAATTAAAAAATTGTGTGTAATCTTTGAAGAATGAGCAAGCTTAACTGCCGAAAAATTCAATTACAGAGAGATGATTGATCAATGATATATTTTAGAGATATACTGAGGTATCCTGACTCTATTAAGCAAGCATTGATTACCCTAGTCCTTTGTATAGCAGACAAAATTGTATCAGACAGACCCTCAATTTAGAATATCATTTGCAAATTTTATATACAACTGTGTAATGACTAATGTCCTTTATTGATACGTTGACTGATTTTTATCAATGTGATGTAAAATTAAACAGGTCCAGCACTTAATTCTCCTTGAGGCAGTGGCTGCCAATACAAACATATGTAACAGTAGAGTTGGATATATTAATCATACAAATTAATATAATTTCCGGCGAACGGTAATACTATGAATGCACATTAGCTTGATTATTTTATACTTTAATAAAAGTTATTAAATTGAAAGTGATAGTCAGTGTTTTTGTTTATTACTCTCATTGTATTGAAAACCCGACATGATCATCCGATACGCCTGATATCTGTAACAACAAATAGAGGAATATATGCTATTTCAGAGAACTCATTGAGCCCCCCCCCCTTTCCAGAATCCTGGATCCAGCACTATTAATGGTAGATTCGGTAATATATATAAAACTACTGTACTGTGTTTGTTTAAAAATTTGGGATTTGTTTTAATTACCGGTCCAGACCGTCCGAAAGTATATTCGTACATATTCATATGATTAGATCCAATTCTACTGATACAGATGTTGGTATTTGGAGCCACAACCTTTCCTTAATGGAGTGGCCGTTTTCTATAAAGGCTTTCTATAGATTCGTAATGCAATGCAAATGCTTTATAAATTTATTTATTTCAAAACCAATTTCAAAAATTTAAACATTAATTTAGACAATGTTTTTTTTTTTCTTCTTCAATTCTTGATATACTTGAGAAAGATTCTATACACGAGACAGGCATACTATTGTTGTAAAGTACTGGTTCTAATTAAAAAAACAACATACCTGTTCCGACTGGTAAAACAATACCAGTGTTGGCATTGACTTCTTCATCATATCAATGGTTATTTTTCTTTCTCCATGAACATTGTTCCTCTTGTGGGTGGATAAATGGTATGGTACAACGCATAAAGTGGATTTTATTTTGAGACGATGGTCAGAATCTATCTGGTTTTTGTGAGCACTGCACAAGCTGAAATTTTCTGTTTTAAATTCCCTTTTATCAAACCAATATTTGAAAGGCAAATATGTTGTTCAGTATCGGAAAGGGATAAAATAGGGAAAAGATCAGTCTTGATACATCCAATGTGAGGAAAAAACGGCTTTAAAACTACAACACTCCATGCTAAACAATTTCAATGTTATTTTCCCTCCATTCCTCTGACTTGGGCTAGTCGTTGTCCGTATTTTCTACCTATATGTAGCTGCACCTTGCTACGCAAATTTGATGGACTAGGTAAAATGTTGTTTAAAGAGTAATTTAGAGAAAATACATTTGTAAAAGACTTGTTGTCAGGTTGTTGTTGTCGTCTGTATTCTGTTTGTGTTTTCTATGACAGAAGAGTTCCATATTCTGTTGTGGTTTCTATGAGAGAAGAGTTCGAAATGGGAGACAACCCTATGAAAAATCTTGTGTAATTTGGAGACTTTTTAAGGAAAATCTAAACAAAACCAAAGCTTACCCCACTAATTCTTTTTTTCATTAACATTTTTGTATCATATAAATGTATTAATGGCTAAAATATTGTCATACGAATAGGTGGACTTTTCTATTTATTCAGCGATAAAATTTTATGATTTTTCAACACTAAAATGTTTATTATAGGGAAAACTTAGTCCAGAAATCCATATTACGAAAAAGGACATTTAGAACTTAAATATTTTGATATTTTTTTAAGAAAAAAGTGATGACTGGTAAAAATATAGTCTTAGCACTTGGTATTTGTAAATATAAGCAATTTTGCTGATTTCACCAAAATACCAAAATAAGTCACGGGTATCCATGGCAACAAATGATATGAAAGAAATTTTTTTTAATTTATTTTTATTTTTTAATTATTGACACAATAAAGACAATAAATCACTTTATAGTATTTTTTTTTTTACCATGAGTGGCCAAGGAATTTTGGTCCTTACAGAAAATTGGTGTTAACATGTTATTGAAAGATTAAAATCAATGCTATCCTAAAGTGTTTTACATTTTCAGAGATAAAGTCATACGTCATTGTATTGTTAGTTTATTCACTTTTGTGAAAATTATAGTAATGGTAAAAAAGCCGGCGTGGCCTAGTGGTATCGTGTCGGACTCCTGATCGGGAGGCCGGGGTTCGAATCCCGCTCTGGTCATGCCGGTGTCATGTCTTTCGGACGAGACAGTAAAAACCGAGGCCCCGTGTCGTGGTATGCATGGCACGTTTAAGATCCCTCACTGCTTCGGGTGGGTCCGTTGCAAAGGTCAAAATTTGTATGCCCCGCATCAGGCAGATGCCGTCACCATATACGTGAAATATTCGTGGTGTGACGTAAAACGAAAATCAATCAATCAAAAGTAATGGTAAAAAGTACATCTCCTCAATATCACACTAAAACTGGGGATCATAATGTACATAAGTATACACTGAAATAATACAGTTGTGTGTACAATAATGCTGTTGTTCAAAATATTCACATGTTTATTTTATTTTAATTCTCTTGTTTTTGGAAATGTTTATGCTCCCCGAAAACTTTCGGGGAGCATATAGTCGCTGTCGTTTCCGTGTGTTTGTCCGTCCGTCCGAGCTCATACACTACTGGGTCCAAAAACCCCTGAGAATCCCGTTTTTCACTGCAAAACTCTGCAACACCCTGAAAAACTCTGAAAAACACTGAAGTCTGCCTGAAAAACACTGAAAAACTCTGACAGCCCTGATAAACACTGAAAAACTCTGAAGTCTACCCTGAAAAACTCTGAAAAACACTGACGACCCTGAAAAACTCTGCAAAACTCTGAAAAACTCTGACGCCACTGAAAAACTCTGCAAAACTCTGAAAAACTCTGAAAAACACTGACACCTACTGCGATGCCCTCCGGCCGTGTGATCGCGGCCTCGCATACTTCTATACGGTCCCTTCTATAAGCCCTATTAGCATTAATGTATATAAAATGTGATGAGTTAATTAGTGGTGAATTAGAGAAAATAAATAAAACATATCTTGCATTTTTGTACGGTTTTTTGAAGTGAAATTATTTTAACGAATCTCTAAATTTAATTTTACTGATGCATTATTCAAAACCAAAAAACCCAGCAGAGGCGTACTACAATACAAAGGCTTTTCTTACCGAGATTTATATATACATTTGTATTTCCAAATGAAAATTTATGTAGATATATTCCTGGTAAATATCACTGTTTCATAACTGTGTATTTAAATAGTAAAGAAAAAATAAAAATATATATAAAAAGAAGCTCCAGAACTACAAATTAGTGAATAATTAAAAAATTATTGAATAATAAATAAAAAAGTGAATAAATAAATGAATAAATAAATAAATAAATAAATAAATAAATGATATTTGAATGTGACCATTACCTATACATTTTATACGAAAAGCGAATTTAATACACCAGTACTGACAGCAAATCGACAACAAAGAAAATCGCTTGTCATTCATTTTAAATAACACAATGCATTCTATTCCAATTCTGTTGCAACATTTATAGAGACTATACCCATATATTGTCCTGTGACGACCTTTAGGTTTAACCTCTCTCTCTCTCTCTCTCTCTCTCTCTCTCTCTCTCTCTCTCTCTCTCACACACACACGCAATACTTTTTTCTCTATCAATACTTTTCACACAAAATTAAGATATACAAATTTAACCTTTGTTCTTATTATAACAGCGTAATATAACAAAGTTCAGAGGACAATAACTTTCTTTAACTGAAAATTTTACGTGTCTACGTGTTGCTCTTTCATTCGAATGACATACGTAAATTTTGTCCCAAAAATATTTCAGTGATTAAATATTCTCTCGGTATTCAATAATGTTGCTTGAAATAGCATCAAATAAGTTTCAATATATCAGTTTAACAACGTATCTGCCGTTTGTTATATCACTACCTACTTAATCTACATCATGTAACTCTATACAATAAAATGATTTTATCTAACAGCACCCCCTCCGCCCTTTTCAATGGGAGACTGTGCCCTGCCCCACCCCCCTTTTCTTTCAAAAATTTCTAGATCCGCCTATTACGTATTGTAACAATGTATCCAGTAAGGGTCATGTATAGCAATGGCGAATACAAGGGCGCTCGCCTAACAGCACCCACCCCACCCCCTTTTCAATGGGAGACTGTGCCCTCCCCCTCCCCTTTTTTCTTTCAAAAATTTCTAGATCCGCCTATGAACAGTATCTCCCTTATTACGTATTGTAACAATGTATCCAGTAAGGGTCATGTATGGCAATGGCGAATACAAGGGCGCTCGCCCTGTTGACTGGGACATAGAAGTCTTACATAAAAATAACCTGTCCTGTCAAAACTAGCAAAGTATTTGACCTTTATTTTCAAAATGACATATAAATTCAAGTAAACGGTGTCATATTTAGAGCAGATACCTCGATCTGCCCCAACCTATGGATCCAAATCGAGTAGGATGTTTAAATCATATAGTATATTTAAATTGAGACCATACACTCACCCCCCCCCCCCCCCCACACACACACACACGCTCCTTCTCTCTCTTATATATATATATATTATACTAGATTATCTTCATCAGAAAGTAACGGCACACACATGGAATCTGAAATTGCTTTATTTTAATCCGACATGTCTTTGTTTTTTTTCACCTTTATTCTACATGTCATCAGTACTCTATTACGTAATAAACATCCGGTTGTTTAACCCGGTAAATATCGCTCGTAATCTCATATAGTTTGTTACCTATCATGCTGTAAATTTGGGAATCGTAATAAACAGTACCTTCGTATGTATGAGGGGACAAAACATATTTAGTAACAGGTTGAAACATATCTAGTTGATACATTTCAATGTTAATTTTGTGTTATTGGCAAAATCAGAGACATATATGTCTCTGGCAAAATTGAAGTGTCATTTTAACAGTGACTTATAAAGTTTAGGACAAAAACTGATTTTCACTCTTCAAAAGTGAAATAATTTGTTTTACACACGATCATTTATTTATTTTTATGTCATAAACTAAACTACATCAATTATTTAAGTTCAATTTCTTCCGCATTTCCTCTGATAATAGCAATATTATAGAATACATGAGAAATGTGAGATTTGTAAAGCTGTGATATAAAGTGCTATTCTGTTCCATTAATTTACATACGGATTAAATAAGTAGCTGCGTTACGGCCTGTAGCGAGAAGGAAATATGCATACCCAAAGCCATGCTCGTTCACTCAAGTTGGACACTGTTTAAAAAAAAAGGGGGGGAGGGTTGGTAGAATTAAAGTAACGCATCTTCACAGTGTTTTATCAGTGAATGGCCGCTGATTTATGAAGAATGCAATATTGATTTATCATTACTAATCATGAATGCCTTTAAACTGGAAAGAGAGTGGGGAGCGGCCTTAAGGTCGTAACATAACGATATTTGGGTGGATTCTTTACACAGATTAGAAAAAATGTAAAAATAAACATCAATCATTATGTGTTATTAAAATGATTGATAGGGATATATATAATTAATTATTTCTTTTTTTTCTGTATTTATTTATCTATTTACAATTAAAACTATGCGTTTTCTGTAAACTTCGTCTATCGATTTTTTGAAATCTTATTATTTTTATTAAATTTATTTTGATGTATTTTTTTTCGTACGGAAAAGTTTAATGTTCTTATTATAAATAAATAAATGAATCAATAATTAAATAAATAGATATATAAATAATAAATAAATAAGAAAATAAATAAATAAATAAATGAAGTCCGCCGAGGAAGGCCGCTGGCCGAAATGTACGGAAAATTAGTGCTTTTATTATAAATAAATAAATAAATAAATAAATAAATAAATAAATAAATAAATAAATAAATAAATAAATACATAAATTTTAAAATGTCTTGTTCTATATTTTGTACTTATTTTCCCCTCCCCTAATGCACCTCTATGAAACAACGATGTTAAGTAACATGCTACTGCTGTAGTTAGATTATTAGTTCGTTCGTTTGTTTGTTTGTTTCATTCTTCTTTCTTTCTTTAAGTCGATCAATAAAACAAGTGAAATCGCGCTGGAAAGTCCTGTGTCAATAAAATTGTTTTTGCTAAGTACGTAATTCATGTGATTTATTAAACTGCAAATGTAAAGATCATCTTACAAACGTAAGTCAGAATAGGAACAATATCTTAGTAATTTTATTTATAAAAATCGTTAAAATAAGTCCTTGACAAATGGTAAAAAATGAGGGTTTTTTTTCTTATTCCCCACTTATAAATTCATCACATTTAATACATATTAAAGGTCATAGATAGATAACAGCGAACCATTTTAAGGGCTTATATTTATAAAAGGGACCGTATAGAAGTACGCGAGGCCGCGATCGCACGGCCGGAGGGCATCGCAGTAGGTGTCAGTGTTTTTCAGGGTTTTTCAGAGTTTTGCAGAGTTTTTCAGTGGCGTCAGAGTTTTTCAGAGTTTTGCAGAGTTTTTCAGGGTCGTCAGTGTTTTTCAGAGTTTTTCAGGGTAGACTTCAGAGTTTTTCAGTGTTTATCAGGGCTGTCAGAGTTTTTCAGTGTTTTTCAGGCAGACTTCAGTGTTTTTCAGAGTTTTTCAGGGTGTTGCAGAGTTTCGCAGTGAAAAACGGGATTCTCAGGGGTTTTTGGACCCAGTAGTGATATCTCCTATACCTTTCATCAGAATATAATCATACGCCACCAAAATGTTATTTAGGTTAAGGGCTCTGGGACAAAGGTCACTCAAAGTCATTTCTGAAAGGTCAAGGTCACTTATTAACTATGACTTAAAATACTATGACGTACGTATATCTTCTACACCTTTCATCAAAATTTGATATTTCACCAAAATATTATTTAGGTTAAGGGATTTTTGGACAAAGGTCACTCAAGGTCATTTCTGAAAGGTCAAGGTCACTTATTAATTATGACTTAAAGTAACATGAACTACTTATATCTTCTATACCTTTATCAGAATTAGATCATACTTCACAAAAGTATTATTTAGGTTAAGAACATTTGGACAAAGACCACTCAAGGTCATTTTTGAAAGGTCAAGGTCACTTATTAAATATGACTTAAAGTAGCATGAAGTGGTTATAATTCCTATACCTTTTTTTCAAAATTTGTTACCTCATCAAAATGTTCTTTATAATAAAAGCGTTTGGGCAACGGTCACTCAAGGTCATTTATAAAAGTTCAAGGTTACTTATTGGTTTTGACTTAAATATCATAGAGTACTTATATCTCCTGTACCTTTCATCAGAATTTGATCATACTTCACCAGAATGTGATTTAGGTTAAGGGCTTTTTAATCCTACTTATACTCTCACGAACTTTTCGGTGTCGGAAGTACTCGAGAATCATAAATCTGTCCTCAATACGTATTGACTCAAATAAATTGAATTTAGAACTTCCATATTTGTACTGCATTCCAAAAATGCACAAAACTCCTTACAAACAACGCTTTATCGCTGGTTCCTCGAAGTGTTCCACAAAATCTGTATCGATGCTACTCACAAAATATTATCAGAAGTTAAATCTGGCCTTCATAGATATTGCGAAACAGTATATTCCAGAAGTGGAATTAATCAAATGTGGATCCTTAAAAATTCAAAAGAGCTGTTAGAACATCTAAAATAAAAAAGTTTTTACTAAAATTCACTCCATCAAGTCTTTTGACTTTTCGACTCTTTACACAACGATCCCTCATCAGAAATTAAAAGACAGATTAGCGGAAATTATTCAAAATGCATTTACTAGTAAACACGGAAGCCGCAAATTCAAATATATAGTAATAGGCCACGATAAAACTTACTTTGTTAGGGAAAATTCTGATTCCAAAAATAAATACACTGAAACAGCTGTCATCCAGATGTTGAACTTTCTTATCGATAACATTTTTGTGGTGTTTGGAGGTAAGGTTTTTCAACAAATTGTCGGCATTCCAATGGGCACTAACTGTGCTCCGCTTCTGGCTGACATATTCCTTTACTCATACGAAGCTGAATTCATTCAGACTTTGCTTTCGCAAGGAAAAAAACAATTGGCGCTTGGCTTCAATTTTACTTACAGATATATAGATGACTTGCTTTCAATTAATAATCCTTCATTCGCGGATTACCTTAGCATCATCTATCCAAGTGAACTGGAGGTCAAAGAAACCACAGGAACTAGTAATTCTACTTCGTATTTAGATATTATGTTGTCTTTCGACATTAATGGTCAATTGAACACCTCACTCTATGAGAAACGTGACGATTTCAATTTCGCTATCACAAACTTTCCTTTCATAAGTAGCAACATTCCATCATCGCCCGCATACCGCGTATTCATATCTCAGTTAATACGTTATTCCAGAGCATGTTCAAATTACAATGACTTTGTTGTGAGGGCTAGGCGAATTTCAGTTAAGCTGCTCAACCAGGGTTATATATGTGCTAGACTAGCATCGTCACTGAGGAAGTTCTACGGTCGTTACGAGACTCTTATTACTCCATATGATATCTCGTTATCCAGACTTTTAAATGATATTCTGGACTGAGACCGATTCCGATCACTTTACACAGATTTGACACCTTCTATACTAGAAGGTTACCTACTTCGACTTCTCCATATATAAATACATATGAAATTCACACGATTTGACTCTTTCTACGGGGTATATGTGACGGGTGTTGCTAGCAAGCAGGAGATGCTCACTCTCCCAGGGCACCTGATCTCACTCCATCACAGGGGTTCACATATGCTCTTCAAGTAGACATATTTTGTTATTTTCCATTTGTTTTTCATTTTCACTGATTTTGTATGTCCTATGGTTTCATGATTTTTGGACTTGTGGTTTGGATTTATCCATCATCTTTACATTTTGGACACAGGTCACTCAAGGCCATTTCTGAAAGGTCCTATTCAAAGGTTAGGTCAACTCATTGTAGTTTCAGATACTGTGATCACTTGTTGTTCTACAGTTGATTCAATTGGATATCCATATGATTCCTTGAGATTTGAAATCGTCATCAATTACTACAATGAGTTTTACTGATTTTTGTATATGAATTGAGTCATCTAATCCCCACATCACAACTGCCATTCGGGGAGCATACATCAGTTTTACTGATACTCTTGTTGTCCAAAGCGAGCCGCCATTATCCAAGTTATTGGTGACGGCACATACCAGGTGCTTAATTCATGTTCTACATTCCATCCCCAATAAAAAGAAGCAGTTATGGGTCTTTTCTTTGTATACATAACTAACGTCGCATGGGACATCGGGTTATGGAGGAAGAAGATAATCCATCAGGAAGAATCTTTACCGATTATCATATTTATTTCAAAAAGTATCAAGCTGATTCTTTTATGTATTATTACATGAGATTCGTCCTAATTGGATTTGTTTTTGTTTTGGGGTTTTTCACGTTGAGGTCTTGTCTTTGGTCTTCCCCGGCTCCTTTTTGTAAAAACTCATTGAAATACCAATAAAGTTTGAGGAGAATTTGAAATTGTTGGTAAATTTAATTAATCGCATCTATACAATCGGAGTTCCATTCGTGGTCCTTCCATTATAAAGTTCGTTACCCTGTACTTCAATGCTGTGATATGAGTGAAAAATGGAGTTGAAAACATAGTATTACACCATGGTGAGATATGTACAGTCAAGAAACTGCCAGTTATCTTTTACATGATATGCAGAATGAAGAAGTGTTATTATCAAGGGCAGACATAAGGGCGATCCTGAACCTGTATCATATTTTCTACGTTCTAAGTAGAGTTTCTTCCAGTAAATATGATACTAATGATGTGTAATGCTTTTTTTAAAATTTTTATTGGGATCTTCCGTTTCCATACAGTATCCGGATTGTTATTGTTACCATTTTTTTTTCAGCGCACATTTCACCTTTGACAAACGGTTAAATTTTGTTTATACACTGTTAACTATCAGAGTCAAGGCAAACAGTTTCTTTTTTAAAGTCAGGGTCTTTAAGACTATTACATAACAATATGTAATATTTAAATTTTCCAGGGTATTGTGTCTATCATTTATGCTAGACTCCTCCAATCTACAGATAAAGCTCTTGATTTAGTACAGTAAAGTACTTTTACAGAATTTCCTTTTATATATTGAGCATTATCATAACATAAATATTACGAATGATAAAACAGTGTTTCAAACTTTTAACTTCAATTTTCAAATATAAAGTTATTGAGCAACTTTGTTGTTACTTATTTTTCGTCGTATGAACAAAATATTGGAAATTATACTTAATAAAACGTGTGTCGTCATGGTAACTACAGATTACGATATGACCTATCATCATTCGGCCCCATCGTGCTTATTGCAGATTACGACCTGACTTTTCTGATCTGTCGGCCTCACAGTGTTTACTGTAGATTAAGGGTCTGACCTTTGTGATTATTCAACCTCGTTATGCTTATTGGATATAACGATCTGATCACTGCCTGCACTTGGCCTCCTTGTGCTGACTGGAGTTAGCGATCTAGCGTCTTTCATCACCCGCGTCCGGCGCCATAAACTGAGAAAATAATTATGTCAGTTATTTCAATTTAATTTATTCCATTATCAAACGTTCAAATAAATCATTATGCAGAATGGTTGAATTCTATATATCGATAGAATAAGACTCAATAAAATCCAAATCCCAGTTATTTATTCATTGTTGAATAGAAGAATTTGAAACTATGACTTGAGTATATTCTCAGTTTATGTCGCCGAACGCATATTTATACAAGTTGGTAAATTTACATAACTGTTTCTTGATCTCGTTTATCTTCATAAGGCAGATACTGAGAGTCTTATGACAGTAATAGAAACCTTCCTCATCGCCAAAGGGATAGACACCTCAAAGGCAATATCTGTGGGTTTGATGGCTGCAACACAATGCCAGATTTTACTAGTAGTAAGTTACTACCAATTATTTCAAAATATTTTGATTTCACTTTGTTTTATTGTTTATAAGTCGTGTTCAGTGATATTTTATCAGTTTACAAATATAAACAGTTATTGGACTGTAAACAGCAGTATTCTTAATCATATATATTTTTTCCTGTTGCCAATAATTCATTTCTGTGTTGTTAATTTCATTCTTTTGTCATAGGTTTGCAGATACGATTCCGCCACAAAGTACAGCATCACATATATATGATTAGATCCAATTCTACTGATACAGATGTTGGTATTTGGAGCCACAACCTTTCCTTAATGGAGTGGCCGTTTTCTATAAAGGCTTTCTATAGATTCGTAATGCAATGCAAATGCTTTATAAATTTATTTATTTCAAAACCAATTTCAAAAATTTAAACATTAATTTAGACAATGTTTTTTTTTTTTTCTTCTTCAATTCTTGATATACTTGAGAAAGATTCTATACACGAGACAGGCATACTATTGTTGTAAAGTACTGGTTCTAATTAAAAAAACAACATACCTGTTCCGACTGGTAAAACAATACCAGTGTTGGCATTGACTTCTTCATCATATCAATGGTTATTTTTCTTTCTCCATGAACATTGTTCCTCTTGTGGGTGGATAAATGGTATGGTACAACGCATAAAGTGGATTTTATTTTGAGACGATGGTCAGAATCTATCTGGTTTTTGTGAGCACTGCACAAGCTGAAATTTTCTGTTAAATTCCCTTTTATCAAACCAATATTTGAAAGGCAAATATGTTGTTCAGTATCGGAAAGGGATAAAATAGGGAAAAGATCAGTCTTGATACATCCAATGTGAGGAAAAACGGCTTAAAACTACAACACTCCATGCTAAACAATTTCAATGTTATTTTCCCTCCATTCCTCTGACTTGGGCTAGTCGTTGTCCGTATTTTCTACCTATATGTAGCTGCACCTTGCTACGCAAATTTGATGGACTAGGTAAGATGTTGTTTAAAGAGTAATTTAGAGAAAATACATTTGTAAAAGACTTGTTGTCAGGTTGTTGTTGTCGTCTGTATTCTGTTTGTGTTTTCTATGACAGAAGAGTTCCATATTCTGTTGTGGTTTCTATGAGAGAAGAGTTCGAAATGGGAGACAACCCTATGAAAAATCTTGTGTAATTTGGAGACTTTTTAAGGAAAATCTAAACAAAACCAAAGCTTACCCCACTAATTTTTTTTTTCATTAACATTTTTGTATCATATAAATGTATTAATGGCTAAAATATTGTCATACGAATAGGTGGACTTTTCTATTTATTCAGCGATAAAATTTTATGATTTTTCAACACTAAAATGTTTATTATAGGGAAAACTTAGTCCAGAAATCCATATTACGAAAAAGGACATTTAGAACTTAAATATTTTGATATTTTTTTAAGAAAAAAGTGATGACTGGTAAAAATATAGTCTTAGCACTTGGTATTTGTAAATATAAGCAATTTTGCTGATTTCAACCAAAATACCAAAATAAGTCACGGGTATCCATGGCAACAAATGATATGAAAGAAATTTTTTTTAATTTATTTTTATTTTTTAATTATTGACACAATAAAGACAATAAATCACTTTATAGTATTTTTTTTTTTACCATGAGTGGCCAAGGAATTTTGGTCCTTACAGAAAATTGGTGTTAACATGTTATTGAAAGATTAAAATCAATGCTATCCTAAAGTGTTTTACATTTTCAGAGATAAAGTCATACGTCATTGTATTGTTAGTTTATTCACTTTTGTGAAAATTATAGTAATGGTAAAAAAGCCGGCGTGGCCTAGTGGTATCGTGTCGGACTCCTGATCGGGAGGCCGGGGTTCGAATCCCGCTCTGGTCATGCCGGTGTCATGTCTTTCGGACGAGACAGTAAAAACTGAGGCCCCGTGTCGTGGTATGCATGGCACGTTTAAGATCCCTCACTGCTTCGGGTGGGTCCGTTGCAAAGGTCAAAATTTGTATGCCCCGCATCAGGCAGATGCCGTCACCATATACGTGAAATATTCGTGGTGTGACGTAAAACGAAAATCAATCAATCAAAAGTAATGGTAAAAAGTACATCTCCTCAATATCACACTAAAACTGGGGATCATAATGTACATAAGTATACACTGAAATAATACAGTTGTGTGTACAATAATGCTGTTGTTCAAAATATTCACATGTTTATTTTATTTTAATTCTCTTGTTTTTGGAAATGTTTATGCTCCCCGAAAACTTTCGGGGAGCATATAGTCGCTGTCGTTTCCGTGTGTTTGTCCGTCCGTCCGAGCTCATATCTCCTATACCTTTCATCAGAATATAATTATACGCCACCAAAATGTTATTTAGGTTAAGGGCTCTGGGACAAAGGTCACTCAAAGTCATTTCTGAAAGGTCAAGGTCACTTATTAACTATGACTTAAAATACTATGACGTACGTATATCTTCTACACCTTTCATCAAATTTGATATTTCACCAAAATATTATTTAGGTTAAGGGATTTTTGGACAAAGGTCACTCAAGGTCATTTCTGAAAGGTCAAGGTCACTTATTAATTATGACTTAAAGTAACATGAACTACTTATATCTTCTATACCTTTATCAGAATTAGATCATACTTCACAAAAGTATTATTTAGATTAAGAGCATTTGGACAAAGACCACTCAAGGTCATTTTTGAAAGGTCAAGGTCACTTATTAAATATGACTTAAAGTAGCATGAAGTGGTTATAATTCCTATACCTTTTTTCAAAATTTGTTACCTCATCAAAATGTTCTTTATAATAAAAGCGTTTGGGCAACGGTCACTCAAGGTCATTTATAAAAGTTCAAGGTTACTTATTGGTTTTGACTTAAATATCATAGAGTACTTATATCTCCTGTACCTTTCATCAGAATTTGATCATACTTCACCAGAATGTGATTTAGGTTAAGGGCTTTTTAATCCTACTTATACTCTCACGAACTTTTCGGTGTCGGAAGTACTCGAGAATCATAAATCTGTCCTCAATACGTATTGACTCAAATAAATTGAATTTAGAACTTCCATATTTGTACTGCATTCCAAAAATGCACAAAACTCCTTACAAACAACGCTTTATCGCTGGTTCCTCGAAGTGTTCCACAAAATCTGTATCGATGCTACTCACAAAATATTATCAGAAGTTAAATCTGGCCTTCATAGATATTGCGAAACAGTATATTCCAGAAGTGGAATTAATCAAATGTGGATCCTTAAAAATTCAAAAGAGCTGTTAGAACATCTAAAATAAAAAAGTTTTACTAAAATTCACTCCATCAAGTCTTTTGACTTTTCGACTCTTTACACAACGATCCCTCATCAGAAATTAAAAGACAGATTAGCGGAAATTATTCAAAATGCATTTACTAGTAAACACGGAAGCCGCAAATTCAAATATATAGTAATAGGCCACGATAAAACTTACTTTGTTAGGGAAAATTCTGATTCCAAAAATAAATACACTGAAACAGCTGTCATCCAGATGTTGAACTTTCTTATCGATAACATTTTTGTGGTGTTTGGAGGTAAGGTTTTTCAACAAATTGTCGGCATTCCAATGGGCACTAACTGTGCTCCGCTTCTGGCTGACATATTCCTTTACTCATACGAAGCTGAATTCATTCAGACTTTGCTTTCGCAAGGAAAAAAACAATTGGCGCTTGGCTTCAATTTTACTTACAGATATATAGATGACTTGCTTTCAATTAATAATCCTTCATTCGCGGATTACCTTAGCATCATCTATCCAAGTGAACTGGAGGTCAAAGAAACCACAGGAACTAGTAATTCTACTTCGTATTTAGATATTATGTTGTCTTTCGACATTAATGGTCAATTGAACACCTCACTCTATGAGAAACGTGACGATTTCAATTTCGCTATCACAAACTTTCCTTTCATAAGTAGCAACATTCCATCATCGCCCGCATACCGCGTATTCATATCTCAGTTAATACGTTATTCCAGAGCATGTTCAAATTACAATGACTTTGTTGTGAGGGCTAGGCGAATTTCAGTTAAGCTGCTCAACCAGGGTTATATATGTGCTAGACTAGCATCGTCACTGAGGAAGTTCTACGGTCGTTACGAGACTCTTATTACTCCATATGATATCTCGTTATCCAGACTTTTAAATGATATTCTGGACTGAGACCGATTCCGATCACTTTACACAGATTTGACACCTTCTATACTAGAAGGTTACCTACTTCGACTTCTCCATATATAAATACATATGAAATTCACACGATTTGACTCTTTCTACGGGGTATATGTGACGGGTGTTGCTAGCAAGCAGGAGATGCTCACTCTCCCAGGGCACCTGATCTCACTCCATCACAGGGGTTCACATATGCTCTTCAAGTAGACATATTTTGTTATTTTCCATTTGTTTTTCATTTTCACTGATTTTGTATGTCCTATGGTTTCATGATTTTTGGACTTGTGGTTTGGATTTATCCATCATCTTTACATTTTGGACACAGGTCACTCAAGGCCATTTCTGAAAGGTCCTATTCAAAGGTTAGGTCAACTCATTGTAGTTTCAGATACTGTGATCACTTGTTGTTCTACAGTTGATTCAATTGGATATCCATATGATTCCTTGAGATTTGAAATCGTCATCAATTACTACAATGAGTTTTACTGATTTTTGTATATGAATTGAGTCATCTAATCCCCACATCACAACTGCCATTCGGGGAGCATACATCAGTTTTACTGATACTCTTGTTGTCCAAAGCGAGCCGCCATTATCCAAGTTATTGGTGACGGCACATACCAGGTGCTTAATTCATGTTCTACATTCCATCCCCAATAAAAAGAAGCAGTTATGGGTCTTTTCTTTGTATACATAACTAACGTCGCATGGGACATCGGGTTATGGAGGAAGAAGATAATCCATCAGGAAGAATCTTTCCCGATTATCATATTTATTTCAAAAGAGTGTCAAGCTGATTCTTTTATGTATTACTACATGAGATTCGTCCTAATTGGATTTGTATTTGTTTTGGGTTTTTTCACGTTAAGGTCTTGTCTTTGGTCTTCCCCTGCTCCTTTTTGTAAAAACTCATTGAAATACCAATAAAGTTTGAGGAGAATTTGAAATTGTTGGTAAATTTAATTAATCGCATCTATACAATCGGAGTTCAATTCGTGGTCCTTCCATTATAAAGTTCGTTACCCTGTACTTCAATGCTGTGATATGAGTGAAAATGGAGTTGAAAACATAGTATAACACCATGGTGAGATATGTACAGTCAAGAAACTGCCAGTTATCTTTTACACGATATGCAGAAAGAAGAAGTGTTATTATCAAGGGCAGACATAAGGGCGATCCTGAACCTGTATCATATTTTCTACGTTCTAAGTAGAGTTTCTTCCAGTAAATATGATACTAATGATGTGTAATGCTTTTTTTAAAATTTTTATTGGGATCTTCCGTTTCCATACAGTATCCGGATTGTTATTGTTACCATTTTTTTTTCAGCGCACATTTCACCTTTGACAAACGGTTAAATTTTGTTTATACACTGTTAACTATCAGAGTCAAGGCAAACAGTTTCTTTTTTAAAGTCAGGGTCTTTAAGACTATTACATAACAATATGTAATATTTAAATTTTCCAGGGTATTGTGTCTATCATTTATGCTAGACTCCTCCAATCTACAGATAAAGCTCTTGATTTAGTACAGTAAAGTACTTTTACAGAATTTCCTTTTATATATTGAGCATTATCATAACATAAATATTACGAATGATAAAACAGTGTTTCAAACTTTTAACTTCAATTTTCAAATATAAAGTTATTGAGCAACTTTGTTGTTACTTATTTTTCGTCGTATGAACAAAATATTGGAAATTATACTTAATAAAACGTGTGTCGTCATGGTAACTGCAGATTACGATATGACCTATCATCATTCGGCCCCATCGTGCTTATTGCAGATTACGACCTGACTTTTCTGATCTGTCGGCCTCACATTGTTTACTGTAGATTAAGGGTCTGACCTTTGTGATTATTCAACCTCGTTATGCTTATTGGATATAACGATCTGATCACTGCCTGCACTTGGCCTCCTTGTGCTGACTGGAGTTAGCGATCTAGCGTCTTTCATCACCCGCGTCCGGCGCCATAAACTGAGAAAATAATTATGTCAGTTATTTCAATTTAATTTATTCCATTATCAAACGTTCAAATAAATCATTATGCAGAATGGTTGAATTCTATATATCGATAGAATAAGACTCAATAAAATCCAAATCCCAGTTATTTATTCATTGTTGAATAGAAGAATTTGAAACTATGACTTGAGTATATTCTCAGTTTATGTCGCCGAACGCATATTTATACAAGTTGGTAAATTTACATAACTGTTTCTTGATCTCGTTTATCTTCATAAGGCAGATACTGAGAGTCTAATAACAGTAATAGAAACCTTCCTCATCGCCAAAGGGATAGACACCTCAAAGGCAATATTTGTCGGGTTTGATGGCTGCAACACAATGCCAGATTTTACTAGTGGTTAGTTACTACCAATTATTTAAAAATATTTTGATTTCACTTTGTTTTATTGTTTTTAAGTCGTGTTCAGTGATATTTTATCAGTTTACAAATATAAACAGTTATTGGACTGTAAACAGCAGTATTCTTAATCTAATATATTTTTTCCTGTTGCCAATAATTCATTTCTGTGTTGTTAATTTCATTCTTTTGTCATAGGTTTGCAGAGGCGATTTCGCCACAAAGTACAGCATCACATATATATTAACTGTCGAAACCACAGATTGGCTCCGTGTGTTAAACCCAAGCCTTATTAAGTGTTTCCAGCTATACAAGAACTTTACAGTTTGAAAAAAGTTGAAAATGACTATAGCAGCTACCACTCGTTGGTTATCGCATAGACGTTCCTGTGCTCGATTTCTGGATAGGTAAAATCTAAATGAAATCTAGCGTACAAATTTATGTTGCTTCAGTTGAGACTGTTTTATTATCATTTTGAGAATGTTAATCTGAGATTTTATCACAAATATCAATTGTAAAGAACAATGAAACTATTTTACTTTCATCACACTTGGCTTGGCAGAGTTCATTGTGTCTGTCATTTGTTAATTTTTCTTTCGTTAGTATATCTACTGCTACACAATTCTGTCATATCTCAATATACTAAGCTACAATAACAAACCCAAAGCTGCTTCGACATTTATTTCAAACCTTGTTGAACTGAATAGAATATTATGTAATAAATTTAACTTTCAGTAGTTTGTCTGTCGGTCTCAGACTACAGACTATTTGTTCTGTCTGTTTCAATACATTAATATCCATCTAAAACTCCATTGTTTTATGTGTATTGTACTAATTCATTCTGTTAAGATTCAATGCAATTTTGGATGCTGTAGATGCCATATATGACCAGAGGAAAGACCTTGAAGTCCTGGGTATACGGACAATGCTGACAGACAAGAAACTCATCGCTACAGCAACAATCCTGTGTGAAATTCTGGTTCCTGTTATACTATTCAGTGACTATCTACAGGGTGACGTCTACTTCATTGGAGTCAATATAAGAAGAAAAAAGTAATAATATCGTATTATAATAATTAGAGTTTTCAAACCAGCTGTCAGTTTCATTATCTGATATTCTGTGTTTGTTGCTTTGAAAGGTACAGTGAAAATTTCACATGTAAAGATGTAACATCAATCAAAAGCAAACAGTGCCTGTGCTAAATATTTACTAATCAAATTACATCATTTTGTAAATATAATTAACAACTCATTTTTGAAGGTCCTGTAATTATAGACTTATCTCCATTTTATTGTCTAATTCAAGGAACTTGTGGATGCATTAAGTCACCTTTCTCGGCATTTTACGTTGGTGGCTGTAGGCCAGAATTATCCAGATCTGTATTTAGCATAGTACCAAGATTATTGGCTGAATTTGATGACAGTTCACTTGAGGTAATATTTGAAAGCGATGTTGTCTGCAAAATCATATAGAGATCTGATAACATTGTGCCTTACATCATTTGATAGAAAAATCTATCATTTTATAAAATTTTCTTTTTGATACTTTGATAAATATAAATGAAAGACGCAGTGACGTTAGAATGTGATGATATCACAAGGTGACAAAAACGAACGAATTTCTTCATCAGCATGGCATAAATTCTGATTTTTTTTTTCTGACTTCTACCTGAAATAACGGCATTAAGGTATCTTTCTTGATCTTCTTTACTTCTTTCATGTTTTCTACCAATACTGCATCGACCTCTTCATGTATATGGTGTGCACTATTTTTCATTCTTTGTTCCACTTCGGCAATGGCGCTAAGGATGCCTTTTCCTAACTTTCTTAATAATTCCAATTCCGACGGGGTCGGATATCTTGCCTGCAGGTCGGGAAGGGATTTGCATTAGATATCATCATAGGCGTCACGAATACTAGAAGACTGATACTTCCCGTGACTCTCCACTATACAAGCTGAACAGACGGGAATTTGGCATGGTTTGCAGTAAAGTTCACAACGCTCGCCAGGATGATTGGAACACTCGGTCTGTGTCTCCGTTTTCTGTTCTACTCTAGACATGTATGGCACAATTTGATAATGTCGGTAAATATTCTTGGATAAGTGGTCGTCTTTACAGGGGGGGGGGGGGCAGAGTTAAATCCCTCATGGTTTACAGTGGTGTTCCGCTGTATTGTCACAAAAGTGGCAAACTGCAGACCACTCCGCATGCGCAGCATCATCAGAAATGACCTGCTTTGATGTTATGCTAGTACCATAATTGAAATCTAAAAGGAAAAACTTAAGCAAAGGAAAATATTTTAGGAAAATATATGACTTACGTAAGTAGATAATATTTCAATGAAATAATTTCAAATTATCAATTAATAATTTGTGTGTTTTGAACTTATAGAGGTATATAAGAGAATAATGGATGGTTCGGCAACGTTTGAAACAGAAATCATCACAGTTTGGTTGGTTGAAAACAAGAAATGTTAACCTGTGGAAGAAATGTCCCACTTTATGAAATTAATTTCAACGCCCGTAACTATTCACTCACTCACTTATTTTCTTGAATTTAGTATGTACACATAAGCACAAAAAATTGCCCCCATCCCCCTGTTGTGGCTGTTATTAAACTAAAGGTAAATTTTCTTTTATTCATTCACATTTCTTCGTTCTATTGTAATTACATATAGAAAACAAATTGCTAAGATAAAACGAAACATTTCATACGATTAAAATCTACTTTATACACAGGCTTATCGAATATATTATGATAAGGGGTGCTTCGTAAAATAATGTCATGACTAAGTCACAGGTCTCTCCTAGCTTTGTAGTAAAATTCTTTCAAAGACAATTATGAATACATATATTCTACTGTAGAGTTCAATTTTCGAAAAAGTGACATCTGTAACATAATTGTCAGTCATGGCAAGTCTAAACTTTGCATGTAAATTAAGGTCTGTATTTTAATCGATCCGCGAACATACAGAAATCCTTTTGTCAAAACAAACACTAGACAATGATCGGTGAGTGATAATTATATAAAGTACATTACTATATGCCTTTTATTACTAGATAAGTTTTTAAGTTCAAAGTTTAGATGAAAATCTAACGGAATTTAAATATCGTGTCATAAAAGAATAAAAATCTTATAAACTGAATTACATAAGATGAACAGAAGAAGATCATGTTGTCTTATGCATTACACAGTGTATTTATAATTTATCGCTGTGTTGAACAAATATAAATGTCTATATCATAGGAATACATTACATCAGAATGAGGTAGTGACACTATTATATTAATACTCAATATACAGAAATGTTTTCTTGACAGCATCTTTAAATCAAAGTTTTAATTCTTTGGTTATATTTGATTCTTTTCTGTTTTTGTTGTGTTTTAGTTTTGAGATGTTGTTTTGGAATTTTGTTTTGCATTTTTGCTTGTTTGGAGGTTGATTTGATTTCTTTATTTTGTTTTTTGGATTTGTTTTCTATTTTTCTTTTGTTTTCTGGTTTAACCCTAACCTTGTTATAATAACAAGTACTTTTCAATAGAAGTGCACTTCTCTTTCAGATACTTACTTTTCAACACCATGTAGGCTCATACTCATCCTACGGGTGCATTGTTCAATTAATTTTGAGTCATCTACGTCTTTTTCCTCGGCATCCATTGACTAGCTATAGCATACTGGAAGAAATACATGTAATCAGTCAAAATATTCCAAAGGGAATGCCATAAATCCTGTTAGTGTTGCTCCGTTTCTACGTTTCGGCCGATGGCCTTTATCAAGAAAACATACACATAGACCCATGTATATGTCAACAACATACAACAGCAGTACAAAGGAACGTCATGGTGACGCCCCTTTGGAAGTCACATTTTTGACGCCACGACGCCATAACAGTACTATTAACGCACGCCACAGCAAAAGAGAGATAAGTATACCCATTCTTTATAGAATTTACATAGAATCAACATGTGAGACATTTTAAAGTTCATGTTTTCTTGATAAAGGTCATCTGCCGAAACATAGAAATGGAGCAACACTAACAACTAACAAAACTTGAAGAAGACAGTCATTACTTAAACAGCGTTGTGTTTCTTATGAATGTCACGTTTCCATGAATATCAATTTTGATACGTTGCTATGAGACACATTCACGTGACAATCTTTAAAAGGATTTAGCGAGGAAAGACTGAATTTCGCTTTTCTTTTCTGGGTTTATTAATTTAAGAGGCCCTTTATATTTTGAAAGTACAAATATTGAATTATTAAATATATAATACTTAATAATATTATTTTTATAATTATCATAAAAAATGAATAAAGATTTCGATATGGAAGGAAGGATTCTTGTCAGACAACTACTCTCGAAACGATATATTGAAGCAATTTGAAATTGTCACTGTGGAAGTGCTATGGAAGGGTCTGGTGCATTTTGAGATGACCCCCCTTTCAAGAATCTTTTCTTTCTTTCTGTTTTGACATTATATGTATACATATAGACATTTGTTCATGTGCATTTCCTACACCGAAATTTCAGTTCAACAGTATATCATTCCGTGAATGAAATTACTTGATCTAGTGTCCTTGTCTCCCTCATGTGCACATGTATATCTATTAAATTACGTACTTTAAAGAGTTGCTGCAGGACTTTTGCGACGAGATTTGCATGCATCCAGGGGACGCGCACTCCTCCAAGGCACCTTGTCTATCACATTTTGTTATCAAGAAATGTATCTAAATGAACATTTTACAATCTGCGCAATTTACCATTATCGCAATCAGATTGCAGACATTTCCGATTTAACCATTAGGTTTGTAATACTACTCCAATGGAAAGAGATGTTATCCACATATACTAACTGCAACTGATGATTATCTCTTTTTGAAATTTGATTTGCGTGATGTTTGTTGGTAACGGTCGCTCACATATATATCATACCGGATATAGAATGCCGAACATTTCACAAAAATCGAATCAGTGAAGTGTATTTCGGCAATCCGGTTGAGTTTTTTTTTTTTTTTGGTTTTGGTTTCATATGATGGGATTATGTAATGCCGTGTGGGATTTACATTGCTATTGCAAACTGTAAATATCATATCACACTCTGTCTAACATTGGTAAGATTTATCGCTATATACCTTGATAATATTATAATAATAATAAGTAGAAGACTCGGTGTAATATCTCATTCCTAAGAGTTATCTCTCTTAGTCCGTAATCAATGCAGTATTGTAAATCCGTTATTGGTTCATACTTTGTTTGTAAACCATGTTATCCGCCCAGTAATAAATACAACAAAGGCGCCAGTTCTTCAAGTGTTATGTATCACGGCCCTCAGAATACAACATTGGCGACGAGGATCAACAAAAGACAATTAAACAAACGGTAAAATGGCAAACGATCTTAATTTACCAGCGTTTCCCCCATTCGACCCAGATATTGATAAAAATAATGCTGGAACCAGGTGGGAGAAATGGGTATGTAGGCTCGAGAACCTTTTCGTCGGTCTGAACATTGATGATGTGGGACGAAAACGAGCACTTCTGTTGCATTACGCAGGAGATCGAGTCTATGACATATACGAGGCTGAGAAAGGCACTACAGAGGCCACATACACTGCAACGAAAAAGGTACTGAAAGACTATTTTGATCCTAAAAGAAACATTCAGATCGATATATACAATTTTCGAACATACAAACAAGCAGAGGGTCAATCCTTAGACAATTTCGTCACAGAACTAAGACAGAAAGCAAAAGACTGTGCATTCGCTGACATAGATAAGGAAATACTGTCACAGGTCATCCAGAATTGCCGATCATCCAGACTCAGAAGGAGGGCGTTGCGAGAGACGGATAAGACTCTCGATGACATTCTTAAGATGGGCCGTGCACTTGAAATGGCAGACTCTCATGCCAGTACAATGGAGAGAGAGCAGAGTGTCTCACTAAACAAGGTAGGGACACGAAAACAAAGGACACACCGTAAACATGACAAACAAAATGCAACTGGAAGTAGGCCCCCCAGACAAAGAAAGTTTACACATAACAACACATGTCGGAATTGTGGGAAGGAGTATCCACATAAAGGCGACTGTCCTGCAAAAGGGAAAATATGTCACGCATGTAAAAAGCCTAATCATTTAGCCAAAGTTTGTCGCAGCAAAGATAAAAATCAAAAGTCACATGGGAGAAATTCAGTCAATGGCGTAGCCACAGAAACAACAAGACGAGATAGCGAAAGTGAAAGTAGCGATGAGTATACATATAGTATAACTGAACATGCTGTCAATATGGTGAGTTCTAAATTACCACAAACCCGTATAAAATTGAATGATGTTCAATGTACACTACTATTGGACACAAGAGCAACAGCCAATATTCTGGATGAAGCGACCTACGAGGAGATAGGTGCACCCAAACTAAAGAAAGGGAAACAGGACCGTCCGAAACTTCAACCATACGGAGGCGGAAATACTCTTACAGTACTGGGTTCCTGTGAGATAAGAACCGAGTCTAAAGGAAGGTTTGATTGTCTCACTTTCCATGTTGTCAAAGGAAGCTATGGCGCTCTACTTGGATATGCTGCTGCTACACAGTTAGGATTAGTAAAAGTAATCAACAACATATCACCTCAGTTGCTATCAGACCAATACACAAAGCTTTTTAAAGGTATCGGAAAATACCATCGTAGTTACACATTGACAAGGAGGTCAAGCCAGTAGCTCAGCGACATCGCAGAACTCCTTTTCACTTACGAGCGAAGGTGGAAAAAGAAATCAACCAAGCTACTAGAAAGTGACATCATCGAAAAGGTGCAAGGTACCCCAACGCCGTGGGTTTCACCGATAGTTACGCCACCAAAGAAAAATCCAGACGAGATTAGACTCTGTGTCGATATGCGCGAAGCGAATAAGGCGATCATAAGGGAGAGGCACGTTTTGCCTACCATCGACGAGCTCATCAGTGATCTTAACGGCGCAAGCGTATTCAGCAAATTAGACCTTAGAGCTGGTTATCACCAGATGGAACTTGATGAGTCATCACGATATATCACTACATCTAGTACGCACACTGGACTTTTTCGATACAAGAGGCTCAATTTTGGAATCTCGTCAGCATCCGGAATTTTCCAAGAGATCGTTAGTAGCGTCATCAGGGACGTCAACGGAGCGAAAAACCTTTCGGACGATATCATAGTTTTCGGAAAAACCCAGCGCGACCACGACATCGCATTGCGAGATACATTCGAAGCGCTTAACAGATGCGGACTCACTTTGAACATGGAAAAGTGCGAGTTCAACAAGCCACAAATCACGTTTTTCGGAGTAGTATTCTCAAAGGCCGGGATCTCGCCAGATCCGAAGAAAATACAAGCAATCAAAACAGCTGCGAAACCCGAAAATCAATCAGAACTGCAAAGTTTCCTCGGAATGACGAACTACTCGTCACGTTTTATTCCCGATTACGCGTCAATTTGCGAACCGTTACGCAGACTTACCAAGCATAACATAGAATGGAAATGGACGAAGGAGCTGGAAGATGCCTTCGAACGACTGAAACTTATCTTATCGAGTGATACAGTGATTACGTACTACAATCCGTCAAAGGAGATCACCATTTTAGTGGACGCTAGCCCGGTAGGCCTTGGAGCCATAATGTCGCAAGATGGCATAGTTGTTGCATATGCCAGCCGAGCGTTAACCAATGTCGAAAGCCGATACAGCCAGACGGAACGTGAAGCACTCGCTATAGTGTGGGCTTGCGAGCATTTTGACATGTTTATCAGAGGGGCTCCAAACGTGAACATCATAACGGACCATAAACCGTTGGAATGCATATGGCAAAAGGTTAAACCGCCTTTACGCATAGAACGATGGGGATTAAGGCTACAACCCTATAAGCTTACTATAAAGTACGAGCTGGGACATGGTAATCCTGCTGATTACATGTCACGCCATCCTAACGGATCCATAAGTAACTCGCAACAAGGGAATATTGCGGAGGCGTATGTTAACTTCATCACATCGCAAACAGTGCCGCGCGCAATGTCACTTGACGAAGTTAAAATGGCTAGCGCGAACGACAAAACGATACAAAAGGCCATAGAGTTCACGCGAAATGGACAGTGGTACCAAATCAAGGAATTAAGTGACCCGGAAATCAACGTCGAAGAGCTACAGGCATACCGGAGTGTTAGGGATGAACTGTCTGTGCATACTGACAACATACTCCTACGGGACCATAGGATTGTCATGCCGTCATCTTTACGAGACCGAGCAATCCAAATAGCGCATGAAGGTCACAAGGGTGTGACAAAGACTAAAGTGTTTGTCCGTTCTAAAATCTGGTTTCCAGGGTTGAACGATAGAGTTGACACAGTTATACGTGACTGCACTGCTTGTCAATGCATGACACCTGTAAATTACATGGAACCATTATGCATGTCGGAGCTACCTGCAAATCCATGGGACGCACTTAGCATGGACTTCTGCGGACCTTTACCGTCGGGTGAATACTTGTTCGTCATTATCGATGAGTATTCTAGATATCCAGTGGTCGAAATCGTTCAGTCAGTATCCACGCACACCGTCATACCGGTTTTAGATAAAGTGATTTCTACATACGGACTGCCGAGAGTGATGAAATCTGACAACGGAAGCCCGTTCAATTATCATAAGTTCAAGGAATTTGCGCAAAATACCGGTTTCGAACATCGAAAAATTACTGTTTGGACGCAAACCACGCACTAAACTGCCACAAGTAGGACCGAATGCCTCAGGACGAGATGAAAAACTGCGGCAATGTGATGAAACCGCAAAATATAAAATGAAAAGTGCTGCTGATAAGCGTAACATGGCAAAAGCGTCAGGTCTAGAAGTCAGTGACAACGTTTTTATTAAAACGGAACAAAGAGAGAATAAACTTACACCAACTTACAACCCGAAGCCGTACAATATCGAGAGGAAGAAGGGAACAATGCTTACGGTCAGAAATGGAGACCATCAAGTGACCAGAAACGCGTCGTGTCTGAAAAAGACCAACTACTCTAGTTCGGATTGCGTAGATGAAGAAGAAGAAGAGTTTGAACTAACAGAAAAAGAAGCGATAAATAGTCCGGTATCCGATGCTACAGTACAGTCTGATGAGACGGAATCAAATGCAACGGAAAATGTGAAATCTCAGGTCCGAACAAGACCGATACGCGCAACTAAGAAGCCGTCATACCTAAAGGATTTTGTGTATCACAGTCAGTGAAGGGGCATAATAATCCCCTTATACCGTGTGTAGTATTGGGGCATAATAACCCCCATTTATTTTGTTTTGTAGTGTTGGGGCATAAGCATCCCCATTAGTTTTGTATCTGTTCAATTTATACTGTGCATTAGTTGTTATTCTACATTACTCTAGTCATTTTCGAACATTGCAATATAGAACTTTAATACTCAAATTTCAGTGCTTAACTTCTAAAATAAGGGAGGAATGTAATATCTCATTCCTAAGAGTTATCTCTCTTAGTCCGTAATCAATGCAGTATTGTAAATCCGTTATTGGTTCATACTTTGTTTGTAAACCATGTTATCCGCCCAGTAATAAATACGACAACAAAGGCGCCAGTTCTTCAAGTGTTATGTATCACGGCCCTCAGAATACAACACTCGGTCACGAATTTACTTAGTCTTTATCAGGTTACAATACGATTGACAATTATGACTATGTGAAATCCATGCTCATGCTATTTATACGTCAGCATTAATGAACATGCATGTAACGTCAAACCAACTATTCCATAACGTCACAGACCATAAATTACAAATTAGCATGCGAAAATATATAAAGTCCATCAAATATTCTATAACGATATTTTATTTCTTAATAAACACAATATAAGAGGTTCATGCAAATTCTGATATTTAGACTAAAAGCAAAGAAACACGCGAAAACAAACACGTACAAAATTGAAAACATAGCTAAGCATATATAAACCAATAAACATATTAAAACTTCAAATATAATGTCAAGATAATATCGATATATAATATACAGTCTGTAAATATAAAAGTGATAAAAGGTGAACATTGCCTAATTTAAGAGTTTGTTTTACCAATGCAACCGCTAGGCAGTCTTGTTCTCAAGTCTTGATCCATTCGTCCTCTTTTATCAATCCGAATTGTTGGTTTTCACCACGGGTCCCAAATAAGATAGATACACAAAGATCACTGGTCACGTGGTAATGAAAATGCCTCATAATAGAATTATGTTGGTACTTTATGTCGTGCATATGTTCCTCTATTCGTTCCGTTAAACATCTGTTCGTCTCCCCAACACGCATGGTTTTATTGCATATTTTACAAATAAATGCGTAGATTTAGTTCCTGTCATTACATTATGCTCTTTTAACAAGATCAAAACGTTTCTGTTTTTTTTTAATCACATTTATCCGTTTTAATAATTTTACAATTTTAACAACACACTGCGGTTCATCAGCACATATCTCTTTTTATTTTTTTGTGAACAACTGTATCATATAGGTTTTTGTCACGTTTTAAAGCCAAACGTAGGAATCGGTGACTCGCCGGCTATGTAACAGGGTATAACAATGAAATATATCACCCCTATCTGCATTCGAATCCGCCGCTTTAAATTATGAAAATAAACTATTCGATT
Source organism: Pteria penguin (assembly GCA_035048485.1). Taxonomy (NCBI): domain Eukaryota; kingdom Metazoa; phylum Mollusca; class Bivalvia; order Pterioida; family Pteriidae; genus Pteria; species Pteria penguin. Next base: position 5,758,677 of record CM068590.1, on the reverse strand, counting down.
ATGCCCGACTTCCGGATTCCTAGACGGATAGATTTTTCACTACAGTTCAGACATTACCTTTTATTTCCCTCTGAATACAATCTGTACAACTAGCAAATGCATTAAATGTATGAAGGCATATTACGCAATGTATTGTGCACGGTCTTTGTGTTGGTATAATGACACCAATGTTATTGATAATATCAAGGAAATGTTATTCAAAATAGTGAAGTATGATCTTAAAATGGTAAGTTCAATGTAAGTATTTCATAACATACACTTTGGAATGCCACGCATTATTTCCTACCCACGCATTTCCGCGATCGTCTACATCTATAGACATAGGATATTTCATCCCATCCTTCTGTGTAGCCAGGTACTGTATAAACTGACCATTCTGGTCCACTATGTGAATATTGTTATATTTATAATCTGTGATAAGGAGACGGCCCTGGCGGTCAGAACACAGGTCGCACGGATTCATCTTACTGTTGTGCCCAGAATATGTAAACCTGTGTTCCCAATTCTTCTTAAATACGACGACCTTCTCCCAGTTGTCCGATACACAGATGTCGTCGGTTAATTTGTTTATCGTAATATAGCAGGGATGCTTCACGTGCTCACTCTTCACCTCTCTGTGCACCTGCCCGTTGGTGTTGTAAATCTTTATAACTCCTCCGTACATACCGACCACCCACCTCCCGCTCTTTAACCGGCATAGACCTAGTGGTGTGGACTCCTCCGTGGTGAATAATATACTGCCCTGACCATTTGGAGATAATGATCGGATACATCGGTTGCGGTAATCACTGTACGCTAGTCCACCATCATCTGTTACACACTTACCGGACTCGTCATACAATCTGCACCCAACATCCACAGTACGGACCACCTTACCACTCCTGTCCAATAAATCAAATTCTGTTTTACTTTGACTATGTACCCAGGCTTCTTTTGGTGATCGTAGTCTTAGTCCCCGTACGCTGTATTTCATAGGGAACTCAGTTTCACAGACTTCTTTAGGGATCAATTTCATCGTTGTTATGCTTTCCTTTTTGTTTTCTATGGTTCCCTTGTTTCCTTTGCATTCCTTGTTTCCTCCCTTAGTTTTATCTGAGTCAGATGTTTTACTACCGGTAGGGGAAGGTTTAGAAGGATCGATAGTAAATAGTTTTCCAAACTGCTGTTGTAGATTAACTCTTGATACAGACCCTGGTTTAAATTGTGGAAGAGGATAAACAATATCAACATTGGTCGAAGTCACATCCATTGATTCTTCATCTCGCTGTTTCATAAATTTCAACAACGGAGCTTGGTCATCTGATCGTAGATGTTTATCATATGAGAGAATTTCTTGATCAACATGGCCTAATTTCTCCTTGGTTTTTCTGATTTCTTCCTGTAAAATCGGCATAATTTTATCATCCTTCATCTTCTGTAATTTCTTGATATTTTCTGCCAGTATGCTATCGACCTCTTTATGGATATGATGCCCGCTGTCTTTCATTTTCTGTTCAATATCGGCTATAACGATTACGATGTCCATTTCTGATTCCAATTTTTCCAATTCCTTGTGTAGATAGGGTCGGATGGTCTTAGATAATGTCTCCAGTTGGGACGTGGCTTTGGATTTGATAGCATCGTAGATATCACCAATACTGGCGAACTCATGCTTCCCGTGTCTTTCTACAATACATGTCGAACAAACAGGATCTTGACATAGTTTGCAGTAAAGTTGATAACGTTTTCCAGGATGACTGGAACACTCGGATGTCTTCTGGTTTTGTCCTATTCCAGACGTATATGTAGCGGTTTCATGATGGCGGTAAAGCTTCTTGGATAAGTGGTCGTCTTTACAGGGGGAGCAGAGTTTGATTCCGCATGGCTTACATTAGTGTTCTGCTGTATTGTCTCAGAAATCGCAAACTGCTTGCCATTGCGCATGCGCATCATCATGGGACATGACTTCCTTTGATTTTATGCCAATACCATTCCCTGCAATACAAAAACATTTAAGCCTATGAATTCAAGACAGAAGTACAAGCAATAATAATCTTTTTTCTATGACTTTGAAAAAGTGCATAAATGATGTAAGATCTTTTACATTCTCGGTATTGCGAATGTAGAGACTAAAGTAACCCGCAAACCTCCCTGTTTTCCTGCCATTTAATGCTTTAGTTAAAAGCCAAATTAGTACATGTTCATTCATTAAACTTTTTTCCTCTTATTAGTGTTCACACTCATGCAGGTATAATACTCCCGACATTCCTCTGTTTCCCGAACCATGCAGTCAATAATATTATACATTGCAAACCGAAAGTAAAGATAAAACATAGCGTACAATATAATTTATTGTATGCTCTTGCTTTCGTAATATACTATGTTGAGAAGTACGTTATCATATGATGTTGCCCTATTTCACGAGTAATAACTTAACTTACCTGTCTTTGGGAAATGAATTTATATAAGCGTTTCGCTTTTTTTCAGATCCCATGATATTATATTATGTAATTTACTTATTCATTGTATTATTTGAATTAATAAAATATGTTTAAACCAACTTACCTGTCTGTTACAAATACACATAAGCAATAGCAGGCAATGAACAATCACTCGATGCACATCGAGTTTTCGGAAAGCGTGACGTTCGTAACCTAGTTTTATTGTCGTCGGCAGGTTCAAATTATATACATGTTAAAGGTAGGGATTTAACTAATACATAGATAAACAAGAAAATGGGGGAATGACAGGGTAGAAGATAGAAAGAAGACAAATACGGGTAGAGAATAACAAGATGCATGTATCAAAATCTTTATATACGTAACGAAAACAAAATGAGGTGACGACTAATGCATAATAGTTTTGTAGTATAAGGCAGCAGATAGGTGGATCATATTTCGACAGTATGGAATTTTCTAACGTATTTCAAATGGGTTTTTTTATTTTTATTAATGCTGCTATTGACTTTAAAAACGCGAATTTTCAGAGAAAATATCTCTGAATTTTAATGTAAAATGGATTATTGCTTCTTTCTATTGGATGGTTTGCTGTTGATTAATCGGTAATTTTTGCAAGTCAAATATATCACAGATGCCTAGGGAAATTCAAGAATATGAGGAAATAGAAAAAGGTAAATATATTTCCTATGTGTATTAGTAGTAGTATATATCTACTTTAAAATGATTAAATGCCTAATATTGATTAAGCAGAGACCTCGTCTACGAAGGGATGGAAATAGATACTTCAATCAAAGAGAATATAACGTTACTTGTTGTGGACAATACCTCGTGAACAAAAAAAAAAAAAAAAAAAACAAACAAACAAACAAAACAACCAAATAGTCAACAAAACAAATTTTACTCATACATAGTTCTCAAAATAATGCTTGTATTACGATTACGTATCCTCAACGTATTTAGGCACGTGGTCCATATTCAACAGCACATTGCTTATATGTTCTGCTCGACTGATTCTAATTTCGGTCAACGTATACTTATGTCAACATGTAAAAACATCTTGTAAAAAGGTTTAAAATAATTCTATTTAAAACGTGTTTAAAGTAACTTAAAAATCAAGTTTTGTTATATAACTGATACAAAAAGTATATATATATAGGGCGATTTTAAAGCAAACATAGGGTGCATTCAGGTTAAAAAAAACATGGCTGAAAGCACCTACAATCTGTGCCTTTCCTCCCCCCGTACCTACGAAACAAGATAGCTACAGTAGTATCTATATGTACATGCGTTTTACATATGCACGCACGTTTCACTGTTCTTTTTTGCTGGTGCAATCAACGCGCTATCTGACGAAATTTTCAAGTAAATTATATAAGTACCAAATTAAATATATAAAAATTCCCCTGTCTCCTCCTAAAAAGGATGTTAAAGATATTTCATTAACATATGAAAAAAAAATTCAGGGTTTTAATACAACTGTGATCTTATTGAATAAATATAGAACATATATACCTTTTAATTTTGTGCAACAGATGCGCATTTCGACAAATTATGTCTTTTCCGTGATGCGCGAGGCCGAATGATTGGAATTCATTCACGGATACCCCGTACATAGATACACACATAGATACATAATAATTACAGACACACACACGCACGCACGCACACGTATACGTAGGTACGTACACGCATACATACTTCAAACTGCATTATGCTCCAATGTTACCGGTCTTTTCTATCCGGTCTGTTTTTCTCTAATAAAGTCAACTGTTACTATATATGGTATGTGACCCTTCACAGTGAAATACGCCATGTCTTCAAGTTACATGTCCTTATAAAAATTGCTTAATTTATGTATATTTTCACGCAGTATGACGTGTTTGGATAACATGTTAAATTAACTACAACAAAAATATCACAAATGTAAATTGTATTACTCTTTATTAAACCATAAAATTGAGGTAAACCAGCCTGATAAAATAATCTTACTCTAGACTACCCTCCCCCATTGATTTGTATTTTCCCGGACTGATAGATTTGTTGCCCTGTCTGTTTGTTTGTCTTTGTTGTCACTTTAACCTTCGATATTTGAAGGAAGATAGAGATGTCATATTTTGCATGAATACTCCACTAATAAAGCCCTTTTAAATCATACCAAGGTCATTGACCTAGAGATCTTGAAAGTAATCTTAAACTTACATTTATCAACTTTAACATTAATTATTATTTTTTCATTCGTAGAAGGTAGGGCTTTCATATTTCACATGCTTTTTCCCATAGGTAAAGGAGTAACGAAAATATAAGACATTGCAAGCACTGCAAAAAAACCCAAGTTTCCGCAACTCCGGAAACCTTGCGGAAACTGGGACATCAAGTTTCCGGAAGGTTTCCGCAATGGAAACCTGCGGAAACTTGCATGTGAAGTTTCCGCAGGTTTCAGTTTTGCAGAAACTTGGTGGAAACTTTTGGCTTAAAGTTTCCGCAGGTTTCCGCAAGGCGAAAACTTAATGGAAACTTATATTCAAAACTTAACAACCTGATTTCTACAGAAAATTTATATCAAGATTCAACTTTTTTTTTTCAAACAGTTCAATAATATGTGTATGGTCTTCTTAAAAATGCTAAGAGTACACTTGGACATCAAGTTTCTGGAAGGTTTCTGCAACGGAAACCTGTGGAAACTTGCATAATTGAAACTTCTCACAAACCCTTCTACAGGTTTCTGCGAGGCGAAAACTTAATGGAAACTATTATTCAAAACTTAACAATCTGAGTTCTACAGGAACTTTATGTCAATTAAGATTTAACTTTTATTTTTTAATCATTTCAATAATATGTGTATGTTCTTTTTACAAATGCTGAGAGAAGTGAAATGTCATAAAGCTTAATAATATAGTTAAGCAGACTACAGATGACTGTCAATTTTTTATTAAATATAAAGACATAAAGCTGATAGAAATTATACCTTTTAAAATTCTTTCTAAACCAAAAAGTCTACTATATGCATTGTGATTTTGTTTGTTCAAGTTTAATGAGATATATGATAATCTAGTTTTACTAGAGGTAGACTGGTTCATAACGGTATATATAATCCTATGATATTTTGATAAAATCATTTCTCATATAATCTGAAAATTGTTATCTCATTTTCATGTAAAAGCTCTTCTCTGTGTATTACTTAAACACTAAAATATCACATTCAGAATGTACTCCACTGTCTAAGTAAATAAATTAAGCAATTTCTCATTTAAAAGAAAATGGCAATTAACTGAAATGTATTGGATAAGTAATCATAATAAAAAAAAGGCAAATCAATATATTGCTAGAAGCTAGAAATGCAATGTATAATTATACTTCACAAGTTCTTCTTTAAATATCTTGACATTTCCTATAATTAGACTTTACATGGGATACAGTATATCTATTTCAAACTATATTTTTGTTTCAAATTCAAATATATTTATGTATCTTACTCTTAGATTTAGTACATGATGATACTAAATCAATCAAGTTAGATCATAGATGAGCAACCTAATAGTAATATTGATAAAGATAACCAAGAACTTACACTAAACATAATATTGATTACAAAGTCAAAGGCAGAGACATATATACTTTATATGTCTCTGGTCAAAGGCCATTTTTGTAACTAGGTTTAGTATCAAAGCCATTAATTTATACAGGCCTAATTGATACATGTACTGTACTGTAGTGGTGCCAACAGACTACAGACAGAGAAAATTCAAACTGAACTTCAAAGTATGAACAAACAAAATTTACCCATACATATTTCTACAAAAGTCAGAATAATGTGCATACTATTGTTTCACTAATGTTTAATACTGTTTAATAAAAATGTACTCCTAGTTCAACAGGCATCTCAATGTTCACACGTTCATCTCGACTGATTTTTATTTCGATCCAAGTCAATTCACGGCAATACCTGGTGGAAAGTACTTACTGTATATTAAAAGCACATGGCTCTCGGCTCGTTGCCCCCCCCCCCCCCTTCAATTATACCATTATATATTGGTATAATTGAAGGGGGGCAACGATCCGAAAGCCCTGTGATTAAAAGTATAACTATATATATATAAAAAAACCCCCAAGAATATATATTATACATACATGTATATAGATATGAACAAGGGATTAGGGCGATAGGAAAGCGAGGCGGGAACATTTTTCCCTACTTGCTCATTGATGGATGTATCGAACATCTACTGAAATAAATTATATACAAAATTCTCTGCACAATTTGAAAATAAAGATAAAATCTTTTATTGTAATTTTATTTATTACTGAATATCAAGGACAAGTTTATAAACAAGTTGTTTATAAGTCCTTGTTAATATCAACTTCTAAAATTCTGTAACAGCATAATAACTGTACGGAGGCAGTGGCATTCACTGCTCAGAAAGAGAGAGAGAGAGAGAGAGAGAGAGAGAGAGAGAGAGAGAGAGACAGACAGAGAGAGAGAGAGAGACAGAGAGAGAAAGCCTCGGAGAGAGAGATTTAGTTAATCCCATGTGAGAAAAGGCAAAAAAAAATCAATCTCAGTTACCACTGAGACTAAACCTACCAAGATACAGTGAAAAATAGAGTACATGTATGTAAAAGTATGAAGAACTTCAAAGAAAGCCTTGATTACCTGGCAAAGGGGGGGGGGGGTGGTGTTGCACAATTGTATTGAACAATGGAGCGTGTTTTGCTAAATCAATTCCTTGGTAAAATTTTTGATCAATTAAGTTTTAAACATTGATGTGTGTGGAATTTGTAAAATGTATCAGAAAAAAGAATTAATTTCATTTCCTGCATATTTAACAATTTGCAATTTGAGTAACTTCCTTAAGCTCCATCCTTGCGCCCATCTTTTCACACCTTTCTATCCGGTCTATTGTTCTCCAATAAACTTTACCGTTACCAGGTATATGTTATATGCATTGTGACATTACACAGTATATCCATATTATATACGTACATTTATACCATGCTGCTGAATATTGAATGACTAGGCTAACAGATCATTTCAAATATATGTAAAATTCGAAGCGAACTCCCCGCGTATAGGCCTACAGGGGCACACGAAGTTGTTCAGTACTTTTTAGCCGAGAATGGGGAAACGGGGGAAATGTTTGTGTGGGTTTTTTTTCCATATGCTATTAATTAATAAAGTCCTGCGCCGGCATAAGAATAGCCAAGGACTTATATATCTACACATATAAGTCCTTGGAATAGCATGTGAGATTTTTAAACCAAAACTTTGTTTCTAAATCCTTGCCAGAGTCGTATCAAGATAATCCGTGAAGAGGGAAAATAAATATCAAAACTGTGTAAAATGTGCCAGTGGCGGACCCAGAGGCATGTGTGACAAGGATGTAGACTTGGCGCCTGTAGACTTCCATCCAAGCCTGGAGTGCGGGAGTGACCGGTCCCGCTCGAGCAGGCATAGGGGTCCGGGCCGGTTATCCCGGGGATCGGGAATCATTGGCGCGTACGGTACGCGTGACAATTTGGCATTTCTTAGTTTATTATAATCTCCATGATCTGCCCTCTCTTAAAGAAATCTTTCTGAGTTCACAAAAAGATGTCTCTGTAAAAACATTTGAAATGATCGATGGAAAGCCAATGAACTGACACTGTATGGATTTTGATGTGGCAGGGACGTGCGTTATATACGTCCCTGGATGTGGTTAAAGATAATTTTGTTGTAATGGGCCGGATTTTCTTTAATATAAATCAAAGACTTATAAGCAAGTTGTTTATAAGTCGTTGTATAAATCAAACCAAACACGGATCTGAACCAATAAACCCCCCCCCCCTTTTTTTTATCAATCAGAGGAAATGCAGACGAAAAAAATGATATAATTGTATTTTATTCTGCATTGATTCCCGCGACTATCCTGAGACAACTCTCACAAAGATCGTTATTATAGTAATCTTAAAATTAGAATATAAATTTATGGATTTTTAAAAAAAATATTTAAATTGACCAATCAGAATGCTCAAAACATACAGCTCTCCCGCGGATCGAAATCAAAACAAACATGACAGAAGCTCTCGAGAAGAAGGTTTTTTTCCAATCATCTAGAAGTCCTTTACAGATGATCTGTATTTAAAATTAAATACGCAAGGTATGTATATCCAAATTCATAATCTATTCATCAACTAGTTTACAGTTCATTGATTTTTAATTCATGTTCGAGTGATCCCGATCTGACGCGTACATGTACAGTCGTTTTCCCAGTTCCGAATATTTTCCAGTTCCGAATAATTTTAAAAGTTTAACCTACCAGTTCTCTACAGACAGAGTGTATCACACAAAGCTTTTTAATTCATAAAGACAATTCATAAAAGTATTAAAAATATAAGAGTTTTCTTTGAAAGTGAGAAAGGGTTTCAAGATACTTCACTTTGAATCTAATTAGTATCGGCGAAATTGCTCTTTCCGCCATTTTGTTACTCGAAATGATTAGGTTTTTGCATCCATATTTAAGAAATATAATGGTAAATAATTCGATGACTTACCTCAGCAAAAAAAATAAGTTTCCGAGTATATATTAAACAATATTTATTGCAATATAGTGGCACAACATTCCAATACCATGCGTCTGAATGTGTGTTGACATTTTCCTAGTTCCGAATAGCTGGAAATCGAATGATGTAAACATGCATATTTTCGCGGATTTTAAACGTGCAGTGCTTCTTACGTCATTTTCCATTGTTATGTCACAAGGATCCATATTTTCAAAGAATATCCTTAGACAGAAAAAGCAGTAGATCTATATGAAGATTCGGTAAGTGTACAATACCATCGTCATGTGTTGTAATACACAATGTTTTTCTACACACAGCACTGTGTATCACTACTATAGCTTGAAATCTGCAGTTTGATTCTTATTGTCAGAAAAATCCACAAGGACATAACAGATAAAAGCTGTCACATTTACAAAACTACTGTAGTCACAAATACAGCATACTTCTAACTTACATTGCGATATAAACAAACCACACGTCATGACAAACCAGTGCTACATGTAAAATTCGTCTGCTGTGACATGATGACGCTATGCGCAAGGCAGGTGCGTGCGGTCATGGGTAATGAGGTTCAATACGGGGAACAATGTAAAATTAATTGACGTGTATAAAAGAATGAATGAATTTACATCCCGAGCAGGTGTGCGTTGTACAGATTTAACGGAGAATACATGTACTACAGAGTTGATCATAATGCAGTGTTTTCCACACAGACATTGTAAATTAAGTTTAGGCATTTGGGACTCTGGATTCAAAGACGATTGATGTTTAACCCCCTCCCTTTATACCCCCGTAATCGAAAGATTTTGCACATATATATATTTGGGGGGGGGGGGGGGTGTTTGTTCTGTCAGTCTGTTTGTCGGCAAAACTAAAGCCTTAGTCATACCTTTTGAACTGTAAGTGATGGGGTAAAAACAATGGGACACTGGGGGTTTCCATTATATGGAATTATATGGATTCCGTTGCATACGGGACATTAGTGTTGCACAAACAAGTATTGATGGGGAAAGGGGGGGGGGGTAATGGCTTTGGGGGATTTTTTTTGGGGGGGGGGTGGTGGTGGTGTTATTTTAGTATTGTACATCTTTAACCATTTGCAGCTAAAACGTAAAAGTAAAATGAACTGATTTCTATTCTCATCTTTGTTTTATTCAGAGGTTCCTAAATAGCGGTATTTCCTTACCAGAAAGGTTGTGGCATTATTGTGTATTTTCATGATTATCTTCATCCACAGTGCCGTTTTGAGCGTGTGAAGTCGTTCCTTTTGTGGACTGGGTTTGATATTAGGTGTTTTGATTCTATACTCTCCAACATATTTTGTTGTCTTTACATATGGAAAGCTATGCACACTTTTTACTTTATTATCAATAAAGCAAACTACCGGTTGCGGTATATAGGAATCTGAATGGTATTTCACAGTTATGGTCCTAGACCCTATGGTGTGTCATGACCTTGAACTAAAGTTACCTCTAAAAGGTCAAGGTCTCACTGCACACCTCGATAAAATGAGTAAAGAAGAAATTATTGAGTAATGAAAGCTTAGTGAGAAATCTTTGTACACTCCACGCCTACCGCTTCACGGAGCATCGGTTTTTCCTGTTACAATAAGATATATGCATCAATGATGTAATTTGCATGTGTTGATCTTATACTTTTCTCCTTACAGGTATGCCTAGGCGAAACAAACAACAAACAGCCAAAGGTTATCCACGATCGCCAACAAAAGAATCAAGGGCAAGAAAGGCATTGTTTGAGGTAGAGAACCAAACATTAAGCATATCAAAAGCTGCTGAAAAATATAACTTAAGTTACAGTTTTTTGCAACGTCGTGCAAGTGGAGTAGTTGCTGTGAATTCAAGAAATGGTCCGTCTCCTAATCTTTCAAATGAGGAGGAAAGAATTATTGCAAAGTACCTTTCTGAGATGGCCATGCGAGGAATGGGGTTGAGACCAGCTGAGATTTTGGATTTGATACAGACTCTCGTCCAAAAAGAGAAAAGAAAGGATCTGTTTAAAAATGAACGTCCTAGTTACAGTTGGTACTACGGTTTCATAAACCGACATCACTTGCAGTCTAGAAAAGAGATTCCTCTGGAGAACTCCCGCGCCAAAGTTACCCCATCTCGATTTGACCAATGGTTTGCAAAATACCGCGAATTCGTATCAAACTTGGAATTATTAGACAAACCAGATCGTATATGGAACGCAGATGAGACTGGATTTAGCATGGGCAGTAAAGCCGGAATTGTAGTAGGACCTAGCAAATCTTTACATCATGGCCCAATACCGCATGTGTCAGGAGGATCAATCAAGCAGAGGCTGACTGTCATGTACTGCGCAAATGCAGAAGGTACCATTATGCCGCCAATGTTTGTGTATCCAGAGCCAAAGCCATCAGCATATGATCCCCTTATTGGAGCCACACGTGGAGCCGATATCCAGTACTCCAGCAAAGGATGGATGAATACTGACATTTTCTCTAAATTCATAGATCACTTCGATAAACATGTTGGACAGGAAAGACCAGTGATTCTTTTGATTGATAGTGTGAGTTCCCATATAAATATGGACATTTTCACGAAGGCAAAGCAAAAGGGCATAGAATTATACCGGCTAGTCCCGAATGCAACCCATATAATGCAACCTTTGGACAAAGGAGTATTTGGGCTTATGAAGAAAGAATGGTCAAATACAATTAGAAAACACACCAGAGAACACCCCGGTGAACCCATAGGAAAGAAACAGTTCGCACGTAAACTTCATGAAACTCAGATGGAATTTTATGCCCCAGGGAAAGTCATTGGAAGTTTCAAAGGAACAGGAATATATCCCATAAATAGGATGGCCATTTCCAATGATCTTCTTAAGCCATCAACAACCTTCCTTGATGATGATGATGATGATGATGATGATGATGTAGTTAAGCCAGATCAAACTTGCATAGAAACCCCGTCATCAAGCGGTGCAGCAGAAGCATTCCACGTATACAATGCAGTGCTTGACACACCGAAGAGAAAAAAGTACCAAAGTAGGCTTGAGGAAGGATACGATATCGAGACATCACCAGGGTTTTTTGTTTACAAGAAGCTACATTCCAGATTAGCAGTCGGTAGCAATACGAATTTGGACAACGTAACTCCTATTGCTCAGGAAGGAAGTATTCACAAGTCAACTTTACAGACACCCCAGTTTAACAAAGTCAACAATGACGCAACGGATATTTCTCCTGTCTTGTTAGAATTGACAACACTCCCAAAATGTTCTGCATCAAAAGACAAATCTCAGAGACTATTAAACACAATACCAGACAATTTAACATCTGAAGAGTCCATCAGAATGCTTGCTATAGCACAGTTGCGACCCGCTCAAGAAAAAGCTGAGAAAGAAAGAAAAGCAAGAGCAAGATTCCATATGAAACTTGCATATGATAAAACTAAAGAGCCCAAGAAAAGAAAAATGGCAACCCATACTTGTAAACAACGGACAGCACACATTTCTATGGATGAGACAATTTGTCCCTGTTGCCATGGCTCCTTCGAGGAAGAACAGAGAGAAAGGATTGATATGATCTGGGTAGAGTGCGAAAGTTGTAAAATATGGATGCATACCGACTGCATACCCATCAGCCATGCATTTGATGAAAATGCTGAATTCATATGCCATATGTGTGATTAACAGTTTGGATCATAAACTAGAAAAAAAATCGTTCTGAAACTACTACCATTTTCTTTAAAATGCACGGAAGAATTGTCATATGTGTATTTGTATTTGTATTTTGTATATGTTCTTTTTTGTGATTTCTCCGTTGACTAATTACAATTGACAAGTTAATGACCACTCACATTACTGCAAAATACAAACATGTATTGCATTAACATCAATTGATAAACATTAAGAGTAAAGAAGAAAATTTTTAATTCATTTTCCCCAAAATATTAGAAAGACTCATGTAAAATTAAATATGATAATTAAGTAAAACATTCAAATCAAACAATTCAATGAAATTTGTTTTTATTTCTTTCACTTTAGGATTTTGAAACAGAACCAACTTTGCAAAATTTACAGACAGATGAAGAGATAATTATTCACAATGCAGTAATTAAGGGACATCACATATATCATGTTCCACCACCCATGCTTGAACCACCAGTGCGTTTAAGAATTGACCGAGAGTATACTAATATAAAGGATGAAAATGCATCATTAGTGTGGGTTCCTGAACTAGAATCCTTTGATTCTGAATTTCATAACATGATTATCGATGAAAAAAAATACATAAGATTGTCAGATATTGCTGGACTTCCAATCGGTCATGTTCCATGGGGCATGAGTGCAGCTTTTAGGAAGCTCCTTGATAGGGACTGTCATTTGTATGCTATCCCCACGGGTAAGGCTGTACCTAGTTTTGAACCTTGGCCTCCACAACAGGAGAAAGGAGGTGGTATGGTAATTCCATGCAAGTATGTTATAAGGTGCACTGGGACAAGAGGATCAAAAGTTAAGGATATGCTACAAACTGCTATCGATAACATGCCTGAAGGAAAGGCAATGTCCATTGAAGAATCATGAATACCCCCAATGGCTGATATTGTTTTTTTTTCCAATTATACATGCATGTATTAAAATTTTTAAAAATTAGAACTACAATTTATATGTTATTGTATACATATACATGTATAAAGTTCCCCGAACTTATCATCGAAGCAATGTCACAAATTTGACGTCACCTGTAAAAAATACAGGTAAATACTAACAGATTAAATACATATGTGAGAAGGATTAAATGTTATAGATATCATCTTTAAATTAATCTTGAAAGTTAAAGGTATGGAATTCATTATCAGAAACGAGGTGATTAATGTATCATATACCGGTAACTGTTTACAAGTCCTCAATTCTTCCATTTTCTAAACTGTCATGTAGTCACATAAATCTATAACCGACTTTAATGGATTTGAAAACAAACATTTCACTTTTAAGAGAGAAGAAATAAATTTTTAGTCTCAAATTTTATAATACACTGTTGACAATATAAATATATTACTGTATACCCCATTTGAGGCCCCTTTGTGATATCAGTTCGGAACCGGAAACGTTATTCGGAACTAGGAAAATTACCACTGGTGAAATATCCCATAATACTATGATATAGAGTACGACTTTCACTAATGTGGTTGATAAATTCATTCATTAGACTACACTTGACTAATTGATACCACATAAATTCATCTTTTCTCCCTTTCTACAACGAAGAAAACAAAAAATCAGAAACCTGTTCGGAACTGGGAAAACGACTGTACATGATGATAATGCAGTAGCCAGTACAGTAAGTGTACATACAGCTACAGCGTGATTTCATTGATAAAGACATGAAATGTTGCATGTATGTACGAAACAGTTGATGTTTAACTTGAAATGTTATATCTTACCCTATAGGATTTATCAATTAAAAAATAAAGTATAAAGGAAAAAGGGGGGGGGGGTGTTAAATTAAGGTTAATTACTTCATTCATCACTTCATGTGCTGAAATTCTATCCATCGACATGTAGATGTATATACTGTGTGCATAAACGTAATGTAGTATTTTTGATATAAAGATGTTGATATATGTAATGATGTACTCTTCTAATGGCAAATGTAAGGGGTGCCCCTTCTTTTTTCAGGCAGTGACCCTAAAAAGCAACATTTGCCTTTCACTGTCAAGGGACCTCTTGAAGTTGAATCAATGAATGGATATTGTATTGATCATTATTATCCTTGATTTTTTAAAAAGGAGTATCAGTATTTTTTGATAATCATGTTAAATGCTACATGTATATATATATATATATAAAATCAACATTAAATAAAAGTATTGAATTAAATTGATTAATATTCAGATCAAGAATTAGCTTTTCCTAAAAAAAACTCTTCATAAAGCTGCTATTTTTATCCTTAGAGACCAAGCGTGCTTGATAGCTAGCCCCTATCAACATTATTATATTAAATATATACTAAAAATAGGGGCTACTGATTATGCTTGGAAGTCTACTAATAAACGTACTATAATTCTTTTAGCACAATTCATAATTAAGCCTTAGTGTGAGTATATAGTAATTATGATTTATAAAATTTTATTGCTGTCAGAATGAATTGTTGCTCAATTGCAGATGCAGAAAAAATCTCAGAAAATCACAATATATAAGATGATCTTGTAAAGAAGAAATAGAGGAAAAATCAAATTCAGCATGTGAAATGCAGAGTTACAAAGAAAAGGAAGATGGGAGGTTAGAGACTTTTACATTGTTTCAAGTACTATTATCTAATTTTAAGTAGTGATTGAGGGTTTGATTATCATACTTCTCTATCCCACTGATAACATTAGCACATTAGGGCCTTTTTGGGTGAGTGGTCTAAAATAAAGCTATATGTATGTGATGGAAATACATGTAATTCACATAGTCTCCCATTCACTTACGTTACAGGTCGTAGATGCAAGCTTGACCTTGTGCCCCTCTCTGTATAATATACTAAAACATATGCTAATAGCATATTATACACAGAGGGGACACGGGGTTATTGCTTCTATGACCTGTGACTTCAGTCAGTTCTGGGTTTGAATCCCTCGATCCTTCTCTCCTTGTCAATATATACCAAGGGAAGTTAATTAAGGTCTTTGTTTATTAAACGATAAACAAAATATTTATTGTACTGTAGTTTTGTTTGCTTGATTCTTCAGTCTTCTTTAATTTACACAGAAATTTAGACATATGCAACAAACCTATGTGAAGCAGTGAGGGATCATTGACGTGCCACATAACATGACATGAAACATATGACACCGAATAGCTACCTGTGGGATTTGAACTTGAGACATTTCAATCTAATAGCTAAGCTCCCAACAAATTGAACTAAGCTGAATCATATATTAAACTGACATGTGGAACTACAAACAATGTAAAAAATATGCATACATTCTGTACTATACAGTATAATTTTGCTTATACATATACAAGTACTAGAAGTAATTTTCACTAGTGATATGGTAATATGCTACTTAGTTTATTTGATATTCATATATAATATTGTAGAAAGCTAAAAGGGTTGAGGGAGGAAGAAAAATGTGATAAAATGTCATAAATTATAAATGATCTTGAATGAATTTTCATTTCATACGGTATTTATGAAGCGAGTTGTTTGTTTTATATCCCGAACCTTGGCGAGGGGATATAAAACACACAACGAGTTTCATTAATACCATATGAAATGAAAATTCATTTCAGATTCTTTTTATCACATGTTTACACTCAGTTTAAATGTGTTTATTTCATAAACACAGCCTTGACAAAATTCTTATCCATGCTATGACGTCAGCTATGTCATAAATTAATTTATGACATAGCGATATTTCACTGCTTAAACAGAAAACATGTGATAAATATATATGTATATTGTTTTAGTAAGAAATTGCAGAGTTATTTCTTATCATCAATGTAGCTTTTTTAAGTAAAGCCAGTAAACATGTGTAAGATTATTTTTTTCCCATTATACATCTATCAATTAACGATTCACTTTCTCTTATATTTTCTTTATTTAGGGCCCTGCTTCATAAGTGAGTGCCCTATACTGTAGTAATCACTCTGTCTGTCCGTCTGTCAACTAAACTTAAACATTGGCCTCATCTCTTACGCTGTCACAGGTAGAGCTTTCATATTTTGCATGTATGTTCCTTATAACAAGACCGTTCAGTTGGTATCAAGATTTTTGATCATGTGGCTTTGACATCGACCTTTGACCGGCATTTGAAAAACTTTAACATTGACCATAACTGTGTAACCGTCAGAAGTAGGGCTTTCATATTTGGCATGTGTGTTCCTTATGAAAAGACATTTCTTTTGATATTATGGGGCCTTGACATTGACCTTTGACCTGCATTTGATAAACTTTAACACTGACTGTAACTATTGAATTATTAGAAGTAGGGCTTTAGTATTTAGCATCTGTGTTCCTTGTGACAAGACCTTTCCATTGATACAAAATTATAGTCAAGGTCATGGCGACAGGCATCCATTTGGCCCCTAATGACTGTCAGTTTTCTACTAAATTTAGTAAAAGTATTTGTCCTTGTTATGCACGATTGCAAGTACTGTTATATTTTGCCACTGGAATCTATTTAGATTTGTTGACATTTGAGGTAGATCTATGCATGGAATTAAAAAATAAAATCGTAATTTTTGGTGTATTGTTTAGGGAAGCTTATTCAGAATTGTTTTGTTAAAGCACTTAATTGTATGGACATGTAGTTCCAAGTTAAATTTCTGATTTAGTCTCTTATGTACATGTATGTGTAGTTTTTAATTTACATCTCTTGTTTCAGAAGCAGGATTAAGATGACAGAAGATCAGTGACAAAATATCAATGAGAGGACATTAAAGAATGCAATTCTCAATGTACACAACGTCGCAAGTTTCAAATTCTTACAGGAACACGTATTTGTGAAAATTCAGATAGTTTGATTACAAGGACAGAACATTGATTTCATTCATTTGCTCTGGTTTTGTTTTATCTTGAAGTGGCGAAATGAAACGCTGTAAACATTTTCAAAACACAGGAATTTAAAAAGCTTTGTTTGTCAGTTACTTTGTGAATGTTGTATGTGCAAGTTTAAACATATACTGAATACTATTAAACAATTGTGAATTATTATTGTATTTCTTTTGTTTGTGTATTTTTTTTTTGTCTCTGAAAATGTGATGGCCTATACAGTAGATATATTAGATTTCAAGATACAAAATTAGCTGTCAGTTTTTATTGAATTGCAAGAGGTTGATTTCTACCATTACTTCCTGGGAAACAACATCGGCATCTTTACTACATAATTAGTACATTTATTACAAAATGTCCTAGTTTCAGCAGGTTTCCGCCAGTTTCCGTAGCGGAAACCTCCTTTGGTCTCCAGCTGGTTACAGAAAAATTTAATTTTCCAGTTTATATGGAGGATATGTTCTGAGTTCAGCTGGTTTCATTTATGTACATTTCCTTAAATGTCCTGGTTTCCGCCAGTTTCCGATGGCGGAAACTTGCTGGAAATGTCCCAGTTACTGGAGGTTTCCGCAAGGTTTCAGTTGCGGAAACATCAAGTTTCCGGAAGGTTTCCGCGCGGAAACCTTCCGGAAACCTGCAGTAACTGGGACATTTCCAGCAAGTTTCCGCCACCTGAAACCTGGCGGAAACTTCATGTTTCCGCAGGGTTTCCGCCAGGTTTCCGCAAACGGAAACTTGGGTTTTTTTGCAGTGAAGGCTTGCCTTATTTGGAGCATGCATATGCTCATGGTGTATAGTGTAATCAAGATATAGGAATTTGCAAAGTTTGCCTCATTTGGAAATTGTTGCCCGTTTGAATTCGTGTAATAAGTTACCGTACGTTCAGATTTTCACTCATTTTTATTTTAACATCGGTTTTGATGAGATGATAGATTAAAATGTCGTGATATTTTTTTAATATAAAGATATAAATCTTGACTGCAATTCTGTGACCAGTCAGAGGAAACTATATATTGATATGATTGAATGTTGCTTTAAACATTTGAGAAATCAGAAATATTTTGAATAAAGCAATCTTAGTGTCAGGGTTGGAAATAATTCATAAATCAAAATGATCAAAACACACAGGTCGAAATCGAGAGACGTGACTGACGTAATTCTATCCATGCATCTAGAAGTCATTTACACAAGGCCTGCATTTAGATTTAATAGATCCAGATCCAGCTGATACTGTAAAGATAATTTGTGCATGTATTCTCAATTTTCTCAATCTTGTCGCTACAATATTGGTGATAAAGACGTATATACTGAATAATTTGATACACAGTTAATTTATACTCCAATGTAGTTTCCTCTCTATGTTAATAGTTATGTATAGTATATTTATAGAAAAATTAATGATATTGTACAATTGCCTCTTCTACAAGGCAAATATACAAATGTCTCCTTTTTCAGATGAAAAATGGCAAAATTTATCCTTCACATGGGTTACTGATCTTTTACTAGATCAAATGAAAGAGGTGTGCGACTACTTGGAAGCTAAATTGAGCTTTGTGATTTGATTGATACCAATCAATGACACGTTTTCCCAAAGTTTGGGAGAGATGACTTTCCATGATTAAGACGATTAAATGACTACAGTTATTCTTATATGATCATGCTTAAAATGTAGGAATGATCAACATTAAATGTATTACTATATTCAAATAAATAATATTAAACAAACTGAGTAAGTCATGTTATTTTCCAACCATTATAGATTTAATGTTTGTTTGGCGAGGTAAACCTAATTTTATTGGTTTATTTAATTTATACATTTTTGTTAATTTCCTTTGGTTTTGTCTTGTTTTTCATTTTATATTTTGGGGGTTTTTTTTGTACTTTTTTTTTACCTGAGTTAATAAATAAAGAACATATATACCTTTTAATTTTGTGCACCGGATGACATTTCCACAATTTATGTCTCTTCAGTGAGAGAAAGACTATTCCTTTATTCCAAGCGTAAGAATTGAAAAGTGTTGTGTGCTATTCTATTAATGAATGTTGTATATGCATGGATATGCATAATAGTTACTATTACAAGAAGAGTAAGAAGTATTAGAACATTTTGACAACTTTTGATGTATCTTTAGTGATGCTGATAGACAAAAGGTTATAATTCTAATAATATATGAATATTTAAAGAACAGATTTAAATCATAGTGGCCTAAAAAGTGAGTTCAATTACAAAACAAAACTAGTAGTCAGAATTTCAAAATTAGTTTCTATATTTACAACTTCGTCATCAACATCTTTTAGCTTATCTAATAGTTTCACTATGTAATCGACAATTTTCACATCAGAAACCTTTTTATCTGCCAGTTTCAGCGGATCTGTGTTGCTGAAACCTTACTTGTTTTAGTCTATACGATGAAAATGTTCTGGTGTCACCTTTTTACTTACTTTTTTTTTTTATTATGTTTATTAGTTTCCTTCAATTTTCTTGGCCTGAAATATGTTAGTTTCCATTTGTGTCTTGAAAAGTCTCGGTAACTGCAGGTTTCTGCAACTTAGACTTCATTTTGCCCCAGGTTTTCGCTATATTCCAGAGTGAAGATAGTTGATGCATGTCAAGTACGTACGTCTGATGTTCATAATCATAATGCTAAATGAAACCGATATGGGCATTTGCAGCTTCTAGTGATATTGAGTAGTTCCGTTAAACGTTCAACAAAGTTATTTCCCATTTAGGATGGTATCTGACGTAAACGAAATACGACGTCTTGAATCTCTTATAGAAATACCATTCATTTCTCTGAATTTAAGGCTGATTTCTACAGTCTTTCAGGAACAAACAATTACTTTATGTCAGATATACCAAATGGGAAGGAAATTTAGGTAATGAAAAACCCGAAAAGTATGAAACCACTAATGAATATATCAGTATTCAGAAGAAGGAAAGATAAGTTACTGGAACAGCCGTATGACAGTTACGATACCGACTTAGGACGGTCCTTTGATATGACAAAAGTCAATATTGGTGCGGTTAACTGGTTTACGAACCTACCTTTCCACTCAACGCAACAGCAGAGTAATCAAAGGACACACATTTGAAGATAAATGTTCCTCCACATAGAGATCAAGGGTCAACAAGTGTCTCAGGTTGAGAGGTCATAAAATATATAAACAGGTATAGTAATGTAATAAAAACATGGTATCAAAAATATATTATGCGACATCAAAATGAATGAACAGTGCTCTGCCGGTCTTATATCGAGCTCAGACTTTTGATCTGTAGGAGTACCGACTAACAGTCAGATGGGACGAGGTTCAGGATTATGTCTTCTCTGATGGATAACTGCACAAAAATTTTGAAAGTGACGGAAAACCCCAAATAATCAACCAACGACCCGGTGAACCTATAGAGTCAAAGTGACCTACATCGGTTCTGATTAAATTCAAGTAAGCTACCTGCGAATTATATGTTTAATGACTATTTCGCTTTCCCGAGTCTCAGGTTGAACATTATATACAATACATTGATTAATGCAGTCAATAATCACTACAATTCACTGAGATTGAAAAATGTATCTACTAAACTTATTATTATTATAGTATTAAATAAAAAGTCCGAAACAAAAGGTGTTGATTTCCCATTGAAACTAATCATTACAAAAATTTCTTTATCGTGTTTGTGACACACACATGATATTAAATTCACAAACAAGAAATTGTATACAGCAAATTCTACAAAAAAAAAAATAATAATAATAATACTAACAGAACTGTCTTTCTGTTAAGATGATGACAAAGAAAACAATGTTAGTACTAATCTGCAAAGAAAAACAAGTTCAGTGTAAGTATTTCATGATATACACATCGTCAAAAATCCAAGCACGTGTTCCCACCCAGGCATATCCCCTATCGTCTACGTCAATAGACAAAGGATACTTGATCCCATCCTTCTGTGTAGCCAGGTACTGTATAAAATGACCATCCTGGTTCACTATGTGAATACAATGGTTTTTATAATCTGTGATAAGGAGGTGACCAAGACGGTCAGAACACAGATCGCAAGGATAAAACGTAGAATTGCTGCCATGTCCGGAATATGTATATCGGTGGTCCCCATTCTTCTTGAACACTACGATCTTCTCCCAGTTATCCGATACGCAGATGTCGTCTGTGAGCTTGTTGATGACAATGTAGTAGGGTTTCTTCAGATGTTTACTCTTCACATCTCTGACTACCAACCCATCGGCATTGTAGATTCTTATTTCTCCTTCTATACCGACCACCAGCTCCCCACTCCGTAGCATGCATAGTCCTAGTGGACTGGAATTTCCAGTAGTGAAGAGTGAAGAGAGTGATCTTTCGGGAGTAATGTCATCACTGTTATGTTTTCAATATTGCTCTCTGTGGTGACCGTCTCTGCTTTGCAGCCCTTCTTTAATACTTCTCCTTCATCTTTAACGTTAGTAGAATGTTTGGTATAATCGATAGCGGCTAGTTTTCCAAACTGTTGTTGTAAATTTTCTCTTGAAATACAACCTGGAGTAAACTGTAGAAAAGGATATATAACATCAATATGGATCAAAGTGACATTCACTGAGTCTTCGTCTCGCTGATTCATGAATTTCAACAGGTCAACCGGGTCATCTGATCGTATGTGTTTATCAAAGCAGAGGATTTCTTCATCAAGATGGCTTATCTTCGCCTTGGTGATTCTGACTTTTTCCTGTAAAATCGGCAAGATGCTTTCATCTTTAATCTTCTGTAGATTCTTCATATTTGCAGCCAATATGTCATCTACGTCCCTATGAATATTTTGTGCACTGTCTTTCATCTTCTGTTCAATTTCGGCAATGGTGCCTAGAATGTCCTTTTTTGAACTATTTAATCGTTCCAATTACTTGTGTAGATGAGGTCGGATATTTTGAGACATTGTCTGCAGTTGGGATAAGGCTTTTGATTTGAAGGCGTCATGGATATCACTAATGCTAGAGAACTGGTGTTTCCCATGATTCTCCACTATACAGTTCGAACAGACAAGAACTTGACATTGTTCGCAGTAAAGTTGATAACGCTCTCCAGGATGAAGGGGACACTCGGTCTGTGTGTCCGTTTTTCGTCCTATCCCAAACGTGTATGAAACAGCTTCATGTTGGCGGTAAATCTTTTTGGATAAGTGGTCGTCTTTACAGGGGG
The DNA here is from genome assembly GCA_035048485.1 of Pteria penguin. NCBI lineage: Eukaryota > Metazoa > Mollusca > Bivalvia > Pterioida > Pteriidae > Pteria > Pteria penguin. The sequence goes on along the minus strand of CM068590.1, from coordinate 5,735,988 downwards.
AGCAGAGTTTGATCTCGCATGGTTTACAAAAATGATCCGCTGTATTGTCACAATAATCGCATACTGTTGGCCACTGCGCTTGCGCATCATCATCGGACATAACTTTCTTGATTTTACCCCAATGCCAAACTCTGAAATAGAAGTAAACAGAAGTAGGACAATAGACTTTTTTCTCTAAAATCTTTACTTATTTATCCAGAAAGTCATTCTGGAAAGTGCTGAAACGACAGATGACTGGAGATCCTTACCTGATGTTGGCGCCAGTTTAGCAGTGCAAATTGCAGTATATCCAAGGTGTCTTGTTTGACATAATCAAAACTATAAATGATAACAAAAACTTGATTTCAGAGTTGTGAATTCAAATATATATGATAAAATAATCTGAGATGCATTTGTAAAGCGATGTCATGCTTTGGTTGAAAAAATGTGAAGGAAGTGATATTCCTTTAGATATAATCCAAAATAAAGTATATTGTTAATTTGTTTCTCATTAACGAAATGTCTACAATCCCCACCCCACCACCGCCACACGTACATATACACATACGCCTAACTAACACATTTATTCATTAATTTTTGCTTTTTTATGAGTGTGTTAGACACATGTTGACATTACAATGGCCCCGAACCCCGCTGTCACTGTTATTACAAACGAAAAGATACAATTCAGCATAAATATGACTAAAATCCATCGAAGTACAAAGTCACGTAATGTACCCTTTTGGGAACCTTTACATATGACAATGTCCTATTTCATGAACAATTTAGATCTTAACCTACCTCAATGTCTGTTAAGAGTAAATTCCACTAGGCTGCCATGAACAGTCAACCGCTAAACAAATTTGACGTCAGTAATCTACATGGTTTGATTGTGGTCGATAAATTTTAAATATCCACATGTTGAAGGTCACAGTTAAATCGAACAATAGCAATACTATATAATGGAGGATTAACAGGGTAGGAGAAAGAAGGACGACAAAATCAGGGAGCGAAGAGCAAGACATATTGCACGCACCAGAGAAAAGCACAAATAGCGTTGGGTAGGGTGGGCGTAAAAGCGAAATATTTTTCATAAAGCCTTTGCAAACAATACTTTTTGTTCCATTTATAAACATTTTTCTTTGATATGTCTAGATATAAAAGTATTAAAGTATTCTTCACAATAATCCATTGAACATTGATAAATATATAAAAGAACATTGTGAGGCAAATAAGCATCTAGTAATTACTGTTTGGTATGAATATTAACTCTGGTTATTTGGTTTTGGGGGTTTTTTTTCTTCATTTATTTATTGGGGATTTTTTTATTTGGACATACGTGTATATTTAGACATATTTGAGATAAAAGAAGGCAACACTAGAATACGAGATAAACTACATACGGTTTGTATCTTACCAAAGAACTCTATTAATACCCTCCTTCCAATTCCCAGTTAATACACGATTATATCTATTTTTGTGATTTGATGCTTGACTTAAACTCATCATCATAAGAAGTCTCCAAATATTCATTTTTAGAGAAAAAAATTGGAAGTAGTCCATGTCACTAAATTAATTCCATTAAATCTATATTAGATGAAAGTACGTTTTTATTTATGTTTTTAAGAATTTGTTCCAGTTTCGAATGTTTATTTAAAGATAAATATTTTGAAAACAGATATTTTATTTATCTATCTATATAAGAAATTTCACCTTATTTGCAATATAGTTCAAAACACCTCCCAGGATGATCGGAGCACTCGGAGTGTGTGACCATTTTAGCCTAACCTCGGATGATCGGAACACTTGGAATGTGTGACCATTTTAGCCTAACCCCGGATGATCGGAACACTCGGATTGTGTGACCATTTTTAGCCTAACCCGGATAATTGGGACACTCGGATTGTGTGACCATTTTTAGCCTTACCCCGGATAATTGGGACACTCGGATTGTGTGACCATTTTAGCCTTACCCTGGATGATCGGGACACTCGCATTGTGTGACCATTTTTAGCCTTACCCCTGATGATCGGGACACTCGGATTGTGTGACCATTTTTAGCCTTACCCCTGATGATCGGGACACTCGGATTGTATGACCATTTTTGGCCTAAACCCGGATGATCGGACACTCGGATTGTGTGACCACTTTTAGCCTAACCCCGGATGATCGGGACAATCGGATTGTGTGACCATTTTTAGCCAAACCCCAGATGATCGGAGCTCTCGGATTTTGTGACCATTTAAACCTTACCCCGGATGATCGGGACACTCGGATTGTGTGACCACTTTTAGCCTATCCCCAGATGTGTATGGGACAACATCATGCTCTCGATAAAACTTCTAGGATAAGTGCTCAACTTTACAGGGACCACAGTTTGATATCGCATGTGTATTGTCACAGTCATCGCAAACTGCTGTCCACTGCGCGTGCGCATCATCATCGGTCATGACTTCCTTGATGTAAGGCTGATACCCATACCTTGCAATACATCAGCATTTATGTCTAAAAATTCAAAATTTCCTTTCAGTGAACACCAAATATGTCTTTGTATACCAGTTTTGTACTTTCGTATGTACAATTAGGAAACCAAAACTCTTGATTTTGACATGTTTCTTAAGAACTGCTGTGACGGGTGCTGCATGCAAACAGGAGACGCTTACTCTCCCCGGGCACCTGGGCTCACCTCGGAATTTTTCAGTATTTCGGGGTTCACAACAGTTTCTTTTTGAAACTTACACGATTTTGTATCTGTCCTTGGACTTTGAGAATGATTAACGGTTTGGTACTTCTTCAATATTGATTTGATATTATATAAGTACCATATTCCGAAATACATCGATACAGAATAAAGGGACGACGAAAACGTGTTACTTTTGTATTGAGATGTCTCTAACATGTCTGGAAGCAACGTTCGCAAAAGAATGGCCTTTTAGAAATAACCAAACAAATAGACTTAACTGGAAATTTTTCGTCCGTACTCCACTTGCTGCCCTCTCACATATACACAAGCACAGACGGACCTTTTGTATTTTCTTGATTTAACCATGGACACAAGAAAGAAACACAAGTTATTATTCCATTTAATACGACTGTAAAAAAGGCATAAATAATTTTATATCTCCTTTTTCCTTTTCGCACTAATTCAGAATTTTAAGAAAAAAGAGGAGTTAATGGCTCAGTTATGTGGCAGAAGTCACCATGGAGCTATACAATAAGTAAACTTCTCATGTCCCAATATCTAATTCTAGTGAGATAACATTACTGACAAGGGCTTTAGTTTAAACCACATTTAACAATTTTTCATTTCTTTATAATTGTTCTATCTATTGTTGGAATCACAATACCCTCTATTCTCTATTTGTTCGAATGCTGCACACGCGTTTATTTAATATACTATGTTGAGATGTATTTCTACATATAATATATTTCTATAGTAAGTTAAAATTTAACCTACCTTCCTGATTATAATCAGTCAAGTGCAATGATAGCCAGTAATAAGCACTCGCCCAGTGTGCAACGAATTTTTGCAAAGCTTGACGTCATGAACTTAGTTTGATTGATGTATGCAAAGTTTTAAAAGGCTGCATGTTAAAGGCTGCAATTAAATCGATATATAAATAACCAAGATAATGGGGGACGGCAGTGCAGGGTACAGAAGGATGCAAAAAGATAGAGAGAAGAGCAAAGTGCATATATCAATATCTTAATACAACAAGTGGCGGAAGGTGGAATGGGGTGATGATGCATAGTAGTTCAGACGTATAAGGAGGCAGTTAGGGGGCATATTACCTCATTGAATGTTGTTATTGTCCCCTGCTGTTCGCGAAAGCATGGGGACATTAAATCACATGTGGCAAGACCTTAAACTTGTTCATAACTTATTAACCGTAAGACGTGAGGTCTTCACATTTGGCGTGCGTGTCCCTAATTGCAATACCCTTCTATTGGGACCAAATTTTGTTTTTTCAAATATATCTACAGTCAGAGGTGAACGCCAAAAAAAAAAAAAAAAAAAAAAGAGGAGGAAATAGGTAAAATGTGGAAGAAAAAAGAATTTGGGAGAGACAGAATCAGTTCTTTCAGAAGGGTTCTATATTCCCGAGGGGTCTGAGAATCGCCTGGGATTCCAACAGCTCCTGGTTGGAAGCCCGTGTGTTTGAATACTGAAATGGCCAGTATTCCTGACTACAAATAAAGATCTATATGAACATGCACTCTTCCGTTGTGATTTGTGTCTTAGATATAAAGTAGAAGCATAATTTATTGCATTCTATTTTGTTGAAACTAGACAATAATGCAGTAAATCTGATATTACGTGTCACACGGTCATCAAGATCTCACCAACAAATATTATCTAGAAATTCTGATAGAAAAGTTTGATATATTTTAAAACTAGAACACAAAACTCTATAATGTGTTGCAGTATAGAGTGTTAGTGGTCTTTTAGTTTTAAAGTACCGGACTTTCCTTTGCAGGGCTACTTAGAATCTTCATAATATATTTAAGTCGTGTTTAATGATAAACAAATACCCTCTGTCATTATTTGCTGATAAGAATATATCCAAGCCACTTTAGTTTAATTTTACATCGTTTTTGTTGAGTACGCATTCTGTAACACACTGTTGCGCAATGATTCTCAGCCTTATTGTTTATATGATTTTAGTATCCGATGTGACTTAGGAATTAGAATTTTCGCAATACGTATATATTATGGTCACTAGGAACACAACAATGGAATCAGTAATATAGCAACAATAAATTGATTGATAGTGGAAAACATTATGCATTTAGGCTACTTATATTCATTTGGTGATCATCAACATTTATTATTTCATTTTGTACATTTATATTGTGCCACCTACATGTATTATTTGGCAATTTAAAGGGGAGGAAAACAGATCGCTCCTCCAACTGTATTCTCCTCTGATCATAATACGTCTTGGGAAGAAAAAGGAGGATGGGTGACGTAAAACAATGTTGTAGTCAGAGGAGGCACAAGAGGACCTGTATTTCTCTCTCCTTTGACTCTTCATATTTCAATTCATAAAATTTTATTACCACTTTATCATGAAGGATTTTCAATTTCTCTATCTATTTTTTTCCCTGTAAGTCGTACTTTCAGCGAAAACCACTTTTCTGAGTATATGATATCCCTACGTTTAGGTTTTGGGGTACACCACTAAGCAACAACAATGATTAGAAATTTCTAATAATTCCATATTCCATAGTCAGTATTTTATTATTATTATCTAACAATTGTGACGTCATACAATTTCTATATCATTTCTCGTAATTTTACAACAGTTTTCATAGAACTGATTGACGTCACAATGGTCAGACGTTAAATAGCTGCTCAAATGGGATGTGGCTCTGTATAATGAAAAGACCCAGTACTTGTGACTGGGTCCTGGGTTCGAAGCCTGCCGGTGTCCTTTTTGATGTCTCATGTCCTGGATCTTTTGGCATGAGAAAAGGCATTCACTACACTGGGTGTATTACAAAGCTCTAAATTAAAGATTACTGTTTAAATATCGATCAGATGACATGACCATATAACTGAAATTATCTTGGTGTGACGGAAACAACACTCCCCCCCCCTCCCGGATTTTCAATTGCAGTCAACTATGGATGAATATAAGCATTTGTCTTTAGGTCATTTCACTCCGCTTTGGTATGGGAAACTTTTGCCTTAAATTTGAATTTGTTTTATGAAGTCATTATTATAAGATTTTACATTTGCTCATTGTATATACACTGAAGGACATAAAGACATGGTATATTCCCGTAAAATAGTCACAAACATTCATATACTGCATACAAATTGGATCAAAGACAGAGCCAAAGCCGGTGTGGACTAATGGATAAGGTTCTCATGATATACAATATCAAGAGATCCCGGGTTCGACTCCCGCCCTGGGCACACTGGTGTTCTGTCTTTCGGATGAGACAGTAAAGACCGAGGTCCCGTGTCACGGTAGGCATGGCACGTAAGAGATCCCTCACTGCAAAGTGCAAAAATTTTCCTGTTATGAGGAAACAATTCATTTCACACTCTAGTAAAGAATCTCAGTTATTAGAGATTAGAGCGACACACATACGAAAACAGGAAACGCATCTTTTTAATTTTCATTCTGTCATTAGCCCATGAATAGAAGTGGACAATAAATATTTTTCATTATAAACCCCTTTTTTTGGTCGATATTTTTCTCCTATTGTAGATACTTGATAAGTTTCACATTGTCAGTATATTCTTCTCCGACCCAAGGCGTTTTCGCGACCGTCTACGTCTATAGACAAAGGGCGCTTGATACCATCTTTTTCTGAAGCCAGTTACTGTATAAAATGGCCATCCTTGTCCACGATGTGAACACAAAAGTTAATACAATCTGTGATAAGGACACGACCCTGTCGATCAGAACACAAATCGCAAGGATTAAACCTAGAACCACTGCCGTGCCCGAAATAGGTGAATCGGTGTTCCCCACACTTGGTTAATGACACGACCGTTGAACAGTTGTCTGACAAACAAATATCCCCTGTCAGTTTGTTTAAGGTAATATAATAGGGTTATTCATATGTTCACTCTTCACCTCTCTGACCAGCCGCCCGTCGGCATTGTATATCCTTATAGCGCCTACCTCCATACCGACCACTAGCTCCCCACTCATTAGTCGGCATAGACCTTGTGGTGTGGAACCCTTCATGGTGAAGAGTGTGCTGACCTGACCATGTGGAGATAATGACCAGATACACTGGTTGTCGCGATCACAGTACGGACCACGTTACCACACCCATCCAGTAAATCAAACAATTTAGAGCCAGAATCATGCGTCCGGGCTTCACTTGGTGATCGCAGTCTGATCCCATATACATTGTACACCACAGTGAACTCTGTCTCATATACTGGATTCGGAATCAATTTCATAGTTGGTTTGTTTTTCTGATTTCTTCCTGTAACAGTGGCATAATGGTTTTATCCTTGATCTTTTGTAGTTCCTTCAAGTTTTCTGCCAGTATGTCATCCACCTCATTATATATATGTTGCGCGCTAAATTTTATTTTCTGTTCAACCTCGACAATTGCGTTCAGAATGTCTTTTTGTGACTTATTTAATCCTTCCAATTCCTTGCGTAGACATCGTCGGATAGTCTGAGACAATATCCGTAGTTGGGACATGGCTTTGGATTTGATGACATCGTAAGCATCAATAATCCTGGAGAACTCATGCTTTCCGTGACTCTCCACTATACATGCTGAACACACAGGAACTTGACATGGTTTGCAGTAAAGTTGATAACGTTCTCCAGGATGATTCGAAAACTCGGACTGTGTAGCTGTTTTAGGTCCTACTCCAGACGTGTATGGCACAGCTTCATAGCGTCGGTAAAGTTTCTTGGATAAGTGGTCGTCTGTACAGTAGGGTTCTGCTGTATTATCACAGACGTCACAAACGGCTGACCACTGCACATGCGCATCATCCTCCGACATTATTATCTCCTTTCAATGATATGTCGATACAATGTTCTGAAATATATTATGACACAAGTGAAAAAAGATTTTAAAAAATTCCCCTTTTCTATAAATGAAAATACCTATACACTTTTAAGACATAGAAATATAAAGGATAACTTAACTTGATGGAAGTTTTGTAAATTTATACATGTACATGTTACATCAAGGGATGGATTCAACATCAATTTACGTAAAGAAATGTGTTCACAGTCAGAAATAACCCGATATAGACTTAATGTGTAATTTCTGTTTGACGAAAGGGATTACAGTACACGCACTCCTCACAATACCCTTTCCCCTCCTTTTCGTCCTTTTCTCGTTTTTGATTTTCCTTCATTCGTCTAGGGACACTAGACAGAACGCTTTAAAAACTGCAGTAATTATGTTTAATCCTTTTTTTATGAAAGTAATGCCCAAGAGAAAATCATTTCTTAGTTCCCTTCATGTTGATGTATCAGCTCATGTCAACTACCCTAAAAACAATCCCCTAAACCCCTCCCCTCAAACACATACACACCACCAATAAATGTGTTTGTACAGAGAAACATTTAATAGAACTTGTTGAAATTAATAGCCCAACTTAACAGTATTTTTTTCATACATTCTTTCATTCATATTCCTTTTCACTGATGTGTGATAACCATACTGGCATCACCATCCCCTCCTTCTTCTATTTCATGGAACTCCGCCATCAATGCATCATTGCCTTGAAAACCGAAGGTAAAGATATAATCCAGTATATGGCTAAAACAAACGTTATATACATATGTACCTAATAAATACATTATGTTAAAAAGTACTAAAATATCTCTGTCTTATTTCAGGAGTAATTTATAACAGAACCTACCTCTTGACCTATTGCGAATTAATTTCAACCATTGCTGACAATGAATACTTATTTCTGGTACCACAATTATTTCCGAAATTGTGACGTCAGAAACTGGATGAATTCTCATCTGCAAGTTAGAGTGGCTGCATCCTAAAGGCCGCAGTAAAATTAGATATATATATATTTTATATGAAGAGGGTGACAAAGTAGGATAAACGAGGAAAAAAAGATAAAGGCTGGAGAGAAAAGCAGGATGCATAATATATCTTAAAATAGGTTACGTAGAAAATAAAAAGGGGGTGGTGGTGGTGATGTATGGTCATGTCATAAAAAAGAGAAGGGAAAACCTATTTCTCGTCCTTTTTCTTTAGTGAACCCTTCATTTTTCCTCATACTCCCATACATACAACTCCAAGGAAATGTTGTTATTATTATTATTTTTTTCATTGCATGTTATTGCAAATGGTTCGGGATTTTTGTTCTAATAAATCACACTTGCAGAGAAAGCACCATTTTGAATGTTATAGTTTCGATGTGCATCTTCAACGAAAAGTATTATATATATATTTTTTCTTTCTCAATTGAGGATTTAGAACACACACCAAACAATTTTCGCCACAAATATGACATATATAGATTTAAGGTTGAAATAAATATAGAACATATATATCTTTTAATTTTGTGCACCATATGCGCATTTCGACAAGTTATGTCTCTTCTGTGATGCTCGTGGCCGATTAATTGGAATTCTCAAAATATATAAAAATATGAAGAGCAGTGTTGAAGCCAAAATGACCGAAAATTGAACCAACGAATCTATCTAAGGACAGAGCTATGCGTGAGGGAGATACTCCTTAGTTTCTAGAGTGATTTACTTAATTTGATGACTGAAAATTTGAAGTATATATTTCATGTCAGTACAAAAGCACTGAAATCAATATCGAAGAAGTACCAAACCGTTAATCATTCTCAAAGTCCAAGGACAGATACAAAATCATGTAAGTTTCAAAAAGAAACTGTTGTAAACCCCGAAATACTGAAAAATTCCGAGGTGAGACCAGGTGCCCGGGGAGAGTAAGCGTCTCCTCTTTGCATGCATCACCCGTCACAACAGTTCTTAAGAAACATGTCAAAATCAAGAGTTTTGGTTTCCTAATTGTACATACGAACGTACAAAACTGGTATACAAAGTCATATTTGGTGTTCACTGAACAGGTCATTTAGTCGCATTCCAGAATATTATCAATCATTCTAGAAAGAGGCACATCATATTTACGTACAAGATCCCCATAGCGACCGTAGAACTTCCTCAGTGACGATTTCAGACGTTCTTTAACATATCCCTGCAGGAGCAACTTAGTGGCCAGTCGTTTGGCCCCTGAAAACTAGACTTATGATGCCCTTGGGGACTATCAGTCCACCAGCAGTGACACCGGCCTAGTGGTTATAATAAATATAGAACATATATACCTTTTAATTTTGCGCCCCATATGCGCATTTCGACAAGTTATGTCTCTTCAGTGATGCTCGTGGCCGAATGATTGGAATTCTCAAAATATATAAAAATATGAAGAGCAGTGTTGAAGTCAAAATGACCGAAAAGTGAACCAAAGAATCTATCTAAGGACAGACCTATGCATAAGGGAGATACTCCTTAGTTTCTAGAGTGATTTACTTAATTTGATGACTGAAAATTTGAAGTATATATTTCATGTCAGTAAAAAGCACTGAAAACTAGAGTTATGAAAACATTCATACAATTAATGTCAAACTCCAGATTCGTCAACAAAATGACAGAGTAGTTTAGCAAATATTGACCTTCACATGTTAGCCCTCCTTTTTCGGATATCCAGGATCCGTCACTGATTAAGATTGCTCTTTCTTCAATATTTGTCAAGCATCAATGTCAAATGTTAGTTTCTATTGAGTTGGATTTAATATAGAGGATATAGAGGATACTTGAAACATGTCTTCTGAGTGAGACAATAGGTTTTATCCTAGGTAGTGTCCTTTATTTATTAGTGGGTCATTACAGAAATGTATTATTGAAGTATTAGCTAAAATACTCAGCCATTTTAGATGCAAAATCTGAAGTTTTACTTGTACGTGTAGTGAAAAAGGAGTGGACCGGCTCTTAGGTTTTGATTTCTGGCAGTTCACTTAATTTTGCTACTTTTGAAATAGTTTTCTAATTTTGGCTAATTAATTTGTAGTGAGCAACTCATTCTCATATCAAGGACCTCCCATTTACCTAAATTACATTTTAAAAAGCATTTTACCATTTGGTGTCGAGAATTTCTATCTATTGACACAAATTAAATATCGGTCTTTTATAGCACATTATTACAAAAAACCAGAATGTCTAAACATATATGTATGAACTGTACATTGTTAAATTTAAGTATAAACCATCATTTTGTTTTTATTTCTTATATTTCTATGTTTTGTAGTATCATTTCACTAGCACCCCCCCCCCACCCTGATTTCTTATCGTATGAAATTTTCACTACTTACAATGATATAGCATTTCCGTTGTCTTCCTAAGTCAGACAGTTTGCTGAAGACGTTTACCTTACAACCTTAATATAAGGAACTTATGACAAGAAATCATTAAATCAATTGTTTATGTATTGTAGTACTAACCATTCGGAATTGACTTGACCTTATATATCTGTAGGAGGCGATCCATCTATCTTAGCTGATATTTGGTTAAAATATATACATTTGCAAAGGCGTTTATTAACCTTTACAACTTGCAACAAGGTTCATCAGACATCTCCTCCGACCTAACGCTAAATAAGAAATCAAACACTGCAAGAATTGTACTGGCTATGGAAATTGCGATTGACTTGGCTTTTAGTTGATCCATGAATGTCGTATCCAAACATCGCAAGGATAGACCTGTGGTTAATCTACAAAAAGTTTCATCCTCCGCCTCTGGAGGAAATGAGAGATATAATTATTATGTAAATGGTCCATCATACTTATTTTTCCCTTTTTTCGAAATTAATTTTACCAACGTCTGATAATTTGCATAAATTCATGAAAGAAGACTATTAGGTGTATACTGTGTTTGTGGAGCAGAAGTAGCTCAATCGTTAAGAGATTTCGTGATAGAGCCGTCCCTAGTTCAAGTCCAGCCGTTGGTTTTGCTACAGGTGGTTTTGCAACGGGTGTTGCATGCAATATTGGACTCTTACTCCTCCTGGGCACCTGGTGTCACCTGAATATAATTGGGGTTTGCATTTGTCTGAATATGACATTGTGCACGACTTTGAGATGTTTGTAACCTATCGATGCCTCTTTAGGTGCAGTGTTAAGGTGGTAGACATGGCTTTTACTTCGGGTGGGTCTATTTCATACTTCATAAGTACAGTAACCTGGGTTTGTTGCAAAACGTTAACATTCCTCTAAATCAGTTGTAATTTTAAATACACGCCAGAGCATCATAGGAGCAATCAGTTGGCAACTACATGTACAGACTGACAAGAAGTAGCTGAGGTCGAAAACGCACGACCTATATTTTCAGGTAGCGATAATTTTAAATTATGAAACTAATGTAGTCCACAATGATGGCGATCTTGTAGTAATGAACTTGGTCAAGGTCACGACACATCCATCAGCATGAACAATCGGAGCACCTCGCCAGTTGCCGTCACATAGTTCGAAAGTGAATCATAAACATATTTCCAGAACTTTTGTATCACATGACCACAAAATGTCAGATGATGCTTATGTTGCATGCGGTTAAGTTGTTTCTTTTAACGCTATAAAAGGCAAAACGCATATGATAATATCCCCTATATTTAATGAAAAATATTCATGTTGTATATATTCATAAGATCAAATAGTATGTTTTTAGTATAAATACTATATACATAGTATTTTATTTTCTAAAATAAAAAAAATATATTTTATATTATATTGTTTTCCATTTTTTTGTCTCATTACAATATCTTTTTCCGCTAATTCTTTAAAATTGGGCATTCTCAGTATGCTTACCTCCGAGTTTTATTTTCAATTATTTTCAAGACGACATTAGGCCAGGTGTTCAAATTGGTTATGAAACACCCCCATGACCTTCAGAAGTTTCCTTATACGACCCGGTATGTTGCAGTCACCATCGTTCTGACTACAATGATATTGACATTGGAGATATTCAATCTGCGGTCAAGGTCGTAACACACAACTTTTAGTGTATCTCAGAAGGAAAGACGCTATTGGGTCTTTCCATTCTATCTAGGTATTTCCCATGTGAAAAGGTATTTGACGTCAAACAATTGTGACGTCATACAATTTCTTTTTCTTTCTTTTTTTTTTATTACTATATATATTTATAATGACATCATACAATACATATATAAACATAAGACAAGACAAGTATTACAACACTGACAAAAATATCATACATACATATTATTTAGTAATATTTTTTGTAAATACATTGAAAAGATTATATAATAGCCACAAGTATTTACTTAATCTTACTATTATCAGATTAAACCTATAAATTGTTCCCATTTTTATTAAAATGATCAATTTTCATGTTTCTTTGATGAATAAATCTATCAATTTTCAAATAATTTTCAATGAAAATTTTTCCACCCTCAAAGTTTGGGATAATATTTTTTATCTTTTGCTTATATATATATCTTTTAATTAGACAGATTATCAAATTTTGTGATTTTTTTCTAACATTTTTACCAAAGATAATATCAATCTTATTAAAAGTAATATCAATATCAAAATTGTCTTTTAACCAAGTGACACCATTTTCCCATATTACGGATACTTTACTGCATGACCAAAAAGTATGAAGAATTGTTTCAATATGGTTATTACAGAAAGTACACAAATTTGAATCTAAAATGCCTATCTCATATAGTGAAGAATTTGTACCTATAATTCTGTGAATAATTCTATATTGAAACCATCTAAGGCTTATGTCATCACCTAAAAGTTTGATTAAATTATTTTGTTCATACCACCAATTCCTATCAGGGTAAAAGTTAAGTTCATTTTGCCATTTTCTTTCACTTTTTGGTTTTTCATATATTTCGATCACAAAGGTATCATAAATATACCTTACACCATTTGTGTTCTTTACTAATATATCAATGACTTTTGGTCTGAAAGGAATGTTGGTATGCATAGAAGTCATATCAGTGTCTTCAATTAACATATGAATACATTGAACCACACCATAGTATGTAGTAAATGGAGGATTAAATCTAAATTTATCACAAAAGTCAACATATTGTAAAATATTACCATTCTCATCTAGAAAATCATATATGTATCTAACACCCTTTTCAAACCACTGTTTGTAGTGAATCATATTTCCATTTATTTTAATTTTGTCATTAAACCAAATGGATTGAAAAGCTATATGTTCCCTTTACGAACAATGCGTCTAAAGTGATAAAAAGATATAAATACATCTTTCCAAAAAGAATTTGTTGTCTTTTCAGCTAAACTCTTTAAGTATGAACTATCAAAAGTTAAATGATGAATAAAATTTGAAGGAAGTATGTCATGTACATAGTGAAACATTTACAAATGTTATAATCTTGCGTATCCATGTGATTTTCAGACTTTCTATAAAAGATTTTACACAAATCATGCGTAACCCCCCTTTACCATAATCTTGTACAAGTATTTTTCTTGCAATTCTATCATTCTTATTTTTCCAAATAAATTTGTAAAACAACCTTTCCATTTCCTTTACGAATCCCTTACTAGGGTTAGGCAGACTAATAAATAAGTGCATTAGTTTTGGCAGTAATATAGATTTTACCACTGTTATCTTCCCGGCTGAACTTATAAGACGTCTTGATCACGATTTTATCATTTCTTTTATTTTGCTTTCATAGTTTATATAAACTATGTTTTCTAAGTCAATAGTGAAAGTTATACCCAGAAGGTAAATGGCTCTTGCGACCACCTTAAATCATAATCATTGGTATATTCCACAGCAGAATTTCGAAGGGAACCTATTTTTATACACAGTGTTTTATGGTAGTTTGGCTTTAGACCAGAATATTTTGAAAATTGTTCTATTAATGAAAGAGCGCTCTTAAGGGATGTTTCAGAGCCATCTAACAGTATTGCTGTATCATCAGCATACTGAAGCAGTTTATATACCTTTGGCATCTTTGTTTTTCCTAAACATTGTCCCCAAGATTTCAACGCACAATAGAAAGATATTAGAAGAGACCGGATCTCCTTGTCGACAGCCACGCCCTATCTTAAAGTAGGATGATATTTGACCATGTTGTATAACACATAATTTGAAGTTAGTACAAAAAATATTTATCCAGCGTTGGATATTCTCACCGAAATTGAAAAATTTAAGTACATTTCTAATAAATTTCCAAGACACAGAATCAAAGGCCTTCTCAAAGTCTACCATAAGTATGAGTCCAGGTATGTTTCTGTCATTACAGCTATGCATGACATCATATAAAAGTCGAGTGTTTTCACCTATATATCGTCCAGTTATAAAGCCTTTTTGATTTTCATGGATTAAAGTGGGCAGTACGGATTTTATTTTATTAGCAATAATCCCTGACAGTATTTTATAAGTAACATTTAGTAGTGAGATAGGTCTCCAATTTTTTATATATTCCCTAGGTTTATTTCCTTTGGGAATAACTGATAAAACTCCTATTTTCTGTGATGCAGATAATTCTCCTTTATGAAAAATTGATAAGAAAGACCTATGAATAAAATCATTGAGGTCGTTCCAAAAGAACTTGAAAAATTCGGCTGTAAAGCCACCACAGCCTGGCATCTTGTTATTCTTGCATCTCTTTAGAGATTCCAAAACATCCGATTTTGTAACATTTTCTTCTAACTTGTGTTTTTCACTTTCCGATAGTTTAGGAATATCATAATCTTTTAGTGTTTCATTCAAGTCAACATCATCTAGCAAATGGTCCCTACTTCTATATAAATCTTCATAAAAAGTTTTTATTTTATTTAAAATGTCACTTTGCTTTTTTATGATATTTCCATTATTGTCAATAAGTTTTGTGATTGTTTTATTGATAAAATTATTTTTTTCTAAATTACAGAAATATTTTGTGGGCTTCTCACCATTTTCTATCCAACGAGCCCTACATCTTAATATCAAGCCCTCCAATTCATATTTTCTAATGTCCTCAAGACATTCATTGAGCTCTGATAGTTGATCAAGTACATCCTCTCTATGAGTTTGATCATATATATCTTGTAAGTCTTTAATACAATTTTCAATATCTACTTTAGTTTTATCTCGTTCTTTTTTATTCCATGAACTATATAATATAGTGACACCTCTAATGTTCATCAAGACCAATTCCAAAAATAGGTCATCATCAATTGTAAATTGTGAGGCATTATTTGGAATATTTTCTATCATATTATGTTGGATGACCAGCGGGGAGTAATTTTTCTTTGTGTCTAAAATACATTCTTTAACTTTATTAATGTAATCATGATCTTTTAGTAACGAGTTATTGAATCTCCAAAAACCTTTACCTCTCTCAAATTCAGATGTTTTTATTTCTAGTTCAATCAATGAGTGATCCGTACGGTAGCCTGGGGATATGTTAACATTTTGAATGAGAGACATTAATTCTTGAGATATTAAGAAGAAGTCAAGTCGAGCTTGTTTAATCGGATTTTTTCGTTGCCATGTATAAGCAAACTTGTCAGGATGGTAAACTCTCCAAGGGTCAACTAGGTCTAAGTCATTTTTCAATTTTTCTACAGCTTCTTTACTATTTCTATTGTTATTATGTAAATAATTATAACATTGTTAATTATAATATTGTTAATTAAGTTCATTACACCCCTCGAGTCTGTTTTTCCGGGAGTTAAAACATGCTCAAGACCCCATTGAGCATGGACAATATTATTATCATCCTCAATAAGATGGGTATCTTGTAAACAATAGATTGAGGACTTCTTTTCTCTTAAAAAGCTGAACAGATCTTTACGTTTAGTTACATCTCTTATACCTCTGCAGTTGAGGGACGAGATCTTAATCGTTGCCATATCGTATATTAATTAGATCAATTAATTCATAGTTAATATCGAAAAAAAGACATATAATATTGTACATAAGTACGTCGTGTCAGAGTCTGTTCTCATTGGTCTTACATGAATAAACATATGCAAATTGAAAATATGTTCAAATTCAAATGCAATACAGATTCTCAACACCCAGATTCTGACTATAATACCAACACCTGATGATATAAAAGTATACAAAGTCGAGATTGTCAGTTATATGCTTATTATATATTACACATTCATCCAAACAACATATATACATACACCAAAAACACATAAATAAGACAGAACACATATAAAAAGGAGAAAAGTAAGCAAAATTAACTAATATGCTTACAGACTGGTCACCAAAATTGATCAATGCCTGGCATTGTCAATGGACGACATTCGACTAGAAAGTTTATTAATAATTAAGTTAACTAATAAATTAGCTATACCCGTTACACACTACTGTTTACCTGTTAACGTTCAGAGTCGAGGGCATTTTGCAGTAACTAGGTATAAAATGTGCAAGTGATTCAAGAATACCTTACTTTCATTTTCGAAAATGTTTATACCGGAAGTGTAATTTCTATAACTATAAAAGAAGAGTTCTCATATAACGCGGGAAATATGAATTGAAAAATAAAAGATCATGAATATCATTAAATGAATCTCTGGTGGCAATTGCGGTGTTATAGAAAATGGTAATTGCCTGCCTGCTTTCCTTGATTCTTTCTGTGCATTGAGGATGTCATATTTTTTTGCATCGACCCCAATCACTTTTCCGGTTATTGGTCTGGGTTTCCCGCCATTCCTTCTTCCATTCCATTATGTGTGGATTCTGACAAATTCCACAACAATTCCAAGATGATCTTTGATCGCTCTAGGTACGTCAATATCTAGTCGCTCATGTGGTCTCTCCTCATTATTATATTTCATAATGTTTTCTCTCATTGACCTACGTTTAAGATCGGTGATTTGACGGCCCTGATTGTCTATTTTTCTATCCATTTTAATGACGATCGATTTCAACAAAGCGAGGTCATTTCTCGGAGATCTATTTTCTTCTCTAAGTTCTTTAATTTCCTCATCGTTGTCCTCGGCTAGTTGCGCAGTTTCCTTGATTTTAATGTCTATTCCGTCATCGCCCCATAGATCCGCCTTTGTATCTATCACTACTTGTTCAAGTTTATCAAGCTTTATCCGGGTCCTGGGTTCGAAACCTGCCGGTGTCCTGGTTTTTCGGATGAGACATTAAAATCAGGGGTCCCATGTCATGAATCTTGTGGCATGTGATAAGTCATTCAACGCTGGCGCTGAGTGAGTTACAAAGCTCTAAAATAAAATAAAATAAACAAACAAAAACCCCAAAAACAAAAAATAAAATAAAAAAAAAACCGAAAAGAAAGAAAGGAGGGGAAATAACCCAAAACAAAAATGAGCCAGGACATTCAACAGCAGTCGAGGATGGATGGATATAAAATTTGCCTTAAGGTAACGACACTCCGCTTTGGTATGGAAAACTTTTGTCTTAGATTTGAATTTGTTTGATGTGTTTTAATTATAAGATTTTACATTTGCTAATTTTATATACTCTGAAAGACATAAAGACATGGTATGTACTCTGAAGGACATAAAAACATGATATATTTTATAAAATCTGAAGGACATAAAGACATGATATATACTCTGAAAGACATAAAGACATTGTATATATTCTGAAGGACATAAAGACATAACATATACTCTGAAAGACATTGTATATACTCTGAAGGACATAAAGACAATATATACTCTGAGAGACATAAAGACATTGTATATACTCTGAAGGGCATAAAGACATAATATATACTCTGAAAGACATAAAGACATGACATATACTCTGAAGGATATAAAGACATGACATATACTCTGAAGGACATAAAGACATGGTATATACTCTGAAAGACATAAAGACATGGTATATACTCTGAAGAACATAAAGACATTGTATATACTCTGAAGAACATAAAGACATTGTATATACTCTGAAGAACATAAAGACATGGTATATCTTATATACTCTGAAAGACATAAAGACATGATATATACGGCGTATTCATATCTCAGTTAATACGTTATTCCAGAGCATGTTCAAATTACAATGACTTTGTTCTGAGGGCTAGGTGACTTTCAGTTAAGCTGCTCAACCAGGGTTATATATGTGCTAAACTAACAACGTCACTTAGGAAGTTCTACGGTCGTTACGAGACTTTTATTACTCCATATGATATCTCGTTATCCAGACTTTTAAATGATATTCTGGACTGAGACCGATTCCGATCATTTTACACAGATTTGACACCTTCTATGCCAGAAGGTTACCTACTTCGACTTCTCCATATATAAATACATATGGAATTCACAAGATTTGACTCTTTCTACGGGGTATATGTGACGGGTGTTGCTAGCAAGCAGGAGATGCTCAATCTCCCCGGGCACCTGATCTCACTCCATCACAGGGGTTCACATATGCTCTTCAAGTAGACATATTTTGTTATTTTCCATTTGTTTTTCATTTTCACTGATTTTGTATGCCCTATGGTTTCATGATTTTTGGACTTGTGGTTTGGATTTATCCATCAACTTTACATATACTCTGAAGGATATAAAGACATGATATATACTCTGAAGGACATAAAGACATGATATATACTCTGAAGGATATAAAACATGATATATACCCTGAAGGACACAAAGACATGATATATGTTATATACTCTGAAGGACATAAACACAATATATATTTTATATACTCTGAATGACATAAAGACATAATATATTTTATATACTCTGAAGGACATAAAGATATAATATATTTTATAAAATCTGAAGGACATAAAGACATGATATATACTCTGAAGGACATAAAGACATGATATATACTCTGAAGGACATAAAGACATGATATATACTCTGAAGAACATAAAGACATGGTATATTTTATATACTCTGAAGGACATAAAGCTATAATATATTTTATATCCTCTGAAGGAGATAAAGACATGGTATATACTCTGAATGACATAAAAACATGATATATACCCAGAAGGACATAAAGATATAACATATTTTATATACTCTGAATGACATAAAGACATGATATATACCCTGAAGGACATAAAGACATGATATATACTCTAAAGAACATAAAAACAGGGTATATTTTATATACTCTGAATGACATAAAGACATGGTATATACTCTAAAGAACATAAAAACAGGGTATATTTTATATACTCTGAATGACATAAAGACATGGTATATAATCTGAATGACATAAAGACATGATATATACCCTGACGGACATAAAGACATGATATGTACTCTGAAGAACATAAAGACATGGTATATTTTATATACTCTGAAGGACATAAAGACATGTTATATACTTTGAAGAACATAAAGACATGATATATTTTATGTACTCTGAAGGACATAAAGACATGGTATATTTTATGTACTCTGAAGGACATAAAGACATGGTATATTTTATATATTCTGAAGGACATAAAGACATGGTATATTTTATATATTCTGAAGGACATAAAGACATGGTATATTTTATATATTCTGAAGGACATAAAGACATGGTATATACTCTGAAGGACATAAAGACATGGTATATTTTATATACTCTTAAGGACATAAAGACATGATATATTTTCGGTAAAACAGGAACATACATTTTCATACTGCATACCGATTGGATTAAAGACAAAACCCCGTTATTTGGCTGAATCTGCGATCGTGACACGT
This sequence comes from Pteria penguin, assembly GCA_035048485.1. Taxonomy (NCBI): domain Eukaryota; kingdom Metazoa; phylum Mollusca; class Bivalvia; order Pterioida; family Pteriidae; genus Pteria; species Pteria penguin. The sequence goes on along the minus strand of CM068590.1, from coordinate 5,715,827 downwards.
TAGGAAAAGAAGAATTTACAAGAATTTACGTTGAAGAAGAATAAAAACAAAGTGCAAATATTTTCCTGTTATGAGGAAACAATTCATTTCACATTCTATTACAGAGTCTCAGTTATTAGAGATTAAAGCGACACACATACGAAAGAAGGAAACACATCATTGTAATTTTCATTCTGTCATAAGCGCATGAGCAGAAGTGGACAACAGAGATATTTCCGTATAAACATTTTTGCTTAGTCGATATTTTTCTCCTACTGTAGATATTTGATGATTTTCACATATTCAGTAACTTCTTCTCCAACCCATGCATTTCCGCAATTGTCTACATCTATAGACACAGGGCGCTTGATACCATCTTTTTCTGAAGCCAGGTACTGTATGAACTGGCCATCCTTGTCCACGATATGCACACAAAAGTTATTACAATCTGTGATAAAGACACGACCCTGCCGGTCAGAACACAAATCGCAAGGATTAAACCTTGAACCACTGCCATGCCCGAAATATGTGAACCGGTGTCCCCCATATTTGGTTAATGTCACGACCTTCGAGGAGTTGTCCGACAAACAAATATCCCCTGTCAGTTTGTTTATGGTGATATAGTAAGGATTATTCACGTGTTCACTCTTCACCTCCCCGACCAGCCGCCCGTCGACATTGTATATCCTTATAGCCCCTCCCTCCATACCAACCACTAGCTCCTTCCTCATTAGCCGGCATAGACCGAGTGGTGTGGAATCCTTCGTAGAAAAAAGTGTGCGGACTTGGCCATGTGGAGATAACGACCTGATACATCGGTTGTCGCGATCACTGTACACTAGTCCGCCGTCATCCATGATGCACATTCCGGAGTAGTAATACAGTGTACATCCAGCATCCACAGTACGGACCACGTTACCACTCCCATCTAATAAATAAAACTTTTTGGAGCCAGAATCATGTATCCAGGCTGCATTTGGTGATCGCAGTCTGATCCCATATGCATTGTATCCCACAGTGAACTCTGTCTGACATACTGGATTTGGAATCAATTTCATAGTTGGTTTGTTATCTTCGTTTTTATTGGTCAGATTCTCTGTATCATGTTCACTGTCTATGTTTTCTTCCTCAATTTCTTCTAAGTCAGATGTATTACCGGAAGTTAAAACCTTGGTATAATCCACGGTAACTAGTGTTCCGAACTGTCGATGTAAGTTTTTCCTTGAGATAGCCCCTGGGATAAACGATGGAAGAAGCGGAGTAGCATCAACATGGTCCAAAGTAACAACATCTAAGTCCTCATCTCGTTGTTTCATGAATTTCAGCAAATCGACTAGGTCTTTTGATCGTAGATGCTTATCATACGAGAGAATTTCTTCATCAACCTCGCTTAACTTCTCTTTGACATTTCTGACTTCTTCCTGTAACAGTGGCATAATGGTATCATCCTTGATCTTCTGTATTTCCTTCATGTTCTCTGCCAGTATGTCATCAACTTCATTATGGATTTTTTGTGCGATATCTTTCATTTTCTGTTCAACCTCGACAATGGCACCCAGAATGTCTTTTTGTGACTTATTTAATCCTTCCAGCTCCTTGCGTAAACATGGTCGAATAGTCTGAGACAATGTCTGTAGTTGGGACATGGCTTTGGATTTGATGGCGTCGTAAGCATCACTAATGCTTGAGAAGTCGTGTTTTCCGTGACTCTCCACTACACATGTTGAACACACCGGGGCTTCACATGGTTTGCAGTAAAGTTGATAACGCTCTCCAGGATGAATGGAACATTCGGACTGTGTGGCTGTTCTGTGTCCTATTCCAGACGTGTATGGGACAGCTTCATGGAGTCGGTAAAGCTTCTTGGATAAGTGGTCGTCTTTACAGGGGGAGCAGAGTTTAATCCCGCAAGATTTACAGTAGTGTTCTGCTGTATTGTCACAAAAGTCACAATCTGCTGACCACTGCGCATGCGCATCATCATCGGACATGATTTCCTTTGACTGTTATATCGATACCATGCTCTGAAATACATTATGACACAAGTGAAGAAAGGTGGAAAATTTTCCTCTTTTCTATGAATAAAAATATCTATACACTTTTAAGACATACAAATATAAAGGATAACTAAACTTGATGGAAGTGTTGTAAATTTACACTAATATATTAATTATTTGATAATCAAGGAGGGAAAAGGGGGGATAATTAATTCATGAGAATGCACATTTTGGATGTCACACATCAAGGGATGGATTCAACATTAATTTAAGAAATGCAACGTGTTCACAGTCAGAAATAATCCAGTATATATGTAGACTAAATGTGTAATGTCTGTTCCATGAAAGGGATTCCAGTACACGCACTCATCACAATCCCCTTTCCCCTCCGTTTTGTCCCTTTCTCTTTCTTGTTTTTCCTTAATTCGTCTATGGACACTATATAGAACACTATTAAAATTTCAGGAATTACGTTTAATCCTTATTTCATGAATGTAAGAAATGTCCAAGGCAGAAAAATCTCTTATTTTCCTTCATATTGGTATAGCAGCCCCTGATAACTACCCTCAAACACGTCTCCCATACACACATACACACCACCACTTAATGTGATTGTAAAGGGAAACATTTTATAGAAGTTGTTATAATTAGTCGAAATTAACAGTTCTTTTCATTCATTCATTCATATTCTTTTTCACTGATGTGTAATATCCATACTGGCTTCACCATCCCCTTCTTTCTCTATTTCCCGGAACTCCGCCATCATTATTTCGACATTTAGAAAACCGAAAGTAAAGATATAATCCAGTATATGGCTAAAACAAATGTTATATACATATGTACCGAATAAAAACATTATGTTAAAAAGTAGTAGAATATCCGTGTCTTATTTAAGGAGAAATTTATAACAGAACCTACCTCTTTACCTATTGAGCATAAATTTCAACCATTGCTAGAAATGAATACTCATTTCTGATACCACGAGCTTTCAGAGAGTGTGACGTCAGAAACTAGACGAATTATCATCGGCAGGTTACGAGTGGCTGCATCCTAAGGGCCTCAGTTAAGTTAGATAGATAAAGTATATACATGTATGAAGAGGGTGACAAAGTAGGATAAAGTATGATAAACGAGGAAGAAAATAAAAACTGGCGAGAAAAGCAGGATGCATATTATATCTGAACATACGTTACGTAGAAAATAAAAAGGGGGTAGTGGTGGTGATGTATGATCATTTCATAGAAATGGGAAGGGAAAACCTATTTCTCGTCCTTTTTCTTTAGTGAACCCTTTTCATTTCCTCATACTCTCACACATCTGCAAGAAAAGTTTGTAATTATTATTTTTTCAGTGCATGTTATTGCAAATGTTTCGGGATATTTGTTCTGATAAATCACACCTGCAGAGAAAGCACCTTTTCTGAATGTACTAGTTTCGATGTGCATCTTCAACGAATAGTATTTTATATTTTCTTTATCAGTGGTGGATTTAGAACACCTCCCTCAATTTTCGACACAAATATGGCATAAATAGATTTAAGATTGAAAACATTCATGTAATTAATGTTAAAGTCCAGATTTGTCATCAAAATGACAGAGTAGTTTTGCTAATACTTGACCTTCAGATGTTGCCCCTCCTTTTTCGGAAATCCAGGATCCGCCACTGATTATGATTGCCCTTTCTTCAATATTTTCAAACATCAATGTCAAATGTTAGTTTCTTTCGAGTCAAAACAGAGCATGTACATCATCCGTTCCTAAATATTACTTGTAGCCCCTCCGCTATTTATTTACAACAAATGTGTCCTACTACAGGTTATTGTTGTAAACCTTCACTTGATACGCTGGAACTATTGACCTTGTATGAGTTCAACGTGCCAGAATAATGCCGGGAGGTCAAAATCTTAAAATTAACTTATTAAAACACAACGCAAACTATAAGTTTATGATTTAATTTTATTTCTATTATTACATCACTGATACTGCAATATGTTTATTATTACTGCAGCATAACATATACTGAAAATACTTTATTACATTGTTTTTCTTCGTATAAATAATTATGTGTTTTATATATGAAAATGAATTATGTTTTGGTACGACAGTTGCCTGGAGCAACACTAAAATCTAAATAATTCTCTTTGTCTTTTTGCACCTTTAACAACACTTCGTCGACAATGTCCGTCTCCGGCATCAGATAGCCACTAGAGTCTTCTCTGGGGTTTGCAGCATCACCTAAAGTATATATTATTTACTGAACATATGATGAATATGTAGAATAATGATAGGCACTCTGAAGCCTGTTCCACAGAACTAGACGAACTTCTTTTTACAATTAGAGAAGAAGAAGAAGAAGAAGAAGAAGAAGAAGAAGAAGAAGAAAGAAGACGAAGTAAACAAAATCTCCCCTAATACATTATAACAAAACTCTTAACACTACAACATGACGATGACCTTGATGATATGGCCGGCCCTGATTGGTCAGTTCATAGATGAAGTTGGGAAGTACATTCATGTTCAAGACCTTATTCTACAGTGATGCCAACTCTTCATATACAATTTTGTCAACGTGATATTTTAATACCTTATCCTTTTTCAAGAAATTTGATACGCAAAATCCTGAACTATTGTCACATAATGGTGTATAGAATACGTAGACCTACACCTTATACAAAAGTTCTTCAGTTATTGGAAACCGTAATGTGGGATGACATTAAACTGGTCGGAAGCCGTGTAGAATAGGCACTTTCAAGGTGGCAGCACCTGCTTCATGAATGGTTACCTTAGAAACAGATCAAACATAGGGTATTAGGGTGCGGCAGAAATGTGAGAAAATTTTCGTCCATCTGCTAGAATGACATCTGCGAATTACTGAAGAAAGATTTCACTCTGACTATGCCTTATCGATGCTGAGTTTTAATAAATTAAGTAGACGAACTACTTCTAAGATCTTTGTGTGCAACATGGCCATAGTTATAAAAATATACACTTTGGATTCTTGTTTGATAAGATAACTATTACGGAAAATCCTCTTTATGCTGTTTATACTTCTTCCCTTTGCAGTGAGGAGCTCGTAAAAAGTTCCCCGCAGAGGGTTTGACTTAAGTGTTATTATAACCTTTTTCCTGATGTTATGTGGCTGTGACACTTTCTACAAAGTGTTTGTTCACATTCATGTATATATACAGTGCTGTATTTTACTGTTTCGTCTGTATGTCAGGGTATTCACGGTGGGTGTGGCTAGCCAAACAGGAGACGCTCACTCCTCCTGGGGCACCTGGTCTCACTTCTGAATTTTAAGGGTCCATGAATGTCCTCTGTGGTACATTGCTCTTAGTGCCATAGTCATGTGACACCAGTTACTTTCGTATTTTACTTGTCAATAAAATTAACTTCATTAACTTGAATAGGGACTTATTTTTCTTACGTAGGGTACTAGTCTGAGTTTGTCTGTAATTATTGGAGTTGTCTATCTTTGCCTGCCGACAAATTTTATACGGTGAAACGGGGGGGGGGGGGGGGGGGGGGGGGGGGGGGGGGGGGGGGGGGGGGGGTGAGGGGGGTAGAGAAAAAGGATCAAAAAACCATGTTTCGGGAGGGACAAAGAAATCTCAATCCTCGTGTCCATGCCGATTGAAATCCATGACTCGGCAAGCCTCGTCATTGACATCACTAGGCATGGGCACTCGGATAAAAATTTCTTTGCCCCTGCCGGAACATGGTGTTAGATCCTATCAATCTTGAACTTATCGGTAAAGCATCGAGAGAAATGTGTGATCTCACACATCTGGTTGATATTGCAACGTACGAACTGAAGACAATAGTCATTCCAGGATAATGTCAGTCACTTTGAGATAAAGCCAGCCTCATTTTAGTCTAGTCACTCTGAGATAAAGCCAGTCTCATCTTAATCTAGTCACTTTGAGATAAAGCCAGTCTCATCTTAGTCTAGTCATTCTGAGGTAAGGCCAGTCTCATCTTGGTCTAGTCTCTCCGGGATAAAGCCAGTCTCATCTAGGTTTAGTTACTCTGAGATAAAGCCAGTCTCATCTTAGTCTAGTAACTCTGAGATAAAGCCAGTCTCATCTTAGTCTTGTCATTCTGAGATAATGCCAGTCTCATCTTGGTTTAGTTACTCTTAGATAAAGCTCGTCTTATCTTAGTCTAATCACTCTGAGATAAAGCCAGTCTCATTTTAGTCTAGTCATTCTGAGATAAAGTCAGTCTCATCATAGCCTAGTCATTCCAAGATGTAGCCAGTCTCATCCAAGTACAATCATTCCAAGATAAAGCCAATCTCAACCTAGGCCTAGTCATTCCAAGATATAGCCAGTCTCAACCAAGTTTAATCATTCCAAGTTCTAGCCAATTTTACTCTAGTCTAATCATTCGAAATTCCAGCTAGTCTGATACTACATGTAGTTTAATCATTCCAGGATAAAGCCATTCTCTTCCAATCACACACTAACTTCAATTACAATCTTGCCTAGTCATTCCAAGTCAAAGCAAGCCTCATCCAAGCCTAGTCACTACAAGTAAAAGGAAATTCCATCCTAGTCTGTTTATTACGAGTAAGGCAAACGGCATCGTAGCCTAGTCACTATGTCAAAGCAAGTCTATTCCTAGTCAAGTCACCCCAGGTCAAAGCAAGTCTCATCATAACTTAGCCATTCTAAATCCCAGCAAATTTCATCTAAACCTTGTCACTCCATGATAGGGCAAGTCTCATCCTAGCCTAGACATTACAGGTCAAGGTAAGTTTCATTCTAGCCTAGTCATTCCAGGTCAAGGCAAGTCTCATTTTAGCCTAGTCATTCCAGGTCAAGGCAAGTCTCATTCTAGCCTAGTCATTCCAGGTCAAGGCAAGTCTCATTTTAGCCTAGTCATTCCAGGTAGGCAAGTCTCATTCTAGCCTAGTCATTCCAGGTCAAGGCAAGTCTCATTCTAGCCTAGTCATTCCAGGTAAAGGTAAGTCTCAGTCTAGCCTAGTCAGTCCAGGTCAAGGCAAGATTGATTCTAGCCTAGTCATTCCCGGTCAAGGCAAGTCTCATTCTAGCCTAGTAATTCTAGGTCAAGGCAAGTGCCATTCTAGCCTAGTCATTCCAGGTCAAGGTAAGTCTCATAGCCTAGTCATTTCAGGTCAAGGTAAGTCTCATTTTAGCCTAATCACCCAAGATTAAGAAAGTTTCCTTGCCTAATTACTCCAGGTCCCATGCCATCCTAGTCACTCCAAATAAAGCAAGTCCTATCCTTGCTTAGTCATACAAAGTCAGATCAAATCTCATCCTAGCCTAGTCACTCCTAGTCATTTTCATATTAGCAGAGTAAATCTATGTTAAAGCAAGTCTATATAAATCTTATGGGACATTGGCTTGCCGTTGCAATCTTGTAATCACTATGTATGTTAACGATACTAATATTCGCATTACCTTTATTTTGTCGTAGTTTAATATTCAATTCCTCGTTGTTGCTTTCATTATAGTCTGGTGGTTGTTCTGTTACAGACATTTTATGCGCTAAAGTTCTGAAAGACTTAGCTGTAAGAGAGACCATCGTCGGTAAAATATTCATCATTAGCGTACCCGTATCAAAGATTAAAATATTACAAACTAGTGTATAATAAATCACCTATCCTTCATGAGTTGTTAAATTATAGTAACGTACAATACTTAAGGTAAAGTATATACCTCCTCTGTATAATTCCAATATTGGGGTTTATAGTTTTCAGAATATACGCACCGATTTTTTTCAGTTTACATGGTGCATAAAATCAGCATTCCTGGTAAAGAATAGACTAAACCAAGCAGTAAGGTTGCCTTTACTTGCTTATGTCTACCTCGATGTGCGATTAACAATTTATAAAGGGTGAATTCTTCCCGAGAACCAAATTTCCTACTTATTTATCATTTGCTTCTGCATAAGACGGCAAATGTGATTGACCGTGGTTTTTATTTTATACTCTATAAATTGGTTAGGTTCTACAGACACGCCCACTTCCGGAAATGCTGATATGATATATTCTTCCGCTTATGTTGTTATGTTCAGTTCTCGTTTAGAAGTTAATTTATTGTTGAAAATAAAAATGTAAAATTGATTTATTCTTGCCTTGGATCAAATTATGAGAATTATCTTTAATAATTTTGTAATGTTTGGAGAAATAATAATAATAATAATAATAATTACAAAAATAAAATATGGTCTATATAAAATAGAAATAATAATAATGATAATAATAATGTGAATATGAATGTGAATAATAAACAATGATAATAATAATAACAATAACAATAAATAATAATAATAATAATAATAATAATAATAATAATAATAATAATAATAATAATAATAAATAGTAATTAAAATGAACAACTGTTTAAAGTCATCCTAAATTAAATAATATCATACTTCCAATTACAATAGATATATCTCACCTCTGAATGATTTCATTTTAACCATCTGATCAACTTGGATTTCTGAATATTCATTGTCTTCTTCTCCGTACCGGAAGTGAGGATTTGTATATGCGTGCGCATTCTCGTCGCCTTCGCTGTACATAACATAATTGCTTTGCATATTTCTAGAAAATTTTCGACTACCCCTTTTCTTTCTGAAATTAATCAGATAGGTAATAATAATGACAACAGTGATAAAAAAAATTAATAATAATAACAATGGTGATGATGATGATGATGATGATGATGATGATGATGATGATGATGATGATGATGATAAATGATGATGATGATGATGATGATGTTGTTGTTGTTGATGATGATGATGATGATGATGATGATGATCATCGGCTGGGCCGAAAACGGAGTAGCTCTTTTATCGGTCGACGGCAGACATCGCTGTAACAATGGAGTACTCTGACACTGTCATCAAAGTCTACTCCTACACTTAACTGTATTAATGATAATATGTATGTACAGTGTATATATTCATACCATGCACACATGGGGCAGTGAAGTGGTTAAGCTTGACTTGCGGCTCCGGTGACCCGAGTTCGATTCCCGGAATGCGCTAAAATGTTGAAGAGATTGGTTACACCCTGCTTACATTGCGCAATATGAAAGAAAAGTTAACGACGTTAACAGCAACATTAACACCATGGTCAATCAATAGCAACCACCATGATGATGACAGTCACGTTTGCGCGATATGCAAAATGTGGAAGAGTTTTTATCAAGGGCAACTAACTCTCTTCAACGAAATATCCTATATACTGTAAGTTCTGCATAAAGTTTGTTTTTCTACGTTCCATTTAACCCTTTGAACTCTTTCCAATACATATAGTATCGGGGTTTATGTTCGTCTTGCACAATTGCACAGAATTTTCATCTTATTATGACCGTCTCTACTAGGCAGAGACAGTATACACTGATTGATCAATTATTTGTTTAAATCACCCACAGGTTTTTTTTACGGGTACGATGGACTGCGTAAAATTTATACCAACGGAGCCACCAGCAGTGAGCAGTGAGGGTTCTTTTGTGCGCCACACCTTATGGAAGCTCGGCTTTTACCGTCTCATCCTAAAGACAGGGCACTGGTGTGCTCACGGCGGGAATCGAACCCTAATTGAGCACCCAATCCGCTGAGCTACGCCAAATTATCAGTATAAACCGAGGCCGAATAAATAAATATATAAACCTAGGCCGAATAAATAAATATAAATCGAGGCCGAATTAATAAAAATATATAAACCTAGGCCGAATGAATAAATATAAATCGAGGCCGAATAAATAAAAATACAAACCGAGGCAGAATATATAAAAATATAAACCGAGGCCGAATAAATAAATATATAAACCTAGGCCGAATGAATAAATATAAATCGAGGCCGAATAAATAAAAAAAAAAATATAAACCTAGGCCGAATGAATAAATATAAATCGATAAAAAAATGTAAACCGATGCCCAATAAATAATTATATAAACCGAAACCGAATAAATAAATATATAAACCGAGGCCGAATAAATAAAAATATAAACCGAGGCTGAATAAATAGAGATATAAACCG